>OY482670.1:65475601-65895601 GCA_960531455.1 Urophora cardui | reverse complement strand
ATGGTGCAATTTTTTTGGCGCTGATACAATAACACCAGCGCCAACTGTAGCGCTAGCGCACGGTTCTGGCGCAATAACACCTTTAGCGCAATTGACATGGAATAATCGATAAATAACACTCGTTCGCTTCTTACTGTCTGATATCCCTGTTTTATTTCTTTTGGCGCAATTCTGATTACATACACGTGGTCACAATAATTGTGCCACAATTAAATTTAGTTTTAAAAATCATTTGCATATATTTGTTAAAATATGCTGGAGTCTTCGTTTAGCTGCATCTTCATTATGGAATACGAGGGTCGGCTCCACCCTATTAAACAGAAAAATTCCGGGTCCGAGCGCATTATATCGAAATTTCCCCTTACCATTTACCATGGGTAACAAAAATAATTATACTATATGCTCATAAATATGTTATTTAATTTTTTTAATATATATTTCTCACTTATTTACAGATAATGTCAGTTTTGTCTTCTTTCTTTGTGAAAGTAAAATATCAATACCCTTTCGTATTAGCGATGGTTCGGTGTTGGCGTTAGCATACATACATAATTGTGACGGTGTCGTATACGCTGTGTATTATTGGCGTTGTGGTGGCCCAATTTTACACTAGCGCTGTATTGGAGCCGGTGCTAGAGTTGGCGCTATATTAAGTTGGCGCATTTTCCAAATCGGAGTTAGCGCAATAGCGCTAGAGTTGGCGCTAGCACAATTGCGCCGCGCAGCGCAGTGTTACAAATGCCTAATATTTCATAATTGTACTTTATTCTGATCTGGCAACATATTCTTTTACCTGCTTACAGGGCCCCGGAGCAAAATTTTTGTTTCGTCAGCTTCGCTCACACAAAAACCCCTAATCCAATTCAGGGTGTTATGCGTTTCCGTACCCATTAGATGGTTTGCAATTAGGGGTAACCGACACTTTTTCAAGCCAAAAAGCCGTTAATACATGAAATTTATTTGGAGTCAACTAAAATATTTTATAAGCTGACTCAGAATTTTATTAAAAAAAACGTAATAAGGATTGATTAGGTCACGTTGCTTTTTGAATAAAAACTTTATTTGCATCAATTGTCTGTGTGTTTATTTCAATATAGAGAAAATACGGCATAGGGAAATATGTAGGGAAAATTTTGTTAGCGTAGGGAAAAATAGGGAATTTTTTGGCATGCCGTAGGGATTTTTGGTCCAAGAATATTGGCATCACTGCTGAGATATTATGACGAAACTTGGCTTATGCACTTTTATAACATGTGTTAATAGACACGCAAAAATGTATTGAAATCGGTTTATGACCACGCCTACTTTTTAACAAAGATATTTCTGGAACACCCTTTTGGAATTTGTAACGTGAAGTCTTTGTAACTAAAAGTCATAGAGGGATGCAATTTTGCACTAACAATAATATTTAAATGCTTATTTGGATGATTGATACAAATTTTGAAAATGGGCGTGGCTGCGCCCTGTTTATGCAGCACTCGTTTCATATAAAATACACTCTATATCGAACAAACGCAAACAAACAATGAAAACATACAGCTGAGTATCTAATGTTCGATTCCACTCGAACTTAGGCTTCCTTACTTGTTTTATTAATGATTTTGATTGAAATTTGCATTGCATCATTCACTAATACGCATTTCGATAAAAGGGCTTGTTGGTGAATGATGCAATGAAAAGAAGGCACATTTATACCATTTTTTTTTTAAATGCCCTACAAACCCTTCATTTTTGCCCACCTGACCCTAGCTCCGTCTGTGCAAACACAAGATAATTTTTCCCCTCCAAAAACAGAAAATATTTTTTTATTTACTTCCTCGAACAAAACTTTTCCTGTAACAGTTCCATGCATTGCGGATACTGTCAAAATTTCCTCTGTGGTTTGAAAACCTTCGTTTATAGTTTTTACATAAATTATCAATTGACAGATATCGTTAATGTCCGTACTTTCGTCGAGGCATATCGAAAAATATTTGCAGTTTAAAATTCTCTTTGCAGTCACTGAATAAAGATGGTCACTAATTTCCTTTGTACGTCGAGCTATGGTGCAGTTTGTTAAGGAAAGGGATTCAATGAAATCAAGAACCGGCTTACCTTGCGCTCCGATGCACTTCAGGACCTCCACAGATAGCTGTTTAAAGAAAACTCCATCTGTAAATGGCCTACAGCGTTTTGTAAGAGCAAGTGCAACGGTATAGCTAGCGTTTTTTTTAACTGATCGTCACCGCCATCAAAGTCGAGGGAATCTGATATCAATCTTTCGTAAAAACTTTTCTTTAACTCTAAAAGGCGATTGATACGTTCCTCATTTCGCAAAGGTTAATAGGATTTATGCATAGTACGAAAGTGCCTTTCGATATGAAATCTCTGTACGCGTGCAATTACTTTACTGCAAATTAAGCACTGAGCTTCGCCGGAAAAATTTTCAGAAAAGAAAAACTCTTCCTCCCAATCTAAGTTGAACATTTCGAAAAAAAAGTACTGGACGCTTCTACTTAATTAATAATAATTAAATAAATGTAATGCAACCAGCTCACTCAGCTAGTCAATAACGACTGTTCTTCACTTAAATAAAGCGTCACTTGTGAAGCGAAAAAATACCGTGATCCGTCCGATGTCGAAAGAAGAATCAAATTAAATTTATTTAGTCGAAAGTAAAAATTCTTACATATTTGTAGCAAAATTTCAAATAAAACTTGCATTAATTTTGACGTGTACATTTTTTTTTGCAGTAGCGCGATTTCAAGCCATAATTTTTTTATTTTGTTATCAAAAAATAAAATAAAGTTTTTCCATGTCAATTAAAATTTGGTTGATATTTCCAATATTTGAACTATAAATTTTATACATAATTTTTTTTTTATAATCAAGTTCATTTCCGCCCAAAATATGTAAACGAAATCTTTTCATGTCAGTTATTAAAAAATAAAAAAATAAAATCTCCATGCCAATTAAATTTGGTCGATATTTCGAATTGAATCAGAAATATAAATTTTTTATTTTATTATTAAGTTCAATTCCGCCAAAAAAAAATATAAACGAAATTGTTTCATGTTAATTATTAAATAAGTGAATATTTAAAAATATAAATGCACGCGCGCCATCTGTTGGAACATAGCGGTGGTTATAGCCTAATCTCATTAGTAAATATGTTGCATATATTTAGACAGCAGCTAGAAATCACATACATACATACGTACAGGTGAAACTAATAAAAGCGTGTTAAAAATAAAACAAACTTTTTCACTGTCAATTAAAATTTAAAAAACTTTGAAGACTTTAAGATTTATATTTCAGATCCAATTCGAAATATCGACCAAATTTTAATTGACATGGTGAAACATAATAATAAACATGATACAATATTTTTACGTAATATTTTTTTTAGTAATAAAGATTTTTCATTTTTTGCTCTTATTTTTTATTCACATTTTTTTGGTTTGTGTTTTTTGTGAAGTTAATAATAATATCCATTTCCAATTTCAAAATTTTAGTCTTCGACCATGATTGAGTTTTTTTTGGGTGTAGGCAAGAGCTTTTTGTGCTTTTAACACATGCACAATATGTGAGAATGTTCCCTGCAAAAAATGCGATTAATCCGGGACGTGTCCAGGATCAATCGCAAGGGAGCATGCGACTAATACAATTTTACATCCCTTTATATGGAGTGAATTGATCGCATTTGTTCGAGCATGTCCTATGAAGAGACTAATTGTTCAACTTGTATACCCGAACGGGTACCAATCACTAACATACCGAACGGGTACAAATGTAGATCAATCGCTTACATCCCGAACGGGTACAAATGTAGATCAATCTCTTCCAGCACGAACGGGTACAAATGTAGATTTTTCCAAGTTGTTCGCCAAGGCAATTTTTAGTAACAATCTTTAAAAAATTGTAAATGTTCATGCATATATGTATAAATAAAGATTATATAATGTTTTACTTTTGAAAAAAAAATCTCAATAAATAAATAAAAAAATTGTAAGTTTTGAGTATGCATTATATGAGCGTAATGTAAAGGATTTTTTCGTAGAATATTTTAGACAACATTTTGTTAAAATTATTATTCATCATTGTTATTAAAAGAAAGGGTGTTCAATTCGTTTTAACGGTTCTACAATTTTTTAAATACATACATACATACATACATATTTTTGTAAAATTTCTACATTTAAGGAATCTAGATTTGTACCCGTTCGGAATGAAAGCGATTAATCTACATTTATACCCGTTCGGGATGAAAGCGATTAATCTACATTTATACCCGTTAGGGAACAATTGGTCTACAATTAGTTCACATTTATACCCGTTCGGGAACAATTGGTCTACAATTAGTCTACATTTATACCCGTGCGAGAACAATCGGGGACTAATTGTGGACCGATTGTTCTCGAAAGAGATCAATCCGGGACAAATATCTTTCGGTATTAATCGCACATTTTTTTGCAGGGTTAGTTTGATAATCCCTGATATATACGCTTTGTTGCTGAGACAAACGGCTAAATTTTGAATGTTCGCTTCGCGCTTGTCGAATACATATATTTATCATCGTATTTCCTTTTCATGTACATTCGTTGTACCCGCAATATATTCAAAATCATCACGAAAGAACGAGAGCACAACAACTGCTCTAACTCGCCGTCTGAAAACTTCGCCGAAAACACAACTAACGTCTTGCTTTTACTTGACAACATAATCAGTGTATAACAGGGATTATCACACTAATACTTTCAAACATTGTACATGTGTTAAAAGCACAAAAGCTCTTGGCTACACCCAAAAGAAACTCAATCATTGTCGAAAACTAAAATTTTTAAATTGCAAATGCATAGTATTTTTATTATTATAATAAAAATATAATACAATGGCACTATTATAACTCTGAGGAGTTTTATGGCCGTGCTTCTCTCCCAATAAGATTCGTGCTCCTTTTGTTTTTCCTACTAATTGGGTGGACCTACAGCTTTATGCCGGCTCCGAACGGCGAATGCATTTTTTGTGAGAAGCTTTTTCATGGCAGAAATACTCTCGGAGGGTATGCCGCCCACTGCCGAGAGGTGACCGCTGCTCTTAAAAAACCCAATAATTGGATTTTTACTAATTAGAAAATTTTTTAGGTGTTTTGCCCGGACTGAGGTTTGAACCCGAGACCTCTGGCATAGCACTCTACCCACTGCACCATTTTTATACTCAGCTGTACTAGTACACAGAGTATTATAGTTTTAATCACATAACGGTGGATTGTAACAGAATGAAATAATCGAGATAGATATAGACTTATATATATCAAAATGATCAGGGTGAAAAGAGAAATCGATTGAGCCATGTCCGTCCGTCTGTGCGCACGATAACTCGCGCAAAAATTGAGATATTTTGATGAAATTCTGAGTGCGAGTTGGTATCAAGACTGGGACGGTTGGTATTGAAAATGGGCGAAATCGGAACCACGCCCACTTTTCCTATATAGAAAAAATCGGAAATTTGGTATCTCAGTCACTAATATAGCTGGAGCGATGAAATTTTACCCACGTGTTGAGCTCAGGCCCCTAGGAAGAAATTTGATGAAATTTTGGAAAATGGGAGGTGCCACGCCCACTTATTAAGGGTCAAACATTGAAAGTTTTATATGTTATAACTCAGAAACCATTGAAGATATATCGATGAAATTTGGTACGCGTGATTTACCTACTTAGGCAAACGTTTGGACGGAAAATAGTTAACATCGGTTGACGGCCACGCCCACTTTTATATATGTGTATTATAAAGTGACCTAATAAAAACATTTTAAGCCATATCTCTGTCAAATATAAAGATCTATCATTGAAATTTTGTCGCATGAGTCCAACTATGGACATAAAACAAAAAACACAAACATTTTGGAAAATGGGCGGTGCCACGCCCACTTATTAAGGGGCAAACATTGAAAGTTTTATGAGTCATAACTCAGAAACCGTTTTTCGGTTCGCGTGATATACTTACTTAGTCAAATGTTTGGACGAAAAATTTCCAAAATCGGTTGAGGGCCACGCCCACTTTTATATATGTGTATTATAAAGTGGCCTAATAAAAACATTTTAAGCGATATCTCTGTCAAATATAAAGATATATCATTGAAATTTTATAGCAGGAGTCCAACTGCGGGCATAAAACGAAAAACACAAACATTTTGGCAAATGGGCGTGGCACCGCCTCTTTTTATAAACAGGAATATACGAGATTTCTGAGCCCATAACTAGACAAATAATTTATATATAATGACGAAACTTGGTGTGTACACTTTTATTACTTGTAGTAATACATGTTCAAAATTTTAGCGAAGTCGGTTTGACGACCACGCCCACTTTTATACATGTGAACTATATAGTGGCCTAATAAAAACATTTTAAGCGATATCTTTGTCAAATATAGAGATAATTTATAGAAATTTTGTGGCATGAGTTCCACAATAGACCGGAAACAAAAAATATAAAAATTTTGGAAAATGGGCGTGGCCCCGCCTCTTTTTAGACAAAGGAATATACGAGATTTCTTAGCCTATAACTCGACAAATTATTGAAATATGACGAAACTTGGTTTATACACTTTTATAACTTGTGTTAATAGACACGCAAAAATTTATTGAAATCGGTTTATGACCACGCCTACTTTTTAACAAAGATATCTCTGGAACACCCTTTTGGAATTTGTAACGTGACATCTTTGTAACTAGAAGTCAAAAAGGAATGAAATTTTGCACAAAGAATAATATTCATATGCTTAGTTGGATGACTGATAAAAATGATGAAAATGGGCGTGGCTACGCCCACTTTATGCGGCACTCGCTTTATATAAAATACGCCGTGTTTGCATCAAACGCAAACAAACAATGAAAGCATACAGCTGAGTATCAAATGTTCGATTCCACTCGAATTTAGGCTTCCTTACTTGTTATTATTAACTTCACAAAAATCCGCAAACAAAAAAATTTAAATAAAAAAATATGAGACGAAATGCAAAATCACGATTCCTAATAAAAATATTACGTAAAAAAATCCAAATAAAAAAAACCACCCCCAACACACAATCATTTACAAGCATTCAGAGACTGCTCGAGCAACACAACCTGCTAGCTCAACAGCTCAATGCTGCGTGAACGAAGTGCTTTGACTCGTCGGTGTGAGGCTGTCGGTGTGAAAGCTATAAAAAGCTCCCGCACGCGTGCATAGGGAAATCAAACACTGGTATAGAAAGATCGTTGTAACTCTTACGGAAATTAGAAATACAGTTTATATAATTACTTTTCAAATCAATAGTGAAGCAAGATTCGACCACTGAATGAAAATCGTTAAAAGCTTCTACGTATTTTAGGTGCTTTAAAGGACATAGACTTCTTAATACATCGGTGTTTTCCAATAATTTCTTACAACTATTCCCATCAAAACCTGAGCAAACTAATCGAAATTGGTTTACAACCACGCCTACTTTTCAAAGAGATATTTAAAAAGCGCTCTTCAGAGATCCTTTACTTGATTTCTCTGTAATTAACAGTCATACAGGGATGAAATTTTGCATTAAGAATAAGCTTTATAAGGTTAATCTAATGGTAGGTAAAATTTTTTTAAATGAAAGAGTTTTTAGTGCTTAGCACGAAATTTTTATTTTAATTCAATTTTAATTGTTGGGGTAAGTGGAAAAAAATTCAACAACTATTTACAGCGAAGGTTGAGTGTATAGCTATTTCACGAAAAACCATTTTCGATCATCAGCACTCTTTTCGGAAGTGGATGCACCGGGGATTGAACCCGAGTCCATTCCATCTTCAGCCGCAATGACCCAACGGATAAACACACTCGGCCATTGAGACTCTGTGCAAGCTGTTGGATTTTCCCCACTTTTGCCTTTTTCATTTTCAACATTAACGTTAGTGTGTATATGCTTTTTGCATATATTCTCCACAAACGTGATGAATTTTTGTTGTAGGCAGTTCGCAATGAACATCGTTGTTGGTATTTATTTTATGTATATACCAACAACGTTGTTGGTTTTTCGTGAAATAGCTATACACTCAACCTTCGCTGTAAATAGTTGTTGAATTTTTTTTCCACTTACCCCAACAATTAAAAATTGAATTAAAATAAAAATTTCGTGCTAAGCACTAAAAAAAACTCTTTCAAGTAAAATTGTTAACGTTGTTTGGTATATACATAAAATAAAATACCAACAACAATGTTCATTGCGAACTGCCTACAACAAAAAATTCAGCACGTTTGTGGAGAATATATGCAAAAGCATATACACACTAACGTTAATGTTGAAAATGAAAAAGGCAAAAGTGGGGAAAATCCAACAGCTTGCACAGAGTCTCAATGGCCGAGTGTGTTTATCCGTTGGGTCATTGCGGCTGAAGTTGGAATGGACTCGGGTTCAATCCCCGGTGCATCCACTTCCGAAAAGAGTGCTGATGATCGAAAATGGTTTTTCGTGAAATAGCTATACACTCAACCTTCGCTGTAAATAGTTGTTGAATTTTTTTCCACTTACCCCAACAATTAAAATTTTTTTAAAATGGACGTGCCTACGTACACCGTTTTCCTATTTACAGAGCTCTGCATAAAAGTATACAACCGAGTAAAAAATGTTATATATTTTATATAGTTATACTATTTTTTGCGCAAATAAAAAAAGTCACGTGCGTTATTAAGAACAACATTTTTGGTTCTCACTATCTCCCAAACTTTTCGTTTGATATAGCCATAGTTAATTTAGCCATATCGCAAAACTTCCTTTTTCTTATAACACGCGGACGTTACAAATTTCACAATGTATTTTTATCTCCAAAAAGTGTATTTTTGCGAAATCATTTTATTCTTATCTAATCACAGAGCAAATCCCTGTTTATATATATATAACATTTAGTATAAATGCCATCGGTTTTTCTGTAATTAAACAAAATTGATTTTTGCGTTGCGGACGTTACACCTCAGGAAGGGACTCGAAATTTCAGAAATTTCCGTGTAATTACAAAGGCAGGCTATTTTGTAATATAAAACTCAATAAAGCACAAACAAAAGCTGCGAAAAATAAAAAATTTACACCAAAATCACTTTTCTGAGGTTAGTGAGAGCTTAAAGAAAAATACAAATAAATAGGGAAATATTTGGCTTTGAAAAGTGAACATGAGAATTCACATTTTTTTCAATAAAAATCAAGAATTATAGTAATGTTTGACCTTTTACAAGATAGACTAAATACTAAGCTTCCTCGGTAACAACTAAATTGTACAGTTAAAGTAACTTATTTAAATTTTGAAAGAGCTTTTCGGCCGATGAAAGATAAAAGGCAAATTTATATTTCCTTCATTCTCCTACGCATTTCGACGGTATTCTCGTCTTCATATAATTTTTTATTTGAAAAGACATTAAAAAAAATATATAGAGGACATATTATTACAACGAAATTAGCAATCACATTATGAGTTATACATAAATTACATACTTAAATTTTACAAAAAATATAATTTTCGAAGACACAAAAAAACTGCTACAACAACACAAAGACTCAATAATAATCACAAGTGCAGACAAAGGTAACAAGGCCGTACTAATGGACAAACATGAATACAAGGAAAAGATGATGGGACTACTAAACGATAGAGAAACATAAAAAACGATGCGCTTGGACCCGACACAAAAATTACAAAGGAAAAATAACGCAATAGTAAATGAACTATATAAGCAAGGGAAAATCGACAATATATTAAAACACAAATTGACTTGTAATGCAGCTATCTCTCCCAGACTCTATGGACTCCCAAAAATACACAAAGAAAACACACTTCTTAGACCCATATCTGCCTCTACAAACATACCTTGCCTCGAAGAATCCAAATATATAGGACGAATACTTAAAGAACTACTTTCTACCAACTATAATATAAAAATTTCTCACAACTCAAAGAGAAGTTAAACACATTGACAATTGAAAATGACGAAATCTTAATATCTTTTGACGTAATTTCCCTATTTACGAACATCTCAGTGAGCCTAGCAATTCGAAAAATTATGCAAAAATGGACACCCCTTCAAAATCATAACAATTTGACTAAAAACCAGATTTTAGACATCATAAATTTTTGTTTAAGGGACAATAATTATTTTATGTTTGACGGAACGGTGTACCAACAAATTTATGGTATGCCAATGGGAAATCCATTATCGCCCACTACATATAGCTAACATTGTTCTGGACAAAATACTTGACGACACTATAACCGATCTCAAAACAAAAGACATATTCATCAAATACATAACTAAATATGTAGATGATGTATTCGGTATTGTTAAGATCACATATATGTGTAAATAATAAATTTTCGAATTTTGTACTTGCAACAATAAAAAATGTTGTTCAATATGAAAGTAATTTTGGAATATTTCATTTAAACCAAAGTAGCTTGGCTAAAAAAGACTCGATTTCGATCAAAGAAACTTTTCTAAAAACTGCATGAATTTGCGCAGATTCCTATATATTTTGACTAAAAAGAAATTTAAGGTATCTTGAAAATGCCAGGGTCCAAACTTGAAAATCCGTGACTAAAAAAAATAAAATTCTACTTTAGGCGATATTGGTACCTTCCCTATGGCTCGCACTAAAACTGAGTACAACATTCGATTAAGACGTTAATTTTACATGAGAATATGTACGTTTTGTTTTTTTTTATTTTTAATTCTGTGGTTTTTTTATACTCAGCTGTACTAGTACACAGAGTATTATAGTTTTAATCACATAACGGTGGATTGTAACAGAATGAAATAATCGAGATAGATATAGACTTATATATATCAAAATGATCAGGGTGAAAAGAGAAATCGATTGAGCCATGTCCGTCCGTCCGTCCGTCCGTCCGTCCGTCCGTCCGTCCGTCCGTCCGTCTGTCCGTCCGTCCGTCTGTAAACACTCTAACTCGCGCAAAAATTGAGATATTTTGATGAAATTTGGAATGCAAGTTGGTATCGAGACTGGGACGGTTGGTATTGAAAATGGGCGAAATCGGACCATGACCACGCCCACTTTTCCTATATAGAAAAAATCGGAAATTTGGTATCTCAGTCCCTAATATAGCTGGAGCGATAAAATTTTACCCACATGTTGAGCTCAGGCCCCTATGAAGAAATTTTATGAAATTTTGGAAAATGGGCGGTGCCACGCCCACTTATTAAGGGTCAAACATTGAAAGTTTTATGAGTCATAACTCAGAAACCGTTGAAGATATATCGATGAAATTTGGTACGCGTGATTTACTTACTTAGGCAAATGTTTTGACGGAAAATTGTCAAAATCGGTTGACGGCCACGCCCACTTTTATATATGTGTATTATAAAGTGACCTAATAAAAACATTTTAAGCGATATCTCTGTCAAATATAAAGATCTATCACTGAAATTTTGTGGCATGAGTCCAACTATGAACATAAAACGAAAACCAAAAAAATTTTGGAAAATGGGCGGAGCCACGCCCACTTATTAAGGGGCAAACATTGAAAGTTTTATGAGTCATAACTCAGAAACCGTTGAAGATATATCGATGAAATTTGGTACGCATGATATATTTACTTAGGCAAATGTGTGGACGAAAAATTACCAAAATCGGTTGACGACCACGCCCACTTTTATATATGTGTATTATAAAGTGGCCTAATAAAAACATTGTAAGCGATATCTTTGTCAAATATAAAGATAATTCATTGAAATTTTGTGACATGAGTTCCACAATAGACCGGAAACATAAAATAGACAAATTTTGGAAAATGGGCGTGGCACCGCCTCCTTTTGGAAAAAGGGATATACGAGATTTCTGAGCCTATAACTCGACAAATAATTGAGATATTATGACGAAACTTGGTTTATACACTTTTATAACTTGTGTTAATAGACACGCAAAAATTTATTGAAATCGGTTTATGACCACGCCTACTTTTTAACAGATATTTCTGGAATACCCTTTGGGAATTTGTAACGTGACATCTTTGTAACTAGAAGTCATAAAGGAATTAATTTTTGCACAAAGAATAATATTGATATGCTTAGTTGGATGACTGATAAAAATTTAGAAAATGGGCGTGGCTACGCCCACTTTATGCAGCACTCGCTTTATATAAAGTACACCGTGTTTCCATCAAACGCAAACAAACAATGAAAGCATACAGCTGAGTATCTAATGTTCGATTCCACTCAACCTTAGGCTTCCTTACTTGTTCATATATGAATCTAAACCTATCATGGAATTAAAAAAAAAACAAAAATCAGCTTAGTTATCCTACAACATCCTATTTTCATATTCTGTCGCCGGAGGGAAGATCTGAGAAACTTTGCCGAAAAAAACGCATCTACTGCTCATATACATACAGTCTTCATAGTTACCATTATTTGAATGTAAAACATTTTTTTCCATTTCGTAATTATCATTGTCACTGAAGTACAAATTTATTATTTATAGTATATGAAAATAAATAACTTATGCAGGATCCACTAAACAGGTCAGTTCTTCAGATCAGCTGACTTCTTGTTCTTCTTCAACAGCTATCCAATTTCTTTACTTCTATATACATGCATTCGTGTTTATAATTCGTCAAATTCTTCATTCTCTGAGTTTATTCATCATTCGTCCGTGAGCTGAATGTCAAATTATTTCGTCTTCCTTACAGTTTTGACATCTCGGTCTCGAGAGTTCGAACTTCAGCTCACGGCGTGTTTGTGTGTATGTATCTTGAACCGATTGGTTAAATTGACCTTGAATTTATGTGTGTTTTGAAAACACATTAGGCGAGTTCCCCGGGCTGTGGTCCAGATCCGCATAAAAATTTTGCATGCAAATGGAAGAATAATTTTGTGATCCTGATGTTTATCTGGATCCATCGGGATCAAAAAATTGTTATTGCAGTTGCTTGCAAATTTTTTGTCTGGATCACTGCCCCGGGAAATCACCTATTAATAAAGCGTTGAAATACGCAGTAGGACTTGGGATCATCGTTTTATTAATGCGCGAGTACTAGTCAATAGATACTCCATTACTCCCTGTACTTCGTGTATAAGCATACAATTTTGTATACTCGCTTTTAACATTGCACATACATATGTCCTAGGAAGGGAAGTTATAAACACGAACAAAATAAAACAAAACTGAAAAAATTTTACATTATTAGGTATGTAAGTGTCTAGCACGAAATTATTATTTTTAATTTTAATTTTTATACTTTGGAATAAGCGGATAATTGGAAAAAATTTTGATATTGCTCGGAAAGCATATCAAACAGAGTACTTTTCTGCTCTCGCTTGGGAGATCTCGCTCCAAGTTCTTCTAAGTAATTTCGTAATTTTTTTAGCTTCTTTTTTTAGCTTTAAATTTTTTTGTTGGGTTTAACAATTTTTTTTAGCTTTTTCTAGCTTTTTTTTTTGAGAATCTAGCTGGAACTTTTTGGAAAAGTTCTGGCAACACTGATTACACTGTGCTACAGTGAAAATACACTCATCAATCGACCTAGCTAAGATTGTTTATCTAGACAAGTGTAACACGAAACGGTATTTGAAAAATCCACTATACCCTCAAATTTTTTTTTTTATTGTTAAACTGTTATTCTATGCTTGTCGGCACATAAAAATTCCTAGAGGGGCTATTTTTGAACCGATTTGAATTTTTCCAACGGTTTTGAAAGGTTAATAACGGTATTCTTAATATATAAACAGCAGTTTGTTAGTTTATAAGGTATAAGAAGAAATTTTTGCACTTAAATATGAAATTTTCGTAAAATTTTTTCGTTTTTTCGAGTTTGACGCCATTTCGAGTTAGAAATGTTTGCTTGATCTTTTTCGTTTAAATGACGAATCATCAGTTTCACGTATAAGTGACCAGCAGTAATTAGCTAACATCCTCACTTGGTTCTTTCCTGCAAACCGTTTTTCAATCGTCAATAGCCGTGTTTTTAAGCTAAGCGCGGATAAAGATGTGCGCTTAGAAATCCATACAAAATTTAAGCGCAGATGTTTATGCGCTTGAAAAAAGGGCTAATATCTCTTGAAAATGGGCTATATGAAACAATTTGTCAAAAGACTTCACAAAGACAGCGAGGCCTGAAATGTTCTAGAAAATTATTCACCATAAAATTTCAGTAGGAACCTAACAGACCACAGGAAGCGAAAAACTTATACTCCCCGTAATGTTAAATGTGTTTTATTTCCGGTTCTACTGAATCGATCGAAATACTTCTTTTGCAAAATATTAATGCTTTTTAACATTTAACATGCCGGCAAAAAAAGTTACATTTAGGTGGTATACACTAAGTACTGGGTGAAAGTGACCCCTATGGCGCACATAGGGTTAATACAATTAGAAAGTGGAAACCCTCCTCTCACGCCAACGAGATTGGTATATCAAACTTAGGCATCGGACCATAGATACCGAAGATATGAAAAAAATGAAATTTAGCGACGTCTAGCGGAGTCCAAAAAAATAAAAGTTTTTTCCCAGAAATGTTTTCGAAAGAGAAATCATATGGGGGGCGTACGGTGGATTTTTTTTTTGGTCCATATAAGGCGAGACGGCCTAATGTACATACTAATATATAATATAATATAATACTACAATGGATCTATTATAACTCTGACGAGTTTTATGGCCGAGCTTCTCTCCCAATTCGAGGTGTGCTCCCTTTTGTTTTTCCTACTAATTGGGTGAACTTACAGTTTTATGCCGACTCCGAACGGCGAATGCATTTTTTGTGAGAAGCTTTTTCATGGAAGAAATACACTCGGAGGGTATGCCGCCCACTGCCGAGAGGTGATCGCTGTTCTTAAAAAACCCAATAATTGGATTTTTTACTAATTAGAAAAATTGTTTTGGTGTGTGGCTCGGACCGTGGTTTGAACCCGAGACCTCTGGCATAGCAGGCGAGCACTCTACCCACTGCACCACAGCGGCCACATGCACATACTATACAACACATTAAAGCATAGTAGAAAAATAGAAGGTAAAATCACTTATTGACGTAGGCAGCCATCTTAGCCATTTGACTTTTATTGAATTTATGACATTTCATTGAAATCATGCATGAAATGTTTTCTTGGGCCGAAATCTGAAGTTTGGGAAAATAAATTAATTTACATATTTTCAAAAAAGCAATTGTGATTTTTGCAAACTAAATGAATAAATAAATTTACTTTCATACGCGTAATTTGTGAAAAAAGATTTGAAAAATTAGCTGCCTCTTCAGGGGATGCGAAAATACCGTGCACTTTTGCAAAGGCCCAGCGGTGAAGTTTTTAGGCTTCCAGCAATTCAGTTTATAAGGAATCAATGGCTTCAAGCGTGCCAAATAGAGGAAGTTGATCTTCCAAAGAACCCGTTGATGTGCTCAGTGCATTTCGGTGCTAGCGATATTAGTAGCACAAACAACAAAACGTTATTATCGAAATGTGCAGCGCCAAGTTATAATGCGAAAACAAAGTATGGACGCAATAATTAAAATGTGCATAAATCTTAATAAGATATGTATTTTTTAGAGTGCAATTAGTGGAAAGCTTTGTGAACAAAAATCTCGAAGCTGTAGATACATTAGTACTTTATAAACAAACATTTAATTGAAAATATCTCGAAGACATCCTGATGAAAAAAAAAGATAACAAAAAAAAAAATGAAAAAAATTACAACTTAAATGAGTTCAATAAAGAACTTCAAAATATACCTTCTTGTTTCCTTTAATATGAATTCTGCATTTCTGTTCCACCAAATTTTTGCTTGTATTGTACTCCTTCTCTTCCCTTTCTGTAAGATAGAAGTAAAAAAGAACGAGCAAAATGTAAAGAAAAAATTTTTTCGGACATAACGATGACTCCAGCCTTACTTCTTTGTTAAATGCTCTGTTGTATTGCGTAAGGCTTTGTATTAAATATTCGAGCCAAATACTTCCCACTTTTCACATGCCTTATAATAAGGGATAAGCTCCAGGCAAAAGTTTTTGCCCAGAAGTAAATTTTGGCGTTGTAATTGGCAAAATGTGTCATTATATTTCGTCGCCCGGATAAATTAATGTCGTATGTGAAATTTGGGCCGAATTGAGTTAATGATGCAGTTATACTTAACTAATCAAGATCTTTTGATTGGCGTTATCCGTTTTTTGCTATCTCTTTTAGTTTAAGAGATATTGAGCAGTATTTTGTCGTTTGTGCAAGGTCACAAGCGATTTCATATAATTTCTAATTTGCTTTTAATTGCTGTGAATTATTTATTTACTTTTATGAGAAATAAAATACAATATTTAACTAGTAATTTAAAAAATTTTTAATTTAGTTAAAATTGGGAGCACATTTTGTCTTACGTTCTACAAATTTCCTGCAAAACTGTTGCTATAGATAACATACGACAAAATTGTACTGAAGATAATCCTTTATAAATTCCAAAATAATAAACAATATATAACAAAATTAAAATAATTTAAGGATTTTGTGGCATAGTAGTGTTCTGCCAGACATTGGAGAAAATCTAATGAGGCATTTTGGAGAAATACAATTTTAAACTTCAAACCTGTTTTCCCAAAAGTCGTAAAATGCAACATACGACATTAATTTATACGGGCGACGATTTATGTTTAGCGCCTGTGACATTGTGTGAATGAATTCCAATGCACCTACCTCCTCAGAAGGATCAAGATCACTTCCAAACTCCAATCAAGCTTACTTTTAATTTCTCTGAACGCGAAACATACCCTGTGTATATAAAACCTGAAGGGATGCTTTAGTTTTTATTAATCTCTGTATTGGGTAGAAATAACTTCCCAACCTTGTTTTGGCTGGTAGTTTTAATTGTTCACCGATTTTTTTTTTTTGCACAATTCTTGCTAAAGTTGCTGTTAAATTTTTTTGATTATATGTATTTACAACAGATGAGCAATTCTCCTGTAAGGTATCGCTTTTTAAAAAGTCCTGACAAATTAAATAAAGGCTATGCGCTACACAACCCACAGGCAGAACATTCGGGTGGGCTTCTTTTACTATTTTGAACGCCTTTTGCATATTTGCAGCATTGTCACCAATTAACACGAACAACTTTTGTTCACCGTATTCCTTCACGATTTCAATCATTTCCTGTGATAAATAGTTAGCTGTATGCCGGTAGGCCTGTGTTGACAGACTTTTCACAAATACAGTTTCTGGCTTTGATATGAGAAAGTTTACAACACCTTCATTACGAGTGTTACTCCGTCGATCACTTTGAATATGTAAAAAATTTGCTGCTTTCAGTTGCAGAGTAATGTCCATACTTATCTCGTTATAAATTGTATCCAATATGTGAAGGAAATTTCTTTTCTAGTTAGATCCTTGAAACTTATGCCGTTTTCTTTTCTCGAAAAAATGTTGCCCTGTTAGATTTTCTCAGCCATTTTGTAAGCTTGTGTGGTGATTTCAACGAATGTTGTCCTCTGACTAAGTAAGAGGGCACCATTAACTACAAATTTAGCCATTTTATAGAAAGTCATGTTACGTAATTCGATAATTCAGATATTAAAGGGCAACATTTTTTGTCAGAAAAGAAAACGCCATTAAAAAAGTCTTCCACAACGGATGCTCACCATAGCCAAAGGAGCGCCGGTTACAAAAATAGCCTAAGCTAAGTTGTATTGTGTCGAGTTTGCAAGAATATGCATATGTAAATCAGACGAAGGTGGATAATCACTTGCTGTCTGTATCTTGTTTATTGCCGCATTGGTTGCAAGCATGTCTTGAACTCGTTGCTGTATTAATAATGGATATAGGGTTATACATTTATATATACTAGTATCGCCGGTGCTCGAAATTCGACCATGCAATTTATTTTTTCAACTTTGTATTGGTACAAAAATTATTCCTTTTGACGGAGATAAGCAACACTTTCCAAATTCCAATTGTACCGCAACACTGATTTGCCCTTTTCATCACGGTCCGACGCGAAATCATGGTCAAAATCAAGGCAGATCTAGGAAGGTAGGCCCGGTGGCGAATTCAGAAATTTCCCATGTATTTTGTTATTGTAATTGGTAGAGTGTAATGTCAAAATGATATTTCGCCGTGGTTAAAATCTGAATTCGCTTGGGGCTCGTCCATTCCTATTGGCCATGATGAGAATTCGCTTTGATTTTGACATTACACTCTACATTTGTAAGTAAAAAAGGAGTTTTTCAATTCGCCGCGAGCCTACCCGTTAGATATGCCTTGGTCAAAATTAAAATTACTCAGTGTGCTCTCCTACCCTCTCTGTCATTTTTCGCTTTAACGGAAAAGCAATAGGAGATATTTGGCCGCGTTGATTTCGATCTGAGCGTAAACTGGGCCAATACATATAAAATAGAGAGAGCGCTTTGAAATTAAAGCAACTCTTAAACTGTGTTTACGATATTTGTAAACACGTTTACGATATCTATTTATATATTAAATAATTTATAGAAAAAATTATATGCCTATGCACTGCTCCTCACTCATACGAACACATCCATATCAATTTTATGTGGATATGAGTATGTTAAATGTGCTAAACAGCCTGACAATTATTTGTATGGGAAAAATGTTAACTTATTAATATATAGATAGTGGGCATATTTGCCAACGAAGCAAAAACGAAGTAAATCAAAAATGGTACAAAACTAAAAACTTTATTTATTAATTATAAAGAAATTAAATAATTTATAGAAAAAATTATATGCCTATGCACTGCTCCTCACTCATACGAACACATCCATATCAATTTTATGTAGATATGAGTATGTTAAATGTGCTAAACAGCCTGGCAATTGTTTGAATGGGAAAAATGTTAGCCTATTAATATATAGATAGTGGGCACATTTGCCAACGAAGCAAAAACGAAGTAAATCAAAAATGGTACAAAACTAAAAACTTTATTTATTAATTATAAAGAAATTAAATAATTTATAGAAAAAATTATATGCCTATGCACTGCTCCTCACTCATACGAACACATCCATATCAATTTTATGTAGATATGAGTATGTTAAATGTGCTAAACAGCCTGGCAATTGTTTGTATGGGAAAAATGTTAGCCTATTAATATATAGATAACACTTTGTAATCGAGATATTTCATTTACAGAAAATGTATTTGGTTTTAATGTTTTTGATATTTCAAAAATTTTCATTCGATTTTCAACTTCTTAATTGGGTCAGAACATTTAAAATCGATCAAAAAAAAAAGTTAGCTGCGATTTTTGCGAATCCAGCATAAATCGATAGCCGCACGACTTCTAAGATTTTCTGTATACTTAGTTTTAAAAATTTATTTTTTTTTAAGTTTTTATATTAAGTTAAAGTTTGATGTGATTTTTGGGTAAAATCTTAATATCTCGGGAACTATAAGTCGTATTTGACTGATTTAAAAGGCATTAGAACCAGAAAATTCCAGGCTATTATAAAATGGTACCATATTGCTACATTTTATATTGGAAGCATAAAAACAAGATTGTGAGGTTGTAATTCGCGGTGTTCTCCTACTCAGAAAATTTGCAATTTAATACCACAAAGAGACCTATCAATCAAGAACCAAAGCCCACTTTCGGATTTTTGGGACAGGCATGATTAAAGAAACTACAGCGATGAATTTTACTCTATGTTCAGCAATACTTGCACTTCTATCAATAAAATATACCACTATGAGTAAAGATAGCGGTAGGCTTTGCTTTTTATCAGATATCTTACCTTCGTACCAATATAAGAAGAAGCTCGTTTTCCCATTTTTACTTCGTTTCGATCATTTTTATCCACGGATTTAAAAAATTAATGTTTAGTTAAGTTTAGTAAACTTTATGTTTAACAAATTCTTTTAAAAATGAAATTTCATTACATAAAATATGTCGGGGATCTTCAAGTACATATACATGGTACTCCCGAGTATTTTTTTATATCTTTCACATAAAATTGAATAAACTTAACTAAACATAATTTTTTTAAATCCGTGGATAAAAATGATCGAAACGAAGTAAAAATAGGAAAACGAGCTTCTTCTTATATTGGTACGAAGGTAAGATATCTGATAAAAAGCAAAGCCTACCGCTATCTTTACTCATAGTGGTATATTTTATTGATAGAAGTGCAAGTATTGCTGAACATAGAGTAAAATTCATCGCTGTAGTTTCTTTAATCATGCCTGTCCCAAAAATCCGAAAGTGGGCTTTGGTTCTTGATTGATAGGTCTCTTTGTGGTATTAAATTGCAAATTTTCTGAGGAGGAGAACACCGCGAATTACAACCTCACAATCTTGTTTTTATGCTTCCAATATAAAATGTAGCAAAATGATACCATTTTATAATAGCCTGGAATTTTCTGGTTCTAATGCCTTTTAAATCAGTCAAATACGACTTATAGTTCCCGAGATATTAAGATTTTACCCAAAAATCACATCAAATTTTAACTTAATATATAAACTTAAAAAAAAAAAATTTTTAAAACTAAGTATACAGAAAATCTTAGAAGTCGTGCGGCTATGGATTTATGCTGGATTCGCAAAAATCGCAGCTAACTTTTTTTTTTGATCGATTTTAAATATTCTGACCCAATTGTGAACATTAATTTTCATTTTTTATAATAAATATACATATAATCAAATATATATATTAAATACTTTAAATCATTCTCTAAATATTGGCGATCCTACCGTCGAATCTAAAAGAAATAACTTAAGTTGATTTTCAACTAAATCAAACAAATCATCGACGTAAAACAGTTCATCAATCAATTTATATAAGTGCATATATATCTAATCAGCAAATCAATTGGATCACGCATATACATATGTACATATGATCAATTGGATCACGCATATCCTAATTGATATATGATACACACGATGCAAGTAATTTGTTTTTTTTTCGCCTCACCGCTTCCATATTTTTGTTTAAATTGTTTTTGTTTTAACAAACTGTCAGAATAAAAAACAAATCAAATAGCACACTCAATAAACATAGGCTGCCCAGTTGTATTGGTTGTATTGAAATTTGTATGAGAAAAATCAACCCTACTGATACACCTATTGTAAACCTTTACCAGTATACAACATTACAATACTTTACAACAGCTTGTGAATTGCCCAATAGATAGTGGGCACATTTGCCAACGAAGCAAAAACGAAGTAAATCAAAAATGGTACAAAACTAAAAACTTTATTTATTAATTATAAAGAAATTAAATAATTTATAGAAAAAATTATATGCCTATGCACTGCTCCTCACTCATATGAACACATCCATATCAATTTTATGTAGATATTAGTATGTTAAATGTGCTAAACAGCCTGGCAATTGTTTGTATGGGAAAAATGTTAGCCTATTAATATATAGATAGTGGGCATATTTGCCAACGAAGCAAAAACGAAGTAAATCAAAAATGGTACAAAACTAAAAACTTTATTTATTAATTATAAAGAAATTAAATAATTTATAGAAAAAATTATATGCCTATGCACTGCTCCTCACTCATACGAACACATCCATATCAATTTTATGTGGATATGAGTATGTTAAATGTGCTAAACAGCCTGGCAATTGTTTGTATGGGAAAAATGTTAGGCTATTAATATATAGATAGTGGGCATATTTTCCAACGAAGCAAAAACGAAGTAAATCAAAAATGGTACAAAACTAAAAACTTTATTTATTAATTATAAAGAAATTAAATAATTTATAAAAAAATTATATGCCTATGCACTGCTCCTCACTCATACGAACACACCCATATCAATTTTATGTGGATATGAGTATGTTAAATGTGCTAAACAGCCTGGCAATTGTTTGTATGGGAAAAATGTTAGCCTATTAATATATAGATAGTGGGCATATTTGCCAACGAAGTAAATCAAAAATGGTACAAAACTAAAAACTTTATTTATTAATTATAAAGAAATTAAATAATTTATAGAAAAAATTATATGCCTATTAGAGCGGGTCCATTTGTATGGGAGTGAAAAAAGTGAAAAATCGCATACGCGGATAATGTTTTAAGGACTATTCTAACTAACTTTGCCAAAGAAACAATGGGTCTTAAACCAATTCTTAGTCCGCGGGTTTTAAGCCGAAGTTTTTTTGTCAGGTAAAAAAAAATTTTGTATTTCGTAGGCAGACAAAAATGATTCGAACTTCTTACCAAGAAGCCAGAATATACTTTTCCGAAGGATTTTGATGTGCTGAATCCGAATCTGAAGTCAAAATGACCAAATTCGAAATAGTTTTTGAGATATGTTGACCTAAAAATGCAAGTGCAAAAAGTGCAATTTTCTTCAAATTTTGGAGTTAGGGCCAGCCGAAAGTTATGATTTCATTTAAAGTCTACGACCATTATCTTAACAAATAGGCTTTGCACTTTCAAATGCCGTTGACCTTGTTAACGTGTCTTTTTTGGTCTCCGAGATATCGCTGTTTTAAAATCTGCATACTTTTCAGTGCGTACACAATGTATTTTTATACCTTTCATGAGAATGAAATGGTATTATAACTTAGTGCCAAAAAATTTTTGTCGAAATTACCAGAAGGAAGCGTGGGGGACCCACCAAAATATATACCGATATGATCAGAATCACGAGCTGAGTCGATTAAGCCATGTCCGTCTGTCCGTCCGTCCGTCTGTCCGTCTGTCAGTCTGTCCGTCCGTCCGTCTGTGTGAACGCAAACTAGTCCCTCAGTTTTTGAGATATCTGAATGAAATTCGGAATACAGGTATGTTGTTATATGCAGCTGATCTTTTGTCGAAACCGGCCGAATCCACTATAACATATAGAAAACAACCGATTATTCAGATATACATGAATTTTTTGGATGTAATTTGTCCATAACTTCCCCATTTAAACAGCTAAGGACATGAAACTTTGAAGTAGACGTACCCATTTTGGCCCAAACAAGGTTACCGAAAATTGTCAAGATCGGACCACTATAACATATAGTTCCACAACATCCGATTATTCAGATATACACATTTTGGTGTATAACTCCTCCATTTTAACAGCTAACGGCCTGAAATTTTGAAGTATTTGTACCCATATGGACCCAAAAGAGATTGCCGAAAATTGTTAAGATCGGACCACTATAACCTACAGCACCCCTACAACCGATTATTCAGATATACACATTTTGGTGTATAACTCCTCCATTTTAACAGCTAACGGCCTGAAATTTTGAAGTATTTGTACCCATATGGACCCAAACGAGATTGCCTAAAATTGTTAAGATCGGACCACTATAACCTATAGCACCCCTACAACCGATTGTTCAGATATACACATTTTGGTGTATAACTCCTCCACTTTAACAGCTAACGGCGTGAAATTTTGAAGTATTTGTACCCATATGGACCCAAACGAGATTGCCGAAAATTTTTAAGATCGGACCACTATAACCTATAGCACCCCTACAACCGATTGTTCAGATATACACATTTTGGTGTATAACTCCTCCATTTTAACAGCTAACGGCGTGAAATTTTGAAGTATTTGTACCCATAAGGGCCCAAACAGGGTTACCGAAAATTGTCAAGATCGGACCACTATAACATATAGCTCCCCTACAACCGATTGTTCAGATATAGACATTTTGGTGTATAACTCCTCCATTTTAACAGCTAACGTCGTGAAATTTTAAAATATTTGTACCCATATGGGCCCAAATGGGGTTACCGAAAATTGTCAACATCGGACAACTATAACATATAGCTCCCATACAACCGATTGTTCAGATATAGACATTTTGGTGTATAACTCCTTTTGTTTTCTTTAAAATACTTGCATTTCTTTGCTGTCATTTTTAACATGTTGCTGTTTCTTCTACTTTGTCAAACTACGGCTCCACCAATATACCAAACATCCAACAGCCGCATTATTTCTCCGCATTCAACGATTGTGTCGTGCTCACCGGCTCCAACATTTTAGAATACATCCACCAGGTTGCGATAATTCACAGGTTTTCGATTTTGTTTCATTTACCGATTCCACGAATTATGAGTACTTCCACCAATTGCGATAATTCACCAGTTTCGTCATTTTTGTTGCAATCACCGGTTCCACCAAATATGATCACTTCCACCAATAGAGATAATTCACGGGTTCATCGTTTTTTGTTCCATTCACCGGTTCCACCAATAATCAGCACCTCCGCCAATAGCGATAATTCGCCGGTTTCATCGTTTTTGTAGCATTAACCGGTTCCACCATTTATGAGCTCTTGAACCAATTGCGATTTCACCGGTTTCATCATTTTTGTTGCATTCACCGGTTCCGCCAAATATGATCACTTCCACTAATAGCGATAATTCACGGGTTCATCGCTTTTGTTGCGTTCTTCGGTTTCACCAATAATGAGTACTTCCACCAATAGCAACAGTCACCGGTTCCACCAATTATGACCAATTGCGATAATTCACCGGTTTCATAATTTTTTTGCATTTACCGGTTCCACCAAATATGAGCACCTCCAATAGCGATAATTTACCGTTTTCGACATTGTTTTTTTGATTCATCGGTTGCACCAATAATGAGCACCTCCACCAATAGCTATAATTCACCGTTTCCGTCGTTTTTTTTTTTTTGATTCATCGGTTGCACCAATAATGAGCACTTCCACCAATAGCGATAACTTGCAGTTTTTATCGATTTTGTTAGTCGATTTGCGACAGTTCACCGGTTTCATCGTTTTTTGGTGCATTCACCAGATCCACCAATTATGGTCAAGAAACAGCAACATATTAAAAATAACAGCAAAGAAATGCAAGTATTTTAAAGAAAAAAATACATAGTGTTTGCACTGAAAAGTATGCAGATTTTAAAACAGCGATATCTCGGAGACCAAAAAAGACCCGTTAACAAGGTCAACGGCATTTGAAAGTGCAAAGCCTATTTGTTAAGATAATGGTCGTAGACTTTAAATGAAATCATAACTTTCGGCTGGCCCTAACTCCAAAATTTGAAGAAAATTGCACTTTTTGCACTTGCATTTTTAGGTCAAGATATCTCAAAAACTGTTTCGAATTTGGCTATTTTGACTTCAGATTCGGATTCAGTACATCAAAATCCTTCGGAAAAGTATATCGTGGCTTCTTGGTAAGAAGTTCGAATCATTTTTGTCTGCCTACGAAATACAAAATTTTTTTTTACCTGACAAAAAAACTTCGCCTTAAAACCCGCGGACTAAGAATTGGTTTAAGACCCATGGTTTCTTTGGCAAAGTTGCTTAGAATAGTGTATAGAACATTATCCGCGTATGCGATTTTATCGAAAAATAATCGACCCTACATAATGCCTATGCACTGCTCCTCACTCATACGAACACATCCATATCAATTTTATGTGGATATGAGTATGTTAAATGTGCTAAACAGCCTGGCAATTGTTTGTATGGGAAAAATGTTAGCCCATTAATAAATAGATAGTGGGCATATTTGCCAACGAAGCAGAAACGAAGTAAATCAAAAATGGTACAAAACTAAAAACTTTATTTATTAATTATAAAGAAATTAAATAATTTATAAAAAAAAATTATATGCCTATGCACTGCTCCTCACTCATACGAACACATCCATATCAATTTTATGTGGATATGAGTATGTTAAATGTGTTAAACAGCCTGGCAATTCCCTGTAGGAAATTTAATTAATTTTAAATCACTTTATAAACTACTTTATTTTCAATAACAACTAATTGAAAATGTGACTTTTTCCTTTGCAATGAACTGACTTTTTTAACACGGCGATGTCATAGCAAGCAGTCAATTGCCCTATCCTGCATTTGTTTTCAACTACTTTACTAGTAGTTTAAAATAAATAACTTTATCTTGAGTTTCTTTTCAACTACTTTATTTGTTTAATATAAATAACTTAATCCTGCATTTGATGTCGAAATTCAAGAAATGGTAAAAATGCGAAACAAATTTTCCTCAAATTTCGCAAATCGTTCTCAAGTTGATAAACAATATTTGAGAAACAATTGAATTTATGTTAATTTTCAAATGATAAATATGAAACAATATTTTCTCCGTTTGAGAATTTCGTTTTCAGTGTTTAATGGGAAGTGAAGCTGAAAAACGGTAACCAAAAAATGGAAAAAACAATCTTGGCATACTTAGATCTGAAAACATGTGTTTACATATAAATATGTACATATACAAGAAACTGTCCCGCGCTGCATTTGTTTAAAGCTACTTTAAAATTAGTTGAATATAAATCACTTTTTAATATATTTATTTTTGCAACTAACTTTTTTTTTTCCGTGAGGGTTGTTTGTATGGGAAAAATGTTAGCCTATTAATATATAGATATTTGGTGTGACGTCTCTCAGCAACCTTTTCGACCATATGTTCCTTTTTCTATGAGAAGAATTATATTTGACAAAATTCATTCTCTTTCGCATCCAAGTACTCGAACAACTAGAAAATTGATTCAAACAAAATATTTTTGGCCTGATATGAGAAAAGAAATAAATGAATGGACATCATCTTTCTTAAATTGTCAAAAATCTAAAATTTCAAGAAACACAAAAACTCCCATTCAGAAAATCCAAATTCCATCTGGTCGATTTGAACATATTCATATGGATATTGTTGGTCCACTTCCTGTATCGAAAGAATTTCGTTTTCTTTTAACTATTATTGATAGACATACTCGTTGGCCTGAAGTTTATCCACTTAAAAATATTTTAGCAAATACTATAGCAACTACTTTTGTTCAAAATTATATACCCCGATTTGGTATTCCATTAAATATTACAGTAGATCGAGGCTCACAATTAACTTCCAAAATCTTTAGTGAATTAACCAAATTATTAGGAACACACAAAATTCATACTTCTCCATATCATCCCCAAGCAAATGGTATGATAGAACGATTTCATAGAACACTTAAAACGTCAATAATAGCTTCAAATGACTCAACTAATTGGTCTGAAATTTTACCTTGGATACTTCTTGGTTTACGAACGTCCATAAAAGAAGATTTAAAATGTTCTTCTGCAGAACTTGTTTATGGACAGACACTTCCTCTACCTGGTGAATTAGTTGTTTCCAATAATAAAAATAATGAAAATGATTGTTCGAACGAAATTCTTCAAAGATTAAGACCTCATTTCTCACTGGTACGTTCAAAAGTATTACATCATAATAAAGAAAGTTATTTTATTCCTAAAAATCTAAATACTTGTGAATATGTTTTTGTTAAAGTTCTTCGTAAATCAAACTTAGAACCACCTTATGAAGGACCTTTCAGAGTTATTTCAAAACACGACAAGACATTTAAAATACAATACGGAAATACAATTAAAACTTTTTCAATTGATTTATTAAAACCTGCAAAAACTATTTCCGATACATATCCTACATCAAACACTTTAACACATAAATAATCTAAAAAAGTTACATTTAATATTAATTATTATTTCTCTTCGTTTACACTGGAGGGGAAGTAAATATAGGGTTATATATTTATATATATAACACTTTGTAATCGAGATATTTCATTTACAGAAAATGTATTTGGTTTTTAATGTTTTTGATATTTCAAAAATTTTCATTCGATTTTCAACTTTTTAATTGTGAACATTAATTTTCATTTTTTATAATAAATATACATATAATCAAATATATATATTAAATATTTTAAATCATTCTCTAAAATGGACACTTGACGCACGTTGTTATATGTTTTTCCATTTTATTCACATTTGGAAATTTTTACCGCTTTTCGCAATGTTGTCATGAAACTTCTTTGCTACTTCCGCTGCTATGAAAATGTTTCTAAATAGTTTCATTTTTGGTCTTCCCATAACTTAATTATTTAATATTAATATATATTATAAATTATCAACTCAAAACACGTGTACTAATCGCTTGGTACAAATCTTTACGAATGAATGAACCAAACTCTTTTTATGCACCTGAGGCTCAAACTTAACAGCCTCATTCCCTTTCACGAACGATAGCCTTGTCGAACGATAGCCTAGCGTTACGTTGATCGCCAGCAACACGAAAAGAAATGTCAAATTTGCAACGCTCAGTGATGCCAGATAATGTCCGCTAAAATTCCCACAGAAATTGGAAAAAATCCCTAATTTCCCACATTTTAAATAAAAAAATCCCACAAAATTCCCATTGAATTTAGAGCATTTATTTCAATAATATAAGAATATACATATAACAGGCAAATACAGTTTTTTTAATAGCTAAAAGGATCAGTTGCATTGTGTAAGTGGATATGATTTTTGTTGATTTTAAAGTTGAAGCAATTGATATTTTTGGATTGAAAAGCAACTCTTATGGCGTTTTCTTTTCTACGTAAAAATGTTGCCCTCCTATATCCTAATTATCGAATTACGTAACCTGACTTTCTATAAAATGGCTGAATTTGTAGATAAAGATGCCGCCTTACTTAGTTAGAAGTCAATATTGGGTGAAAGGACCAGACAAACTTACAAAATGGCTAAGAAAATCAAACAGGGCAACATTATTTCGAGAAAAGAAAACGCCATTACTTTACTTATACTATTTAACATATCACTAGATAGTTTGTTTCGCTTTTTACATTTAACACCCGTTACAATTGAAAATATTCTTTCTGATTTAGCGTTTGAATGGGGTAACGTGAGTACAATATCGGGATCTAAAAACTGCAATTCTTCGAAAACATCGTCAAACGGAAAACGCGATATTATCTGAAGAGTAGAAGCTTCATAAAAGCGCACACACTTTTTTTTATACTCAGCTGTACTAGTACACAGAGTATTATAGTTTTAATCACATAACGGTGGATTGTAACAGAATGAAATAATCGAGATAGATATAGACTTATATATATCAAAATGATCAGGGTGAAAAGAGAAATCGATTGAGCCATGTCCGTCCGTCCGTCCGTCCGTCCGTCCGTCCGTCCGTCCGTCCGTCTGTCCGTCCGTCCGTCCGTCCGTCCGTCTGTAAACACTCTAACTCGCGCAAAAATTGAGATATTTTGATGAAATTTGGAACGCAAGTTGGTATCGAGACTGGGACGGTTGGTATTGAAAATGGGCGAAATCGGACCATGACCACGCCCACTTTTCCTATATAGAAAAAATCGGAAATTTGGTATCTCAGCCACTAATATAGCTAGAGTTTTAAAATTTTACCCACGTATTGAGCTCGGGCCCTTATGAAGAAATTTGATGAAGTTTTGGAAAATGGGCGGTGCCACGCCCACTTATTAAGGGTCAAACATTGAAAGTTTTATATGTCATAACTCAGAAACCGTTGAAGATATATCGATGAAATTTGGTACGCGTAATTTGCTTACATAGACAAATGTTTTGACGAAAAATTATCAAAATCGGTTTACGGCCACGCCCACTTTTATATATGTGTATTATAAAGTGACCTAATAAAACCATTTTAAGCGATATCTCTGTCAAATATAAAGATCTATCATTGAAATTTTGTCGCATGAGTCCAACTATGGACATAAAACAAAAAACACAAAAATTTTGGAATATGGGCGGTGCCACGCCCACTTATTAAGGGGCAGACATTGAAAGTTTTATGAGTCATAACTCAGAAACCGTTGAAGATATATCGATGAAATTCGGTACGCGTAATATAATTACTTAGTCAAATGTTTTGGCGAAAAATTATCAAAATCGGTTGACGGCCACGCCCACTTTTATATATAGGAAATATAAGGGGGCCTAATAAAAACATTTTAAGCGATATCTCTGTCAAATATAAAGATCAATCACTGAGATTTTGTGGCAGGAGTCCAACTATGGACATAAAACAAAAACTACAAAAATTTTGGAAAATGGGCGGTGCCACGCCCACTTATTAAGGAGCGAATATTGAAAGTTTAATAAGCCATAACTCAGAAACCGTTAAAGATATATCGATGAAATCTGGTACGCGTGATATATTTACTTAGCCAAATGTGTGGACGAAAAATTACCAAAATCGGTTGACGACCGCGCCCACTTTTATATATGTGTATTATAAAGTGACCTAATAAAACCATTTTAAGCGATATCTATGTGAAATATAAAGATAATTCATTGAAATTTTGTGACATGAGTTTTACAATAGACCGGAAACAAAAAATAAAAAAGTTTGGAAAATGGGCGTGGCACCGCCTCTTTTTAGACAAAGGGATATATGAGATTTCTTAGCCTTTAACTCGACAAATAATTGAGATATTATGACGAAACTTGGTTTATACACTTTTATAACATGTGTTAATAGACACGCAAAAATGTATTGAAATCGGTTTATGACCACGCCTACTTTTTAACAAAGATATTTCTGGAACACCCTTTTGGAATTTGTAACGTGAAGTCTTTGTAACTAAAAGTCATAGAGGGATGAAATTTTGCACTAACAATAATATTTGTATGCTTATTTGGATGATTGATATAAATTTTGAAAATGGGCGTGGCTGCGCCCTGTTTATGCAGCACTCGTTTCATATAAAATACACCCTATATCGAACAAACGCAAACAAACAATGAAAGCATACAGCTGAGTATCTAATGTTCGATTGCACTCGAACTTAGGCTTCCTTACTTGTTTAATACAATCTTTTCCACCAATTTTAAATTTGACAAAATATCTTCGCATTCATAACTAACGTAAACGTTATACACGTCAAGTAAATATGGAGTTGGAAGCTGTAATTCCCACGGAATTGTACAAAAGTCGGGTTTTAAGAAATTTCTTGCTATTTTCAACACAAGTGTCTTAGCTTCTTGCCCTAGTCGGTGTATAAGTACATTTCGACTTTGGAACAATGCGTTAAATTCATTGAAAAATTAATAACGCACTTCAAAAATCTAAAATAAGCCTTGTTTTGAATTCTTTCCAATTCTTCTGCTTTTTTACGCTTATCTTCAAATGAGGCCAGGCGAAAATAGCTTTTAATTGGCTCCCAATTCTCCAAAATTGTATGTAACCGACTCCTTTTTGCATTGCATAAGTTGACGCAAAAGCGTGTGTATTCATACATTGAATGGGAGTTTTTCAGTGTGAGATGTGCTTATTTTAAGTTATACTGTATATTATACATATGTAGGTATGTAAACAGTTCTGCAACCAAAAAATCCCTTTTTTTATATGGACGACAACAGGTCGACAGGTAAAAAAAAATTTTGTATTTCGTAGGCTGACAAAAATGATTCGAACTTCTTACCAAGAAGCCAGAATATACTTTTCCGAAGGATTTTGATGTGCTGAATCCGAATCTGAAGTCAAAATGACCAAATTCGAAATAGTTTTTGAGATATGTTGACCTAAAAATGCAAGTGCAAAAAGTGCAATTTTCTTCAAATTTTGGAGTTAGGGCCAGCCGAAAGTTATGATTTCATTTAAAGTCTACGACCATTATCTTAACAAATAGGCTTTGCACTTTCAAATGCCGTTGACCTTGTTAACGTGTCTTTTTTGGTCTCCGAGATATCGCTGTTTTAAAATCTGCATACTTTTCAGTGCGTACACAATGTATTTTTATACCTTTCATGAGAATGAAATGGTATTATAACTTAGTGCCAAAAAATTTTTGTCGAAATTACCAGAAGGAAGCGTGGGGGACCCACCAAAATATATACCGATATGATCAGAATCACGAGCTGAGTCGATTAAGCCATGTCCGTCTGTCCGTCCGTCTGTCAGTCTGTCCGTCCGTCCGTCTGTGTGAACGCAAACTAGTCCCTCAGTTTTTGAGATATCTGAATGAAATTCGGAATACAGGTATGTTGTTATATGCAGCTGATCTTTTGTCGAAACCGGCCGAATCCACTATAACATATAGAAAACAACCGATTATTCAGATATACATGAATTTTTTGGATGTAATTTGTCCATAACTTCCCCATTTAAACAGCTAAGGACATGAAACTTTGAAGTAGACGTACCCATTTTGGCCCAAACAAGGTTACCGAAAATTGTCAAGATCGGACCACTATAACATATAGTTCCACAACATCCGATTATTCAGATATACACATTTTGGTGTATAACTCCTCCATTTTAACAGCTAACGGCCTGAAATTTTGAAGTATTTGTACCCATATGGACCCAAAAGAGATTGCCGAAAATTGTTAAGATCGGACCACTATAACCTACAGCACCCCTACAACCGATTATTCAGATATACACATTTTGGTGTATAACTCCTCCATTTTAACAGCTAACGGCCTGAAATTTTGAAGTATTTGTACCCATATGGACCCAAACGAGATTGCCTAAAATTGTTAAGATCGGACCACTATAACCTATAGCACCCCTACAACCGATTGTTCAGATATACACATTTTGGTGTATAACTCCTCCACTTTAACAGCTAACGGCGTGAAATTTTGAAGTATTTGTACCCATATGGACCCAAACGAGATTGCCGAAAATTGTTAAGATCGGACCACTATAACCTATAGCACCCCTACAACCGATTGTTCAGATATACACATTTTGGTGTATAACTCCTCCATTTTAACAGCTAACGGCGTGAAATTTTGAAGTATTTGTACCCATAAGGGCCCAAACAGGGTTACCGAAAATTGTCAAGATCGGACCACTATAACATATAGCTCCCCTACAACCGATTGTTCAGATATAGACATTTTGGTGTATAACTCCTCCATTTTAACAGCTAACGTCGTGAAATTTTAAAATATTTGTACCCATATGGGCCCAAATGGGGTTACCGAAAATTGTCAACATCGGACAACTATAACATATAGCTCCCATACAACCGATTGTTCAGATATAGACATTTTGGTGTATAACTCCTTTTGTTTTCTTTAAAATACTTGCATTTCTTTGCTGTCATTTTTAACATGTTGCTGTTTCTTCTACTTTGTCAAACTACGGCTCCACCAATATACCAAACATCCAACAGCCGCATTATTTCTCCGCATTCAACGATTGTGTCGTGCTCACCGGCTCCAACATTTTAGAATACATCCACCAGGTTGCGATAATTCACAGGTTTTCGATTTTGTTTCATTTACCGATTCCACGAATTATGAGTACATCCACCAATTGCGATAATTCACCAGTTTCGTCATTTTTGTTGCAATCACCGGTTCCACCAAATATGATCACTTCCACCAATAGAGATAATTCACGGGTTCATCGTTTTTTGTTCCATTCACCGGTTCCACCAATAATCAGCACCTCCGCCAATAGCGATAATTCGCCGGTTTCATCGTTTTTGTAGCATTAACCGGTTCCACCATTTATGAGCTCTTGAACCAATTGCGATTTCACCGGTTTCATCATTTTTGTTGCATTCACCGGTTCCGCCAAATATGATCACTTCCACTAATAGCGATAATTCACGGGTTCATCGCTTTTGTTGCGTTCTTCGGTTTCACCAATAATGAGTACTTCCACCAATAGCAACAGTCACCGGTTCCACCAATTATGACCAATTGCGATAATTCACCGGTTTCATAATTTTTTTGCATTTACCGGTTCCACCAAATATGAGCACCTCCAATAGCGATAATTTACCGTTTTCGACATTGTTTTTTTGATTCATCGGTTGCACCAATAATGAGCACCTCCACCAATAGCTATAATTCACCGTTTCCGTCGTTTTTTTTTTTTTGATTCATCGGTTGCACCAATAATGAGCACTTCCACCAATAGCGATAACTTGCAGTTTTTATCGATTTTGTTAGTCGATTTGCGACAGTTCACCGGTTTCATCGTTTTTTGGTGCATTCACCAGATCCACCAATTATGGTCAAGAAACAGCAACATATTAAAAATAACAGCAAAGAAATGCAAGTATTTTAAAGAAAAAAATACATAGTGTTTGCACTGAAAAGTATGCAGATTTTAAAACAGCGATATCTCGGAGACCAAAAAAGACCCGTTAACAAGGTCAACGGCATTTGAAAGTGCAAAGCCTATTTGTTAAGATAATGGTCGTAGACTTTAAATGAAATCATAACTTTCGGCTGGCCCTAACTCCAAAATTTGAAGAAAATTGCACTTTTTGCACTTGCATTTTTAGGTCAAGATATCTCAAAAACTGTTTCGAATTTGGCTATTTTGACTTCAGATTCGGATTCAGTACATCAAAATCCTTCGGAAAAGTATATCGTGGCTTCTTGGTAAGAAGTTCGAATCATTTTTGTCTGCCTACGAAATACAAAATTTTTTTTTACCTGACAAAAAAACTTCGCCTTAAAACCCGCGGACTAAGAATTGGTTTAAGACCCATGGTTTCTTTGGCAAAGTTGCTTAGAATAGTGTATAGAACATTATCCGCGTATGCGATTTTATCGAAAAATAATCGACCCTACATAATGCCTATGCACTGCTCCTCACTCATACGAACACATCCATATCAATTTTATGTGGATATGAGTATGTTAAATGTGCTAAACAGCCTGGCAATTGTTTGTATGGGAAAAATGTTAGCCCATTAATAAATAGATAGTGGGCATATTTGCCAACGAAGCAGAAACGAAGTAAATCAAAAATGGTACAAAACTAAAAACTTTATTTATTAATTATAAAGAAATTAAATAATTTATAAAAAAAAAATTATATGCCTATGCACTGCTCCTCACTCATACGAACACATCCATATCAATTTTATGTGGATATGAGTATGTTAAATGTGTTAAACAGCCTGGCAATTCCCTGTAGGAAATTTAATTAATTTTAAATCACTTTATAAACTACTTTATTTTCAATAACAACTAATTGAAAATGTGACTTTTTCCTTTGCAATGAACTGACTTTTTTAACACGGCGATGTCATAGCAAGCAGTCAATTGCCCTATCCTGCATTTGTTTTCAACTACTTTACTAGTAGTTTAAAATAAATAACTTTATCTTGAGTTTCTTTTCAACTACTTTATTTGTTTAATATAAATAACTTAATCCTGCATTTGATGTCGAAATTCAAGAAATGGTAAAAATGCGAAACAAATTTTCCTCAAATTTCGCAAATCGTTCTCAAGTTGATAAACAATATTTGAGAAACAATTGAATTTATGTTAATTTTCAAATGATAAATATGAAACAATATTTTCTCCGTTTGAGAATTTCGTTTTCAGTGTTTAATGGGAAGTGAAGCTGAAAAACGGTAACCAAAAAATGGAAAAAACAATCTTGGCATACTTAGATCTGAAAACATGTGTTTACATATAAATATGTACATATACAAGAAACTGTCCCGCGCTGCATTTGTTTAAAGCTACTTTAAAATTAGTTGAATATAAATCACTTTTTAATATATTTATTTTTGCAACTAACTTTTTTTTTTCCGTGAGGGTTGTTTGTATGGGAAAAATGTTAGCCTATTAATATATAGATATTTGGTGTGACGTCTCTCAGCAACCTTTTCGACCATATGTTCCTTTTTCTATGAGAAGAATTATATTTGACAAAATTCATTCTCTTTCGCATCCAAGTACTCGAACAACTAGAAAATTGATTCAAACAAAATATTTTTGGCCTGATATGAGAAAAGAAATAAATGGATGGACATCATCTTTCTTAAATTGTCAAAAATCTAAAATTTCAAGAAACACAAAAACTCCCATTCAGAAAATCCAAATTCCATCTGGTCGATTTGAACATATTCATATGGATATTGTTGGTCCACTTCCTGTATCGAAAGAATTTCGTTTTCTTTTAACTATTATTGATAGACATACTCGTTGGCCTGAAGTTTATCCACTTAAAAATATTTTAGCAAATACTATAGCAACTACTTTTGTTCAAAATTATATACCCCGATTTGGTATTCCATTAAATATTACAGTAGATCGAGGCTCACAATTAACTTCCAAAATCTTTAGTGAATTAACCAAATTATTAGGAACACACAAAATTCATACTTCTCCATATCATCCCCAAGCAAATGGTATGATAGAACGATTTCATAGAACACTTAAAACGTCAATAATAGCTTCAAATGACTCAACTAATTGGTCTGAAATTTTACCTTGGATACTTCTTGGTTTACGAACGTCCATAAAAGAAGATTTAAAATGTTCTTCTGCAGAACTTGTTTATGGACAGACACTTCCTCTACCTGGTGAATTAGTTGTTTCCAATAATAAAAATAATGAAAATGATTGTTCGAACGAAATTCTTCAAAGATTAAGACCTCATTTCTCACTGGTACGTTCAAAAGTATTACATCATAATAAAGAAAGTTATTTTATTCCTAAAAATCTAAATACTTGTGAATATGTTTTTGTTAAAGTTCTTCGTAAATCAAACTTAGAACCACCTTATGAAGGACCTTTCAGAGTTATTTCAAAACACGACAAGACATTTAAAATACAATACGGAAATACAATTAAAACTTTTTCAATTGATTTATTAAAACCTGCAAAAACTATTTCCGATACATATCCTACATCAAACACTTTAACACATAAATAATCTAAAAAAGTTACATTTAATATTAATTATTATTTCTCTTCGTTTACACTGGAGGGGAAGTAAATATAGGGTTATATATTTATATATATAACACTTTGTAATCGAGATATTTCATTTACAGAAAATGTATTTGGTTTTTAATGTTTTTGATATTTCAAAAATTTTCATTCGATTTTCAACTTTTTAATTGTGAACATTAATTTTCATTTTTTATAATAAATATACATATAATCAAATATATATATTAAATATTTTAAATCATTCTCTAAAATGGACACTTGACGCACGTTGTTATATGTTTTTCCATTTTATTCACATTTGGAAATTTTTACCGCTTTTCGCAATGTTGTCATGAAACTTCTTTGCTACTTCCGCTGCTATGAAAATGTTTCTAAATAGTTTCATTTTTGGTCTTCCCATAACTTAATTATTTAATATTAATATATATTATAAATTATCAACTCAAAACACGTGTACTAATCGCTTGGTACAAATCTTTACGAATGAATGAACCAAACTCTTTTTATGCACCTGAGGCTCAAACTTAACAGCCTCATTCCCTTTCACGAACGATAGCCTTGTCGAACGATAGCCTAGCGTTACGTTGATCGCCAGCAACACGAAAAGAAATGTCAAATTTGCAACGCTCAGTGATGCCAGATAATGTCCGCTAAAATTCCCACAGAAATTGGAAAAAATCCCTAATTTCCCACATTTTAAATAAAAAAATCCCACAAAATTCCCATTGAATTTAGAGCATTTATTTCAATAATATAAGAATATACATATAACAGGCAAATACAGTTTTTTTAATAGCTAAAAGGATCAGTTGCATTGTGTAAGTGGATATGATTTTTGTTGATTTTAAAGTTGAAGCAATTGATATTTTTGGATTGAAAAGCAACTCTTATGGCGTTTTCTTTTCTACGTAAAAATGTTGCCCTCCTATATCCTAATTATCGAATTACGTAACCTGACTTTCTATAAAATGGCTGAATTTGTAGATAAAGATGCCGCCTTACTTAGTTAGAAGTCAATATTGGGTGAAAGGACCAGACAAACTTACAAAATGGCTAAGAAAATCAAACAGGGCAACATTATTTCGAGAAAAGAAAACGCCATTACTTTACTTATACTATTTAACATATCACTAGATAGTTTGTTTCGCTTTTTACATTTAACACCCGTTACAATTGAAAATATTCTTTCTGATTTAGCGTTTGAATGGGGTAACGTGAGTACAATATCGGGATCTAAAAACTGCAATTCTTCGAAAACATCGTCAAACGGAAAACGCGATATTATCTGAAGAGTAGAAGCTTCATAAAAGCGCACACACTTTTTTTTTAATACAATCTTTTCCACCAATTTTAAATTTGACAAAATATCTTCGCATTCATAACTAACGTAAACGTTATACACGTCAAGTAAATATGGAGTTGGAAGCTGTAATTCCCACGGAATTGTACAAAAGTCGGGTTTTAAGAAATTTCTTGCTATTTTCAACACAAGTGTCTTAGCTTCTTGCCCTAGTCGGTGTATAAGTACATTTCGACTTTGGAACAATGCGTTAAATTCATTGAAAAATTAATAACGCACTTCAAAAATCTAAAATAAGCCTTGTTTTGAATTCTTTCCAATTCTTCTGCTTTTTTACGCTTATCTTCAAATGAGGCCAGGCGAAAATAGCTTTTAATTGGCTCCCAATTCTCCAAAATTGTATGTAACCGACTCCTTTTTGCATTGCATAAGTTGACGCAAAAGCGTGTGTATTCATACATTGAATGGGAGTTTTTCAGTGTGAGATGTGCTTATTTTAAGTTATACTGTATATTATACATATGTAGGTATGTAAACAGTTCTGCAACCAAAAAATCCCTTTTTTTATATGGACGACAACAAAATGTCCCTTTTTTCCCTCTTTAAAAATTTTGCAGTGAAATATCCCTCAAAAAGGGAAATTTCCCTCAATCTGGCACCACTGGCAACGCTGTGCTCACATGATTCATCGTTCAAGAAGGTAGGTACAATGGCGAGTTCATATATTTTGTTACTGCAGTTAGCTTATTTTCATTACTTTTCTGCCAAATCTATATAATTAGTGTTAATTAACGTTAGTGGGAAGAAAACACACACCTATTGATAGTGTAATGTCAAAATGGAATTTTGCCTTGGTTAAAATATGAATTCACTTGGGACTCGCCTTGTATGTCATATTTGGTGAAACATCAAAGTCATACAATCTGACATTTATTTTGCAAATAAAACGTTGAAAGTTGCCACAAAATTATGTTTCACTTGAAAAATGCCAACACACAAAATAATCCACGAATAACACGTGAAAAATTTAAAATCAAAACAAAGTACAAATAAAAATTTGACAACCTGTAAACCAGAAAGAAGACGAGCAATTATCTATCTGACCATACTTATTGGGCCATCATGTATACTAGCTTTGATTTTGACATTATACTCTACCTTTGTAACTAAAAAAAGAATTTTTTGAATTTGCCACTGCGCCTACCTGCTTAGATCTCTAGAAGAAATTGTGTGCTTGTTGTTTTTAGCAATCTATCAATAAAAACACACATTGATAATATAAAATGCACAATATTCAAAATATACTTACTTTCTCTTACTTATTTTCAACTTTTCTGCCAAAACGATACCTCCGAACCTATCGTTTGATTTTGACAGTTTGTTTTCGCGTTAACAACTTCTGTTCGTGATTGGGAATATCTTACGTTTTCAACGTAACAATCAGCTGTTATCGTCTTGGCTTACGTTCGCATCGTCATTCATAATACCAACACACGAACGACAACGTTTTGGACACGATATCGTCAAAGGGAATGAGGCTGTAAGTTTCATAACTGTACACTTTCTAAGTGATTCAGCATTGTTGTTGCCATCGCTCCCACTCATTACATTGAATTGCCATAAGCACGCTGCTAAGCGGTTCTTATTAAGAACTAGCTGTACCCAGCCAAGCTTTGCTTTGGCCCACTTCCTATTATAGGTACTTGAAGCGAAAAACGGCACACTTGAAAATATGTTGGAAGTATCTAGAAACCGAAATTACTTCGGGCTGCAGAGCTCAACTCAATTAAGATAAGTTTAAAAAAGTGAAGGAAAAAATTGATATTTTCAAAAGTTTGCCCTCTTCATGTTCTTATCCCATTTTTCTTCGTATTAGTCTCCACCTCCCTTTCCCTCTACTTTTCTCTTTCCCTTTCCATTTATATTTCCTTTCATTTCCTTTTTCCTTTCCCGTCACATTTCCGCTTCTCTTTCTCTATCGCTCTCTCTTACCTCTCCTTTTCTGTCTTTCTCCTTTTTATTCCCCCCACTTATTCCTTATCTAATTCCTTGTCTTACTGTCTCTCTCCCCATCCTCTTCATTCCATTTTTATTATATTCTGCCTCTCCTTTTTCGTCCCTTTGCCTTTCCCAGACTCATTACTCTTCTCCTTTACCTAGGAAACTGGGTTTAGCATAACATACCATGCAGTCCACTTCTCATTTCATACCGTCATTGCTTAAAAACATTCCGTCGCGTCCGAATCGTCTCTTTCACCCCTAATTGGGTATCGGGACTAAGAATCACTATGAAAATATCTATATAGCAGACCCGGTCAACACCTTTCATTTTATATCAGTATTGCTCAGAAGCATCACGGGCTCATCCGGTTCCACTTATTGATCCACATCTGGGAACTTGACCTAGGAACCATAATGGGTACGGCTCTACATGAGAGTCCGCTCAACACCTTTCATTTGGTACCAATATCCCTATGATATATCCCGGTATTATCCGGGTCCACATATTGACCCATATCTGGGGATCCCACATAGGAATCGCCATGCGCCGTGATTAAATAACAATATCGCTGAGAAATTATCCGGGGCCATCCGAATCCACATTTTGACCCACATCTGGGGACCTGACCTAGAAATCATAATGAGTTCATCTTTATGAAAGAACCCTACCTTTCAGCTGACACCAATATCTTTGAGAAATTTTCTGGGGAAATCCGGGTCCACGTTCATTTGGTACCAATATGCCTGAGAAATATCCCGGTGCTGACCCACACCTTAGGACCCGACCTAGGAATCGTAATGAGTTCATTTCTATCTAAAATCCCTGCTCAAAACCCTTCATTTGATACCAATATCGCTGAGAAATTTTCCGGGGTCATCCGTGCCCACGTTTTGACCCATATCTGGAGACCCGACCTAGGAATCACAATGATTACTATTCTATGTAAATTATCTGCTCAAAACCTTTCATTTGATACTAATATCGTATATATAACAAGTAAGGAAGCCTAAGTTCGAGTGGAATCGAACATTAGATACTCAGCTGTATGCTTTCATTGTTTGTTTGCGTTTGATGGAAACACGGTGTAGGTACTTTATATAAATCGAGTGCTGCATAAAGTGGGCGTAGCCACGCCCATTTTCTAAATTTTTATCAGTCATCCAACTAAGCTTATGAATATTATTCTTTGTGCAAAATTTCATCCCTTTATGAGTTACAAAGATGCCACGTTACAAATTCCCAAAGGGTGTTCCTGAAATATCTTTGTTAAAAAGTAGGCGTGGTCATAAACCGATTTCAATAAATTTTTGCGTGTCCATTAACACATGTTATAAAAGTGTATAAACCAAGTTTCGTCATAATATCTCAATTATTTGTCGAGTTATGGGCTCCGAAATCTCGTTGATTCCTTTGTCTGAAAAGAGGCGGTGCCACGCCCCTTTTCCGAAATTTTTCTATTTTTTGTTTCCCATCTATTGTAGAACTCATGCCACAAAATTTCAATGAATTATCTTTATATTTGACAAAGATATCGCTTAAAATGTTTTTATTAGGCCACTTTATAATACCCATATATATAAGTGGGCGTGGTCGTCAACCGATTTCGCTAAAATTTTGAACATGTATTACTACAAGTAGTGAAAGTGTATACACCAAGTTTCGTCATAATATATCGATTATTTGTCGAGTTATGGGCTCAGAAATCTCGTATATTCCTGCTTCTAAGAGGAGGCGGTGCCACGCCCATTTTCCAAAATTTTTGTATTTTTTGTTATATGTCCATAGTTGGACACCTTCCATAAAATTTCAATGATATATCTTTATATTTGACAGAGATATCGCTTAAAATGTTTTTATTAGGTCACTTTATAATACACATATATAAAAGTGGGCGTGGTCGTCAACCGATTTTGGCAATTTTTCGTCAAAACATTTGCCTAAGTAAGTATATCACGCCTACCAAAATTCATCGATATATCTTCAACGGTTTTTGAGTTATGACTCATAAAACTTTCAATGTTTGCCCCTTAATAAGTGGGCGTGGCACCGCCCATTTTCCAAAATTTCATCATATTTCTTCATAAGGGCCTGAGCTCAATACGTGTGTGAAATTTTATCACTCTAGCTCTATTAGTGACTGAGATACAAAATTTCCGATTTTTACTATATAGGGGAGGTGGGCGTGGTCATGGTCCGATTTCGCCCATTTTCAATACCATCCGTTCGTGTCTTGATACCAACTTACATTTCAAATTTCATCAAAATATCTAAATTTTTGCGCGAGTTATCGTGCGTACAGACGGACAGACGGACAGACGGACGGACATGGCTCAATCGATTTCTCTTTTCACCCTGATCATTTTGATATATATAAGTCTATATCTATCTCGATTATTTCATTCTGTTACAATCCACCGTTAGGAAATCAAAACTATAATACTCTGTGTACTAGTACAGCTGAGTATAAAAATATTCAGGGGAAAGCCGGATCCACGTTTTGACCTTCTGACCTATATCTCGGGAACCGACTTCCGGATTTGAAAAAAATATGCATATAAACCATCTAGGGCAAGGTACTAAGCTGGTGTGTAAATTTGGTCAAAATCCCTCCACGCGTTTGGGCGAAAGCCGGCGACAAAGAAATGGGATTGATTTTTATATATATAGATTTTTGTGCTTGCAGCAGCCCAATAGCTTTCCCGTGATGTAATTTATTTAACTAGCTGGACCCGTGCGCATCTTGCGCAAAAAGTAATAAAACATTCGTGGCGCCAGTCGATTGGCAAGCAAATCAGTGGCCCAAGCTTAATCGATTTATCTCCTACAGTTCCTGAGTTTTTACTTACAAATCTTTGAAAATTTGCCCCTCTTGGCTCATTTTTCAAATTTTCGTCATACTTCTTCATAACGTCCTATACGGAAAACCCCCATTCAGCGTAGGTATGAATACACACGTGTAATGTTTACATACAAACATACAGCTGAAGCTTACAAAAGTGTTTTAAAATATACACGACTTCTCAAATGGAGCGACATCTACATTTGTATCTAACTCTGCACTCCTGTTAGAATAAAATAATTCTGAAGGCATAGTTTTAGGCGCAAATCTTTTACTTTAAATTTAAACATTTTATTTTTGCAAAAAAAAACTATTAAAAAAGTACCACGCCCAATAAAACACCGTTTCGCATTCATAGGTAATTAATACCTTTAAAACGATGCCTTACTTATTAATTTTGGTAAATTATGTGAGCAGAAAAAGGGATATTTATAAAACACCAATTAGAAATAATATATATGATAATAAAATACAAAATAGAAAATAAAATAAAAAGTAGTTTGCTTCTAAGGAAATTTTAAGGTAAAACTTTTATTCCTGGAATGATTTGTTATAATAACATACATATAAGTTTTAGCCTTACCTTATTTTCTTTATATATTATTTTACCTTTAATTCTATATTTTTCTAATTTCTTGAGTTTTTATTTTATTTCTTGGATGGTTGTGTTTGTATTAAAGGAATGGAAACACTAACTGAAGATTTAACTGAGAATTCAAGTACACACAATATAGTCACATTAGGAATCTCTGTGGCTGCATTTGGGTTTCTGGTGGTAAATGTCGTTTTGGTTTCCTGGTTTTTTGTACATCAACATCGAAGGAAAGGTTTGTTTGCTGTGTTTTGTTTTCTCGATCATATTTTCTATATTATATTAGTTAAGTTTAAGATTACGATTTCGTACACTAAGTGAGGTTAAATTGAATAGAACAATGGCATATATAAGTGGCAAATCCAACACCTCAGCAGGACCATCGGTAGCCGCGGTGCTTAGCGTTTCGCTAATATTCGACTACTGATGGTTGGAGCGTAGGTTCAAAGCCTGGCGTGCTCCCGAAAAGATTTCTGATGATGTAGATAGTGGTTTTTCTTCGAAACAGCTATCACATCTACCATCGCACACTGGGGCCACTTATATATATGAGGACGCTCAAAATTCTAAAATCAACTTTTTTACATCAGAATCGCTTTATCTGCACTAAAGCAGTTAATCTATAGCATCTTAACCCATTGACGGTCATGAGTTAACCCGTTGGTGACCTATGTTTTTTATTTTAGTTTCGAGTTTAATTTTCTTGAATGAGAATCGGTATATCGATACTAAAATAGTAAATCCCAAGAATTTTAACCCCTTAACGACCACGCATTAACCCATTTTTAACCAAATTTTTTCACTTAATTCTTAGATTAAAATATTTAAATCATATTAGTTGTATCTACACTAAACCTAGTAATCTTTGGAATCTTAACCCATTAAAACGGTCATGGATTAACCCATTGGTGACCAGTTTTTTTAAGATCTGTAAACAAATTATTTAAATCAAAATTAGTATGTCTGTGGTATGGTGGCCGCTGTGGTGCAGTGGGTAGAGTGCTCGCCTGCTATGCCATAGGTCTCGGGTTCAAACCCCAGTCCAAGCAAACACCAAAAAAAATTTTCTAATTAGTAAAAATCCAATTATTGGTTTCTTAAGAGCAGCGGTCATCTCTCGGCAGTGGGCGGCATACCCTCCGAGAGTATTTCTGCCATGAAAAAGCTTCACAAGTATATTTATATGGGAATTAGGAGTTTCACCGTTAGTGTTTTAAGCAGAACACGTATTTCCCCACTCATTTTCATGCCTAACATAAAAAAAACAAAATTGGAGTAAACAACTTGTGCTTCAAAGAACTCATATTGTAATCCAACTTACAAGTCTAAATTAAAGAAACCTGGCTTGACAAGTAGCCTTAACCATAATTTGTAATTAAAGTAACCAGTAAATAATGGATCAACTAAATTTAAGATAGAACAGAATCAAATTCAACCAGATATAGGAGTTTTTTTTTAACTAAAATTGGAATGCAATTTTTAAACTCACTTTTTTTTTAAATGCGCACTTTGCTTTTGGTTCTGAACTCGGATTCTTTGTCACAAAGGACCATATTTTACTGCTGCATTTTTACATTTGCTACTTTTTTGCGCAAATTAAAAAAAATCCATTTTGAAAAAAAAATATTTAAAAAAAAGAGGTACGTTCAGTTTTATACTAAAAATTAATTTTTTAAAACATCTAGTTCAAAAAAAAAAATACTCATCGATTATGTAAGCTTCACTTAATGTTATGGAAAAATCAGAATAATAAAATTTTATATCCTTCTCTTACACCAACTATTTCAAATAAACATTAAAATTTCACACTTTGGAAAAAAATATTTTTTGGAAAATTTGCCATGTTTGTGTATCGATAACTCCCAACTGAAAAACGATAGAAAGCTGAAAATTGGGCCAGAAGTGTAGAATTTTATAGGGAACAATACTGCGTTTTTATTTTGTTGAAAAACTCATTATTTAAAAACTGAATTTTGAGCACGCTCGGCCCCAATGTGCATCGCCGTAAGAGCTAATTGGATTTTCCGCTTATCCCAAAGTATAAAAAAAAGAAATTAAATTAATTAATTTTTTCGAATAAAAACTTGTATTGTCATTATTTTTAAGAATCCAAACACAAATTAACAAGAACAAAGATTTTTCCGTTTTTTTTGCTCTCCTGAAAAATAATTACTTTGCAACCTAGAACATTATTCACGGCTCCCCTTATATATAAAATTGTAGGGGGTTTTGTGTGAAGAAATGGCTCAAAAACTACTGAACGATTGTTTGCCAAATTTTGACAGTTTAATCTGTAGATAAGTCCTCTCGGCATAGGCTATATTTTTTTCGCTGGACGGCGGATTTCACTATACATATTTGCAAAAACCATATTTATAATCCGATTCTGTTCGTTTTTGGCACGTACATACATATGTATGTTTCTTATCTAATGAAGAATTCGGTCACAAAAAACGAACCCGCTAGGTGGCGCTGGAGTCGAGATATCAGAAAAGCCGTATTTATGATTCTTTTGGTTAATTTTTATCACGTGTGTTTGTTATGTAATGGAGAACTCGGAAACGAAGTGGAAGTCTTAAACATAGAGCTCCTTTATGTGAATATAAATGAGCTATTGGCCGTTTTTTTTTTCCTTCTTTTATTGTGAAGCCTAAACCGGGGCAGAAATGGGGCAAAATGTGGCCCCGAATGACCCCTGAATGATTCTGAGTGATATTAACCCTTAAGCACCTAAGACCGTCTACAAACGGTCTTCACTGAAATCAAAATATAAGCGAAAGTAACGTACTTTGCATCTTATGCGTTTAAGCTGTTGATCTTGCATGAAAAGAGCTTTGGAATAAAGCTTGTTTGAAAGCTCTCAACTCATTATTGTGACAAGTACAGCTATTTCTTTGAAATTATTTCCAGAAAATGGCGCGGAAATTATTTGAGAATTTAGTGCGTATTAAAATTTTAATAAAAACATTTCTTTCTGTCCAATTTTTCTGAAAATTTTTTTTTGGAATCGTTTTCATGTTTGCTTTAATATTTGTGTGAGCTTTTTTAAATTTAGTGTGGAAACTTTATGGTATTGAGTGCTTTGTGAATGCCGTCTGTAGATGGTCTTAATAGCTTAAGTATAAAAAAGTTCCCCATATTTTTCTGAAGTGTTCTCTGCGGTTTTACCAATTTTCTTTATTAATAACGTACATTTCTTATTAGAATAAGATATTTGCTATTTTTTGCTGCTGCCACAAAATGTCGCGTCAGAAAAAAGTAAATCTTTCCACAATGAGTGATTCCGAAATTGGATTCAGTTGAAATTGATGATGGGTTTGAAGACCCAGACAACAGCATCTCAGATCCGGATTACATTTGCGACCACATCGAGCCTGATGCTATCCTATGCTATGATAAATGATTGCTTGGTTCATCATTTATGATCGAAATAAATTTGTCTAAGAACACAAGCCATCTTAGAGTAAACCAAACTGAGGACCCAATAACGTCAAATAAAGAGCCAGCTCAAAACCGACTGCATGAAACTGCAGCTGTATCGATTTCTACCCTAGAAAACCTTGAATCAGAAGTTGGATATATCGTACAAACCAAAGATAAGACCGTCAGATGGTGGATTTACTGAGGTGGTTAGTATCTAAGTGGGATTGCATTGAATATGTAATTATTTTATTAGGATTCGCTCATCATTTACGTCAATATTTTCCTGACATCCCTGATGCTTGTGTGGTATTAACGGATACTCGTATTGTTTCGAAATAGGCTCCAGATTAAAACTCAAGATATTTGTAGGAAAAAAGTTAAGTAACACGCCTCGAATTGGGAGAGAACCAGTGTATTATTATTATGGCAACAAGATTCTTTTACCATCTTCTCGACATGGCGGTAACCAATGCATTCATTTTATATAGACGAACCAATGCTGTCAAATTTCTGATGAGATAGTAGAGGATATGACGAAATACATATGCATATACTATTTCGTTGCAGTATTGCCAAAGCGCTTTCTGCCTCAGTTGAAAAGAGGTTCGTTGACCGTCCATTGGTTGCTGAGCAGCCAACTACCAGTAGTAGTGTTGGAAAAAGAGCCATCCATCCAGTGGAAAAAAATATGATCTATCGATTAGACCATTTTCCTAAATATAATAATATAATAATACAATGGCGCTTTTTTTATAACTCTGACGAGTTTTATGACCGAGCTTCTCTCCCAATTCGAGGTGTGCTCCTTTTTGTTTTTCCTACTAATTGGGTGGAACCGAACGGCTCCGAACGGCAAATGCATTTTGTGTGAGAAGCTTTTTCATTGCAGAAATACTCTCGGAGGGTATGGCGCCCACTGCCGAGAGGTGACCGCTGCTCTTAAAAAACCCAATAATTGGATTTTTACAAATTAGAAACAAATTTTGGTGTTTGCTCGGACTGGGGTTCGAACCCCAGACCTCTGGCATAGCAGGATTAAGGTTTAATTTTTCAGTTAGAGCAAGAAGTGATACACGATTGGTTTTAGAGAAATCAAAAACAATATCGGGATCTAAAAACTGCAATTCTTCGAAAACTCCGTCAAATGGAAAACGTGATATTATCTGAAAAGTGGAAGCTTCATAAAACCGCAAACACTTTTTTGAATACAATCTTTTCCTCCAAATTTAAATTTAACAAAATATCTTCGCATTCATAACCAACGTAAACGTTATGCATGTCAAGTAAATATCGACGGCTGAGTATAAGATCGCCCTATTTCAAAATTTTTTTCAAAAACGCCCTATTTCAAAGTTTGAAATTCAAACTTTTTTCAATAACGTCCAAGGGCGTAGCTAGGATTTTATACAGGGGGGGCAGGCACATCAAATATTTGAAGTAGTCAAACATCAATCTGTTTGCGACTTAAATCAAGTGCTGCTGTTCCACTCTTAAATGTCAAAAATAATACTAATTTGTGTGTGCGACTACAGCAACACTGCTAATATAAAACTGACAACAACAACTGTCAAAGAAACTGGGTTGCGCAGTCAAAAGGTAGGAAATAAACTACTAAAATACTACTATGTATAAAACAGCTCATCGGGTTGTTGTGTGCAAAATTATTAAAGTCGCTCATTTGGTGAAACCCAAAAGTAAGTTAGCCCCAAATCTGGCTAGCTAGGTTAGGTTAGGTAATAGTGGCTGCTGGTACACACCAACAGATTTAGGCCCATAAGGACCCATGGTGATACCACGCGGATCTAAACCCCTACTCGAACCAGAAAGTGGATTCAGCGAATCTTAGGAATTTTACAGGCTCTAAATCGGCCAAATCGCCGAGGGCAGAAAAGTGGGGTGACCCCAGAAATTTTAGCCTCTTAGTCCACAGCGTGGGACATTCACACAGCAAATGTTCTACAGTTTCAGGCTCCTCCTCATCTCTACAGCTCCTACAGAAGTCATGAAAAGGAGCGCCCAATCTCTCAGCATGTCTGCCGATAACGATGTGGCCCGTAATCAGGCCAACAGTAAGCGCCAGGTCTTTCCTCTTTAGAATAAGTAGCCCTTTAGTACGTCTCGCATCCCAATGAGGTCATACGAGTCTAGAATGAATGCAGGTGCTAAGGCGTTTCCATCTAGCACCCGCTTCTGCATGGAAAAATCCCTTAATATTGAGCTTGCATGTAGAGAGCGGCATTCTTAAACCCTTCCAAGATGACGAAAGCGGAGCAGATGTGCCCCCTCTTGCAAGTTCGTTGCTATCTCATTGCCTGGTATATTGCAGTGTCCAGGCACCCATACCAGCGTTAGAGAAGCCTGCGTAGCCATCTCGTCAAGAGATTTGCGACAACCCTCTACAGTCCTGGATTTGCAAGTAGCAGACCCAATCGCCTTCAGCGCAGCCTGACTATCAGAATAAATGTAAATATTGTCGTGCATGAGGACTCCTTTATGAAGATAGTCCCCCGCCTCTTGAATGGCAGTAACTTCTGCCTGGAATACGCTGCAGTGATCCGGAAAGTTAAAGGAGAGTTTCGTACCCGTTTGGGCTACGAAAATTCCACCACCCACCTTACCATTCAGCTTCGAACCATGAGTATAAATGTGGAGGGCACCCGGCAAATCCGGAGGTCCATTGGACCAAAACTCCCTATCCGGAATAACAACATCGAAGTTCCTCTCGCAAGTGGTGGTCGGTGCACAGTAGTCCGTTGCACTCGTCAAAGAAATGCTAAGGATCTCAGCATGACCACCTACATTTACCTTCCACCCCGGAAGTTCCCTTAAGCGCATTGCCTACCCATCAGGACAATCGGCAGGACATTAAATAAAGTGTCCAGAGCCTCTTTGGGAGTGGTGCGCAGCGCGCCACCAATACAAATCAGCGCGCTTCTTTGCAGCTTTTTAAAGGCAAGAAGGATTGAACTCTTTTCAAGACATTTCCACCACACCAGAACTCTGTTCTGGGCTACCTTAAGTCAAAACTTAGTTTTAGCCAGGGTTTGAATTGCTGACTAGCAAGTAGTCAAAGCAACATAAATACGACTGTGCATTCTAGTCGCATAGTCGTTTAAACAGAAATAACAACTAGCTCATTCGGTTGCTAGTCTTTTTTTTTTTTGGCAACTTTACTAGACTACGACTAGGAAAAGTAAACAACTTGACTAGAAAATGAGATAGTCGTTGGCCAACAAACAGCTTGTAACTGCGGCAGCAAATGCGACGGCGCGCAACTTGTAGTTTTTTTTAGTCGCAGTTATTTTCTCAATAAACAACTATGAAAATGTGTATACATATACCCGGATACCGGTCAAAATGTGATTGCCCAAAAACATTAAAATTACACTACAATATGGATATCAAACGAAAGGGGGAGGCCCCAGGTTTCATTTGGACGTCGATATATTTCGATAAATTTATCGATAACTGAGTTATCGGTCAAAATATGATCGAAAAACATTAAAATTACCATACAATATGGGTATCAAACGAAAGGGAATGGCCCCAGGATTCATTTGAACTTCGATATATTTCGATAAATTGATCGATAACTGAGTTATCGGTCAAAATCCGATTGCACAAAAACCTTAATATTACCTTACAATATGGGTATCAAACGAAAGGAGATGACCCCAGGTTTCATTTGAACTTTTATATATTTCGATAAATTTATCGATAACTGAGTTATCGGTCAAAATGCGATTGCACAAAAACCTTAATATTACCTTACAATATGGGTATCAAACGAAAGGAGATGGCCCCAGGTTTCATTTGAACTTCGATATATTTCGATAAATTTATCGATAACTGAGTTATCGGTCAAAATGCGATTGCACAAAAACCTTAATATTAGCTTACAATATGGGTATCAAACGAAAGGAGACGACCCCAGGCTTCATTTGAACTTCTATATATTTCGATAAATTTATCGATAACTGAGTTATCGGTCAAAATGCGATTGCACAAAAACTTTAATATTACCTTACAATATGGGTATCAAACGAAAGGGGATGGCCCCAGGTTTCATTTGAACTTCGATATATTTCGATAAATTTATCGATAACTGAGTTATCGGTCAAAATGCGATTGCACAAAAACCTTAATATTACCTTACAATATGGGTATCAAACGAAAGGAGACGACTCCAGGTTTCATTTGAACTTCGATATATTTCGATAAATTGATCGATAACTGAGTTATCGGTCAAAATCCGATTGCACAAAAACCTTAATATTACCTTACAATATGGGTATCAAACGAAAGGAGATGACCCCAGGTTTCATTTGAACTTCTATATATTAGAGCTCTAGATACCCGGGTATCGAACAGTTCGAATTGATCGTTTTTGTTTGAAGCCCGTTTGTTGTTCAAATGCCCGTACAAACATTCGAGCATTCGAGCTTACAAACAAAAAAAATGTGTATCGAAAAAACAAAAATAAAAACAACTACATATGAAGAAGAAAAAAAATAATAAACAAAAGAAAAAAAAACACTTCAAAATGCCCGAATTGTTCAAATGCCCGTACAAACATACGGGTAATAAACAAACAAACGACTGTTCGAGCATTTGAACAACATTTGTTCGGGCTACTCGAAAATGTTCAAAAAAAATCTGGAGCTCTACTATATATTTCGATAAATTTATCGATAACTGAGTTATCGGTCAAAATGCGATTGCACAAAAACCTTAATATTACCTTACAATATGGGTATCAAACGAAAGGAGATGGCCCCAGGTTTCATTTGAACTTCGATATATTTCGATAAATTTATCGATAACTGAGTTATCGGTCAAAATGCGATTGCACAAAAACCTTAATATTAGCTTACAATATGGGTATCAAACGAAAGGAGACGATCCCAGGCTTCATTTGAACTTCTATATATTTCGATAAATTTATCGATAACTGAGTTATCGGTCAAAATGCGATTGCACAAAAACTTTAATATTACCTTACAATATGGGTATCAAACGAAAGGGGATGGCCCCAGGTTTCATTTGAACTTCGATATATTTCGATAAATTTATCGATAACTGAGTTATCGGTCAAAATGCGATTGCACAAAAACCTTAATATTACCTTACAATATGGGTATCAAACGAAAGGAGACGACTCCAGGTTTCATTTGAACTTCGGTATATTTCGATAAATTTATCGATAACTGAGTTATCGGTCAAAATGCGATTGCACAAAAACTTTAATATTACCTTACAATATGGGTATCAAACGAAAGGGGATGGCCCCAGGTTTCATTTGAACTTCGATATATTTCGATAAATTTATCGATAACTGAGTTATCGGTCAAAATGCTATTGCACAAAAACCTTAATATTACCTTACAATATGGGTATCAAACGAAAGGGGATGGCCCCAGGTTTCATTTGAACTTCGATATATTTCGATAAATTTATCGATAACTGAGTTATCGGTCAAAATGCGATTGCAAAAAAACCTTAATATAACCCTACAATATGGGTATCAAACGAAAGGGGATGGTCCCAGGTTTTATGTGGACGTCGATATATTTCGATAAATTGATCGATAACTGAGTTATCGGTCAAAATGCGATTGCACAAAAACCTTAATATTACCTTACAATATGGGTATCAAACGAAAAGGGATGGCCCCAGGTTTCATTTGAACTTCGATATATTTCGATAAATTTATCGATAACTGAGTTATCGGTCAAAATGCGATTGCAAAAAAACCTTAATATAACCCTACAATATGGGTATAAAACGAAAGTGGATGGCCCCAGGTTTTATGTGGACGTCGATATATTTCGATAAATTTATCGATAACTGAGTTATCGGTCAAAATGCGATTGCACAAAAACCTTAATATTACCTTACAATATGGATATCAAACGAAAGGGGATGGCCCAAGGTTTTATGTGGACGTCGATATATTTCGATAAATTTATCGATAACTGAGTTATCGGTCAAAATGCGATTGCAAAAAAACCTTAATATAACCCTACAATATGGGTATCAGACGAAAGGGGATGGCCCCAGGTTTTATGTGGACGTCGATATATTTCGATAAATTTATCGATAACTGAGTTATCGGTCAAAATCTGATTGCAGGTTATATGCAAGTTATATGCAAATTTTTTTACATCAGATATGGAATTTAAAGTGATATACACCATAAGTAAAGTATAGTGGAATGCAAAAATCATATGTTCTATGCTGAATCTTTTGTTCTATGCAAATATAAAACCCATTAACACCCAAACACAAACTGCAAATGGGAACTAATTTTTATTATAATAATTTTTAATGTAAAGAGGTAATTTTAGTTGTAGTTAAGACCACAATATACTACAAGTGTTTTCTCCACATTTTCAATAGAAACATTGTGACGCTTATCGGTTAAGATCCATTTATATGTTGAAAATGAACGCTCAACATCACAAGATGTAACCGGAGCATCCTTAAATTCGCTCCAAAATTGACTGGGAATCTGTATTCCAGTTTCTAATATTTTGTTGTCACCTGAAAGTATTTTGGCTACACCTAATATGACTTCAAAAGCAGGTTCTTTTTTGAAATAGCTTAAATTTTGACCAAAACTATTTGCCCACATGATCCTGACGTAGCGTCAAGTCCTTCAAAAGCTTATGTTATTAGGGCCATTGAAGCCATTAGGGGAACTCCGCGAGACTCTAACTTGCGGATTAAAAATGCTAAACCTCAATTATTATGCAAATATGCAAGTTATATGCAAATATGCAAGTTATATGCAATATGCAAGTTATATGCAATATGCACAATATGCAGAAATAAATATGAAAATTTAGAATATTTTGTTTTTGTGCAATCGCATTTTGACCGATAACTCAAACCTGGGGCCATCCCCTTTCGTTTGATACCCATATTGTAAGGTAATATTAAGGTTTTTGTGCAATCGCATTTTGACCGATAACTCAGTTATCGATAAATTTATCGAAATATATCGAAGTTCAATTGAAACCTGGCCTCGTCTTGATACCCATATTGTAAGGTAATATTAAGGTTTTTTTGCAATCGCATTTTGACCGATAACTCAGTTATCGATAAATTTATCGAAATATATCGAAGTTCAAATGAAACCTGGGGCCATCCCCTTTCGTTTGATACCCATATTGTAAGGTAATAAGTATTAAGGTTTTTGCGCAATCGCATTTTGACCGATAACTCAGTTATCGATAAATTTATCGAAATATATCGAATTCCAAATGAAACCTGGGGCCATCCCCTTTCGTTTGATACCCATATTGTAAGGTAATATTAAGGTTTTTGTGCAATCGCATTTTGACCGATAACTCAGTTATCGATAAATTTATCGAAATATATCGAAGTTCAAATGAAACCTGGGGCCATCCCCTTTCGTTTGATACCCATATCGTAAGGTAATATTAAGGTTTTTGTGCAATCGCGTTTTGACCGATAACTCAGTTATCGATAAAGTTATCGAAATATACAGAAGTTCAAATGAAACCTGGGGTCATCTCCTTTCGTTTGATACCCATATTGTAAGGTAATATTAAGGTTTTTGTGCAATCGCATTTTGACCGATAACTCAGTTATCGATAAATTTATCGAAATATATCGAAGTCCAAATGATACCTGGGGCCATCCCCTTTCTTTTGATATCCATATTGTAGTGTAATTTTAATGTTTTTGGGCAATCACATTTTGACCGGTATCCGGGTGTATGTATACACATTTTCATAGTTGTTTATTGAGAAAATAACTGCGACTAAAAACTACAAGTTGCGCGCCGTCGCATTTGCTGCCACAGTTACAAGCTGTTTGTTGGCCAACGAATATCTCATTTTCTAGTCAAGTTGTTTACTTTTCCTAGTCGTAGTCTAGTCAAGTTGCCAAAAAAAAAAACGACTAGCAACCGAATGAGCTAGTTGTTCTTTCTGTTAAACGACTATGCGACTAGACTGAGCTAGTCGCAGCACAGTCAGCAATTCAAACCCTGGTTTTAGCTTTAGTCACGCTGGTGAAACCGGGCCTTAGATTCTGCTTATCAATGCTAATGCTAAAATATTTAGTGAACTGTAGACACGAATCGAAACAAATCTCACTGTTTTATTTTCACATGTAAATTTCTGTACTATTCTCTGATGCCATTATAATATTAACCAGTAGCCAGGGGGGGCACCGCCCCTACCTGCCTACGCCCTTGATAACGTCCTATTTCAGATTTTGCTTAAGCAAGTTTCCGAAAATTTACTGATGTGCAGGAAGAACATGCTTTTTAAATGTAAATGAAAATTTAAAAATTTCATACGCATGGAGATGGTGTTATTTGGGTTACATTAACATTCAATGAATATGTTTTAGGTAGGTTTTTTTGATTTATTGACAAAATTAAATTGTAGTGAGATATGCATAGATATATGTATGTACATTAGAGCGTATCACGGTGTAAGGAGGGGAAAAAAGTTGAAAATGTCCCACCCCCCCAGTTTGAACACTTACCTCAGTGGCGGATCCACGGGGGGCGGTTTGGGGGTTCAACCCCCCCCCCCCTTGTGGTTTATCATAGATCCCAAATTAATGCCTTTATAGATTCTGCGCCCAAATTTCCCAAACTGATCAAGGAAAACTATCATTCCAAAAGCAATGGTTGGATGGGTTTAGCTGTCCAAAGGCAAAACTCGACATTTATTTTGATTTATTTTCAGATTATATTTTATATGCACATATCCACAAGGTGAAACAGGTACAATTGAATCAGTTCATTAAAATAGTTGTCCTTGTAGGCAATAATAACATACATACAATTACAACTTATAGTTAAATAGAAAATACCCGAAATTTAGAGGAATTAAATCTAATACAATAAGCGCGTACTATATTGTTTGACATGCAAAATGTTCGCAAATTGCCAAATCGCAAATTTATTTTCTTTTCTTTCTTATCCCTATTTTTATCGGGATTGTACAGAATTAATTTGGTCAGAAATGTCTGAATCGTTGGAGAAATTGCCTTTTTCAGAGGCATTTCGCAATGTTAATTTTGAGGGTTTTGAGTTTGGTGTTTTTAAGGTGCGGGAAATGGCGCAACTAGTATATAGAATAATAATAGTAGGTGGTATTAGTCCATATTTTCACCAGCGTCTGCCCTTAAAAAACATCTTCCAAAAAAATAAATGTTCAAACCCCCCCCCCCCCTGCCGAAATCCTGGATCCGCGCTTGACTTACCTTATGAGGCTTTCAAAAAGAAAAATTTTAATTTTTTTTGTCAGCCTGTAAAAACAGCGAAAATTGTTTTTTTCTATAATTTCTATATTTTACGTTTGATTTTCAAAAGTGATAAATTTTTAGAAAGGTATTCACCATGGCAATATTTCATCCATAGAAACTTTTAGCCCATCATGCCAAGTTCAGCTTTTATTCTATTTTTACTAAAACCAACACCCTGTATTTGAAAAAAAAATCGTTTCCTGAAAACTAAGAAAAAAAAAAAGAATATTTACCTGCATATAGTGAGGAAATAAATATAATACATTTATGCTAAATCTTTCCTTGGCTCTAATTTGCTGTAATGTTCTCGGCTAGTTAGTTTAGCGAATATATAACCTAGGCGTTCCTCGTCGGCGTGCTCCGGCCAAGAAACTATTTCTGTCGAAACCCGCTGAACGCAGAAGAAAGGGGAGACCTCCACTGCGTTGGGAAGATCAGGTGGACAGTGATGCTGGTATTCCCAAATGGCGCCACGCCGCACGAAACAGAAATAGCTGGCGCGCTATGTTGCATTCGGCCAAAATCATCTAGACGGTTACGTGCCAATTAAGTAGTTAGAATCACTTACTACGTGAACAAATCGCTCAGTATTTTGAGAGTGGAATAGAAAATCTAAGTAAATTAATAGGTTATAGTTAGTATAATTAGTATCAATCACTGCTATTTGGAAATATTAACCAGGTATTTTTATAACATCATTAGAATTTTGTAGTTCCTGCAAGTCCGTATCAGAATAAAACTGCAAGCATGGTGGCTCTGTAATTCCAAATGACCTCCAATCGATAATTTGAGTGTACGATACTATATAGCTGCACTACTCTGCTCTAACCTGCTCTGAACTTTTTTTGTTTATTAAACAGACCTAATATTAATAAGTAATACGTATAAGTAATAAATATAAGTAAATTATATTCAAAGCTATATTTAAATTTTTTTTCCATTTCTGAAATCTCCAACAAGTAAACATTGCAACCAGGAAGGAACATTTTAATTTTTTTTTGGCGATACGCTCTAATGAACATATATACATATGTATGTATGTAGATGTACATATGTACCTGCAGAAAACGAAACTAATCCATACACGCATGTATAAACCAGTCGCTTGAGGCAATAAAGTAGTCCTAAAGCTGCCACATTTCATATAACAAAATTGGTCCAATTGGTCGATAGGACAGGACCACTGCCAAACTGCTATTTATTTCAAATTAAAATATTCCTTAAATTACTAATTTCTCTTAGATATACATTGGTACGTATGAAAAGCATTAAGAAAATGGTTTTAGATGCTTGGTGCTTGGGAAATCTAAAACGTTTATGGTGCTTGGGAAATCTAAAATGTTTATACGCGCCTCATATATTCCTCCATCTAGTGTGGATTCACTCTACAAATCGCATGTCGACAATATTGTGAACTTGGTCCGTACTCATGATGGCAATAATTTTAGCATTCTTGGATATTTCAACTTGCCAAATATAGAATGATCTTACATAGATAATAGTACTAATCTACTTCCTAAGTATGTGAACAGTTACTCTGAATCCTATCTGGTTGACAACTTTTTGAGAGTTAACCTATTACAGATTAACTCTTTTACTAATAAGTTATTCAAAACTCTTGATGTAGATTTCATTAATGATAATATGAATTTTTCAATGAATGAATGTCTCGATCCGCTCTCGCGTCCTGGCATGCACCATGTCCCGCTTATTCTTGAACTCGAATTCTATAATTATCAAAGTATATGTATGGGTAATGAGGATGTTGGATTTTGTTTTAGGCGTTGCAATTTTGATATTGTTAGCCTCGAAGTATCTTCTATTGATTGGGAACTTCTTTTTTCTGGCATTAATGTTTTACTATCTTTAAAAGCAAAATTAATACAATTTGTAAGAAAAATACCTCTTAAAAACAAGAATTGTTACAAAATTCCGTGGTATACTAAAGGTCTCAGAAAGCTAAAGAATCTGAGGAATAAGTCTATAAAGAAAAATATCTTCGATATGCAAAAAAATTTAAGATTTTGAGTAGACGCTTGCAGAATAGATATATTCGGAATTTTGAGTCGGATATCAAAGATAATCCTAAGACATTTTGGAGATATGTAAAATCTAAAAAAGCATGCTCTGCTATTCCTTCTGCAGTTTATTATAATGGAGAGAAAGCACGCTATAATTTAGAAGCTGCGAATCTGTTTGCTAACTTTTTCAGCTCAAATTTCGTGACGCACTCGGAATCTACTTTCGGACCTTCATCTACGATGGATTCCCCTATTAATTTTGGGGCACTTTATTTATCATTAAATGATGTTATTGATGGCATTTTACATATTAAATCATCATTGCAGACGGATGTCGATGGCTTATCATCGTATCTTCTCAAGAACTTTTAGCCTTTGCTAATCCACTTTTATTAATTTTTAACAAATCGCTTCAGTGTGGTGCGTTCATTTATGCCTGGAAGAAGACCGTGATTAGTCCTTTTTTTTTAAAGTGGCAACAAGAATAATGTTGCCAACTATAGACCTATTGCCAAGTTATCAACAATTTCAAAACTATTTGAGTACATAGTAAAACAAAAAATGTATTTTGCTGTCAAAAGTTTACTTTCTGTCAACCAACATGGTTTTATCCCAGGTAGATCCACAGTTATAAATCTAGCAATTTTTTCTTATTTCTGTATGGCGGCTTTCAATAAGTGTCTTCAAGTCGACGCTCTATATACAGATTTCTCTAAAGCTTTCGATAAAGTAACTCATTCAATATTGGTTTCTAAACTAGCAACTTCGGGATTTCACTCATCTTTTCTTTCTTGAATTGGATCCTACCTTCGTAATCGGAATTGTGTAGTTGCTGTCGACAATACGTACTCAAACTCTTTCATAGCATCATCTGGTGTTCCTTTGCTTTTCACCATCTTTATTAATGACATTTCAAAATGTTTTATTAATTCAAACTATCTTTTATATGCCGATGACTTGAAGATTTTCTCGACTGTTTCGGATTCCTCCGATTCTCTTAGGATTCAATCGGACCTGGATAATGTTTCAGTTTGGTCCTGTATGAATGGGTTACAGTTAAACATAAGCAAATGTTTTCACGTTTTTTATTATAAATCGCGGAGCATTATTCCTACTTCTTATTATATTAGTGGCATTGGATTAACCAATCTTGAGGAGATAATTGATTTGGGTGTAGTTTTTGACTCGAAATTTTTATTTTGTAGTCATCTAGATTACATTATTGTTAATACTGATTTCACACAGGCGGTTAATGGAGTAATTATCAACATTTTCTTCATTAAGTTGATAATGAAACTCGATTTTCCATACAGAAGTTCAATTATTAATGGATTTATTACTAATTAATTGAATTTTTAATCGAATAAAAATCCAATACAACTCTGGGAGGTAAGTTCGTTTTTTTAATTTTGAAGTTTTCAGTGTCAGCCGTCAAATAGTTTTGGCATAAATTTGTTATCCCAGCAAACATTCTCAGAGCACTCATAATTTGGAGTCGGATATGAATCCCAAATATGTGTAAAATATAAGCTTAGGAATTGGTTTTTTGTTTTTTAAAATGACAATTGTAATTCATGTATGCTGTTTCGAAAAACGTTAAGTAGGTATAAAAGTATCACTAAAGTTCAATATAATGCTGAATGTTCCACTATATGAGGGCGCTGGATTGAATGTCATGTTCGAATCCGGAGGGAAATATAAACAGACAACGCAAGCGAGCTCCCGTGGCAGTGAACCAGATGCGGATAAAAATTTCGTATGCAAATGCAACAATTTTGTAATCCTGATATTTATCTGGATAAAAAATATCTGTCTATACGGATCCGAAATTGACCCAGATAAATATCAGAATCACAAAATTGTTGTTACATTTACATACAAAATATTTATCCGGATCTGGATCACTGCCACGGGAACTCACCTACTATAAAGCAAGTAATGAAGGTTCCACAATGGTTGCTATAAGAAGTCGCAGCGATTGCGCAACAGTTGTGTTTTTAACACGCTTTTATTAGTTTCACCTGTATGTATGTGGGTATGTAACTTCTAGCTGCTGCCTAAATATATGCAACATATTTACTAATGAGATTAGGTTACAACCACCGCTATTTTCCAACAGATGGCGCGCGTGTATTTATATTTTTAAAATATTCACTTATTATATTCTGAACGAAAAGTTGAGTCCAACATGTTGTGAGTTTGGAGACTTTTTCCATCATAAATTTTTTATGCTCACTTCGTACAACATGGTGCGCTTACGATTTTGACATATGTATGTATGTACAAAAATATAAAGCAGCAAAATTATTGCCGATTATGTTGGGGATATGTAATTATAATAATAATTTAATTTCTGTATCAGCTCGTTCAGAAGGCGTAAATTATGCATATCACTTTGCGCTCAGTGATATCTACACAACAGTTTTGCTCACCATGTGCCACTTCTGAACGCGACCAATGAGAGAAGAGGAGAATAAGCTAGGGTGAATGGAGAGAAAGGATGAAGAGAATTGGGTCAGGGGAAGGAAAATGCAAAAACAAAAGAATACATACAATGTCATACATACTAAAGAGCTGCATGAATGCCAAAAAAGTTACCCGTGAATAACCCACTCAATTTTGCGGAGTACTCACTCGTGTAAATAAAACAAAATCACTCAAATATGAGAGGAAAAGCAAACCCACTACAAAAGCGACAACTACCGCTTAAGCAAATTTGTATTCTTTGTTCATTGTATGTGTACAGCAGTGTACTTGCTTGCGGGGTATGAATACCCTGTAAAAAAGTGTGCGACGAGTCTCTAAAAAGATTTGTCCGGGAGCGCTCTCTTTCGGGTACAATTAGTCTACAATTGTTCCCAATTGTACCCGAACGGGTACATATGTATACTAATTGTACCCGAAAGGGTATCAAACGGGTACAATTAGTCGCACAAATGGATGTGTCGCATTTGCTACCTGTTCGGGTACAAAACGGGTACAATTGTGCGCTTTTGCTACCCGTTCGGGTACAAACTGGGTATAATTAGTCTCTTCATAGGACATGCTCAAACAAAAGAGAACACTTCAACCCATATAAAGAGATACAAATGGGTAGTAATCGCATGCTCCCTTGCGAGTTGTCCCGGATGTATCCCGGAGTGATCGCATTTTTTGCAGGGTATATCAGAAAACTTTGCTGTTTGGGTATGAATTAATGTCGTAAACGTAAAATACCCGGTGTTTTCATTGTATATTCGGGTAGAAATCGCTAAACATTTGCTGCTAGAATTTCAGGACCATACAAAAGAAAGTAAAACGCATATGTACAAACATCTGAATTTTTATAGTGTATATTTTGCTATTTATTCGTGTAAACAGAAGTCGCAGTCAATGAAATGGAAAAAATATGAAAATGAGCGATTTTACCTGATTTTAATTTTGCGCAACGTCTACTTTTCAATATTAAAAGCGCTTCAGAATATAATTTTTCCACCAAATTTGGTAGACTTTTTTCAAATAGGTAGATGGTTATTTTGTTTTCTATGAGAGGCAAGTGGTAAAGAGCAAATTAGGTGCGAATGAATATATGTATGTGTACGTACATATGTACATACATATGTATATATGTGTACATCGATATGTACATACAGTGGCTCTCAGAAGTATTTTGCATAATTCATTTATTGAGAAAACGTTAGAAATTCGCCTCTTTTTCGAATTCTTTTGCAAATTTTTTTAATGTGGTATTATAGGTGATTCTTCATACTACAAAAACACATTCATTAAAAACCAAAATGCATTTCATCTTTTTTATAAAATTAAAGAAACGAAAAAAGTCATACATTTAAGCTTACAAAAGTATTTTGCATATTGGTAATTTTGGTGAATAAATACAACCTGTTTAATATTTTTTATGATATCCGCTCTTTTTCGAAATGGCTTCCAAGAGTCTAGGGATCGGCTCTGCTAACTTTTGGCAAAATTTCCGGAGGTATTTTGTCCCATTGCCCGGTCAAACCGGCATTTGGGTTATATTTTGGGAAAATCTTCGATTTTCTCACATGATCTTCCAGACAGGACTAAAAATTTTGATTGGTTCTTATACCAGAGCTTTGAAAAAGAGTTTGAAAGTTTTTTTTATTCGAAAGTGTTCATATTGTAACATCATTAGCGGTATTTTTCGGATTATTTTCTTGTTGAATTAAAACCCCATTGTATATCATACCCATTTTTTCTGCACTAGAATGTAGGTTTTCCCTGAAAATGGAAAATCGGGAATGCTCGTCCATCGTACTATCCACTAAAATAAGTTTTACAACTCACTGAGGTGATATACAAACTCCCTGAGCATCGATTGATCATAAACTCCTACAGTGCTTAACAGTCGTTTTAATGTTTTTGATTTTCAGCTCTTGATTGGGCTTCCGCCATAAAACACGACTCAAAAATATTATATTTGCTTTCGGAACTTAAAGTTATGATTTTAGAAATGTAAAATTCTTTTTTATTTTGTGTTTGTTAGGGAAAATAAGACACTTTCTTTGAGATAGAGAGTTGGTTGCGCAGTACTTGGCGGTGAATATGGGTTTTCTCGGTACTCTGTGTACTGCCTCGTCCGATACTTGATTATTGAGTATTTGTTTTAGTTTTCTGTGTATTGTAGGAGTGTATGTGTGCGGTTTAGTTGATTTTCTCTCAATATTTCACGTTCTTCTAGCGACGTTCTTCTTTGTACTAACAACTTATAATGTTAAAATGTCAACACTTTCGAATAAAAAACACTTCCAAGTTTGTGTTCAAAGCTTCGATATAAGAACCATTCAAAACTGTTGATCCTATCTTGAAGATCATGTGAGAAAATCGAAGATTTCCCCAAAAAATTATCCAAATGCTGTTTTGGCCGAGGAATGAGACAAAAAATCTCCGAAATTTTTTCCAAAAATTAGCATCCCTAGATTCTTGGAAGCCATAACGAAAAAGAACGGATATCATAAAAAATATTAAACAGGTTGTAGATACATTTATTCACCAAAATTACCAATATGCAAAATACTTTTGTGAGCAAAAATGTATGACTTTTTTCGCTTCTTTAATTTTTTAAAAAAGATGAAATGCATTTTGGTTTTTTAATGAATGTTTTTTTGTAGTATGAGGATTCAGCTATAATACCACATTAAACGAATTTGGAAAAGAATTCGAAAAAATGGCAAATTTCTAACGTTTTCTTAATAAATGAATTATGCAAAATACTTCTTAGAGCCACTGTATGTGGTGCAGTGCGTAGAGTGCTCGCCTGCTAGCCAGAGGTCTCGGGTTCAAACCCCAGTCCGAGCAAACACCAAAAAAATTTTTCTAATTAGTAAAAATCCAATTATTGGGTTTTTTAAGAGCAGCGGTCACCTCTCGGCAGTGGGCAGCATACCCTCCGAGTGTATTTCTGCCGTGAAAAAGCTTCTCACACGAAATGCATTCGCCGTTCTGAGCCGGCATAAAACTGTAGGTCCACCCAATTGGTAGGAAAAAAAAAAGGAACACACCTCGAATTGGGACAGAAGCTCGGCCATATAACTCGTCAGAGTCATAATAGCGCCATTGTATTATATTATTATTATATTAGCATGTCTGTACAAAAATAGCCAAATTGTATTGTATTAACCCATTACCGGCTATTTATTAACCCATTGATGAAATATGCAGGTGCAGGTACATATGTATGTATACAAAAATGGTTTTCTCCAATTTTTTGTTTCGAGATATTAAAAATTTTCTGTGGTCACAAGTATGTTTATATGGGAATTAGGAGTTTCACCGTTAGTTTTTTTAGGCAGAACACGTATTTCCCCACACATTTTCATGCCTAACATAAAAAAAAAACAAAATTGGAGTAACACAACTTGTGCTTCAAAGAACTCATATTGTAATCCAACTTACAAGTCTAAATTAAAGAAATCTGGCTTGGCAAGTAGCCTTAACCACAATTTGTAATTAAAGTAACCAGTAAATAATGGATGAACTAAATTTAAGATGGAACAGAATCAAATTCAACCAGATATAGGTGTCTTTTTTAACTAAAATTGGAATGCAATTTTTAACCCGAATAACCCTGAACCTTGTTTGCAAAGATATTGTGCTGATTTTTTGAGGACTGGTCATTAGGACCATGAATAAGATGCTTACAAAAATTGACATCGGTAAGTGTCCTGGATCCTGAGATATGTCCTGTTGCCATATGGCAACGCCAGGGCTGGTAGGGTACAGGTTTTTTTTCTAGGAAAATGTATTGATGTATTTTTTGGGCGGTTTTGACCAAAATGAAGAACTGAAAGACTTTTACAATGATGAAAATTTTATTTTTAGTGATTTTTCATAAATAAAATACTAATGTAATATATAGTATGGCTTGAAATGCTTCAAATAGTTCCCAACGTTGTGTTTGTTGCACTGCGTTCGAACAATTGAACTGCATTCATCGCCGGCACATCTTCGTTTTTTATCAATAGGCACAACGATTCAATTATAGCACATTGTGGTTTCCAAACTGCCACTGCATTTGCGTTTGGCACTTTTGACTTTGAATAACATCGAGATCCAAGGATTCAATCGCGCCTTCAAATCTGTCTACACGATCGCCACTGGCAAATTCAATTTTGCTCGAAGTTGTCCAGCAAATAAATTGTCAGGTATGCCCCGTAATCATCATGGCTTGCATTATCTTCAACGCTGCTTGCGCCTTCTTCCGGTAGTTCTATGAATATACTAACTACCTGTTGATCTCCGAACCAAAGTCTTCTAGATAGTCTAAGATATCCTTCAGCGATAGATTTATATACGAGATAATCAATTGATTTCAGTAAACAACCATATATAATACCATAAACAACGGCAAATGGCCGGAAAATTTTAAAAATCTATCAGAAAAAAACCTGTACCCTATCGACCCTGGCGTTGCCACATGGCAACATGAGCAAAAAACAGCAAAAAAAACCATCTCGAACTAAATTTTTTACACTAATTATTCTCTTTTCATGAATTCTGACTAAAAATCTTTTCAAACGATGCAACTCGATAGTGTTTTTGCTTTTTTTTAAATAAATTATAGTCACTTACTTATTACGTCTGCTGATTTGTTGGCATTTTTTTCACTTTTTTTGTTTCACTCAACTTCGCAATGTTATAACTATGAAATCTTTCACTAAAATTTTATGTTCTGTGCAAAAAGTGTTAGCGCCGTTATTTCTGCGTCATAACGGTTATCGCACACCCTTTTACCTTAATTCATTCAGTTTTTACAGACTTTCAAAAGAACCTCTCATTGCGTTGCCATATGGCAACGCCAGGGTTATTCGGGTTAAACTCACTTTTTTTAAATGCGCACTTTGCTTTTGGTTCTGAACTCGGATTCTTTGTCACAAAGGACCATATTTTACTGCTGCATTTTTACATTTGCTACTTTTTTGCTCAAATTAAAAAAAAATCCGTTTTGAAAACAAAAATTTAAAAAAAGAGGTACGTTTAGTTTTATACTAAAAATTAATTTTTTAAAACATCTAGTTCCAAAAAAAACACTCATCGATTATATAAGCTTCACTTAATGTTATGAAAAAAGCAGAATAATAAAATTTTATATCCTTCTCTTACACCAACTATTTGAAATACACATTAAAATTTCTCACTTTGAAAAAAAATTATTTTTTGGAAAATTTGCCATGTTTGTGTATGGATAACTCCCAACTGAAAAACGATAGAAAGCTGAAAATTGGGCCAGAAGTGTAGAATTTTATAGGGAACAATACTGCGTTTTTATTTTTTTGAAAAACTCATTATTTAGAAACTGAATTTTGAGCACGCTCGGCCCCAGTGTGCGACGATCATTTTCAAATCTGGACGCTTTTGATTTTGAGCAATATGAAATCAGCGCAAAATCAAAATCAGCCAAAATCAAAATCAGCGCAAAATCAAGACCAGGCAAAATTGTCATTTCATTGTATAACAACTGTATTCGTGTATTACAACCCTGCAAAAAAATGTGCGATTAATTCCGAAAGATATTTGTCCTCGATTGATCTCTTTCGAGAACAATCGGTCCACAATTACTCCCCGATTGTTCCCGAACGGGTATAAATGTAGACTAATTGTAGACCAATTGCTCCCTAACGGGTATAAATGTAGATTAATCGCTTTCATCCCCAACGGGTATAAATGTAGATTAATCGCTTTCATTCCGAACGGGTACAAATCTAGATTCCTTAAATGTAGAAATTTTACAAAAATATGCAATGTATTTAAAAAATTGTAGAACAACCGGTAAAACGAATTGAACACCCTTTCTTTTAATAACAATGATGAATAATAATTTTAACAAAATGTTGCCTAAAATATTCTGTGAAAAAATCCTTTACATTACGCTCATATAATGCATACTCAAAACTTACAATTTTTTTAATTTATTTATTGAGATTTTTTTTCAAAAGTAAAACATTATATCGCACGTTTTATGCAATAGGGATTTAACTCAAAAAAATTTTTTTTTGGGAAAACGCAAATAAACTTTTATAATTTCAAATAGTTTCCTTCTACGGCTAACTACAAAATCACTTTTATTTCCGCCATTTTTATCTTTTTGAGTATTTTATAAGACTAGACTCAAAGGCACGACCCAGTTATTGAAATATAATGCAAAATCTCAGAAATCGAAAATTTCGAGTTAACCCTATTGCATAAAACGGGCGATATAATCTTTATTTATGTATACTATATGCATGAACATTTACAATTTTTTAAACATTGTTATTAAAAATTGCCTTGGCGAACAACTTGGAAAAATCTACATTTGTACCCGTTCGTGCTGGAAGCGATTGAACTACATTTGTACCCGTTCGGGATGAAAGCGATTAATCTACATTTGTACCCGTTCAGGATGTAAGCGATTGATCTACATTTGTACCCGTTCGGGATGAAAGCGATTGATCTACATATGTACCCGTTCGGGATGAAAGCGATTGATCTACATTTGTACCCGTTCGGTATGTTAGTGATTAATCTACATTGGTACCCGTTCGGGTATACAAGTTGAACAATTAGTCTCTTCATAGGACATGCTCGAACAAATTCGATCAATTCTCTCCATATAAAGGGATGTAAAATTGTATTAGTCGCATGCTCCCTTGCGATTGATCCCGGACACGTCCCGGATTAATCGCATTTTTGCAGGGAATGTTCTCATTGTACATTGTGCACAGAGGGATGGTATTCAGCCGTTTTCACTGCTGGTTTGCTGAGTAAGTGAGAACACAGACGCCTTGCGATACGAAGACCGAAGTACTCAACTGTAGGCATTCGTTTATTCTTTGAATTCATACAACATTTGCTCGCTGCCGACGTAGCACAACTTCTAGTTGTACACTTTTGTTTTGTTCTGCTGCATATTCACTGTATGATACATACATACATTTCGGACTCCAAAATGAGCTCATAATGAGCAGTTTTTAAAAAACTGGCATACGTTTCATTTCTGTTGATTTTGATTTTGATTCCGCTTTTAAAGTATCAGAAGTCGCAGTTAATCAATATGAAAAAATATGAAAACAAGTAAGGAAGCCTAAATTCGAGTGGAATCGAACATTAGATACTCAGCTGTATGCTTTCATTGTTTGTTTGCGTCTGATAGAATCACGGTGTATTTTATGTAAAGCCAGTGCTGCATAAAGTGGGCGTAGCCACGCCCATTCTCAACATTTGGTGGCCATAACCGATTTCAATAAATTTTTGCGTGTCTATTGACACAAGTTATAAAAGTGTATAAACCAAGTTTCGCCATAATATCTCAATTATTTATTGAGTTATGGGCTCCGAAAAAGGGGCGGTGCCACGCCCATTTTGCAAAATTTTTCTATTTTTTATTTCCGGTCTATTGTAGAACTCATGCCACAAAATTTCAATGAATTATCTTTATATTTGACAGAGATATCGCTTAAAATGTTTTTATTAGGTCACTTTATAGTTTTCCAGCCTTATTCATAAAAAAATCCTATAACACATTATAAACGCTTAATAGTAAAAACTCATTATTATTATTATTATTATTATTATTATTATTATTATTATTATTATTATTATTATTATTATTATTATATTATTATTATTCATAAACGTTTTATAAAGGATTTATTACTATCATTGATTTATAAGGTTTTTGCTGTTCAAATTCAAAATAAATGTGGCAATGTTGGTTACAAAAAATGTCAATCTGACATTTATCAAACAAATAAATACATTTTGAAAATAAACAAATAATTATTATTAATTATTATTATTTATTTAAATTAATTAATTATTATTATTTATATAAATAATTAATTAATTCGATAAACAAAAATGGATGCGGAAAATGAAAGTGTAATACAAAAGAATAGGCGCAGTAGAGGAACAAATTGACTTAGCAAGTGCAGCCGCCAACCTCATACAAATACGGCATACAGTAGTCTGGCCGTGGAGATCACCTGCGTCGGATTGAGCCTTGGACATATGTATGTAATACACGCAAACATAGCATTTAATGATGCATATATGTACATATGTATGTACATATGTACATACATATCTCACTTCTCGTCGACCCCAACATCGCAAAGCCACTACCACCTGCAATATTGCTGAAGTCCCTAACCTCCTTTATCAGCTTTTACCAAATTAACTATTTTTTCCACCTTCCGTGGTGAAGCGATACTTGATTCTAAATTCATCGTCCAGCAACAACAATGAGACAGTCCTTTCACGATATCTTTTTTCCTTTGCGGAAGGTGCCCCCAGTGATGTTTCTTATAACATCTAAAAAAAGATCATTTCCATATGTATGTATTTCCATATGTATGTATATTAATGTACATATGTACATACATGCATACATACATAGAATGGAATTGTGGTACGCCAGGAAAAAATTTCTTTCCCAAGCACTCAAGCATATGTGCCCATTGTACTTAAGGCTTTTAGAAAGGATCAGAATGTAGGAAAAAGGGTGGGATATTGGAATAGGGTTCCCCTACAAACTTCCCAAATTCTCTAATAAATCCGAGAAGTTTTTCGAGTGGTAGAGAATGTGCGTCCGCCATTTTCAATAATTCGACCCGAGAATGCGCAATCTTAGTCTAGCGAGGGCTGGACAGGTGCGGAGAAAATACACTGTGCCGTAGTCGTCCACTTCAAGACAAAATAGGCATAGTGAGCTCTCGATAATGCCTATGGTGGCCATGTGCTATCCTGTTGTGTCCTGTAACCACCCCCACAATGGCTCGAAGCTCCCTCCTCTTTTGCTTGAGGAGGAAGTTTGCTACCTCCTTTTAAGCTTTTTATACTCAGCTGTACTAGTACACAGAGTATTATAGTTTTAATCACATAACGGTGGATTGTAACAGAATGAAATAATCGAGATAGATATAATTATATATATCAAAATGATCAGGGTGAAAAGGGAAATCGATTGAGCCATGTCCGTCCGTGCGTCCATCTGTCCGACTGTCCGTCTGTCCGTCTGTAAATACTCTAACTCGCGCAAAAATTAAGATATTTTGATGAAATTTGAAATGCAAGTTGGTATCGACACTGGGACGGTTGGTATTGAAAATGGGCGAAATCGGGCCATGACCACGCCCACTTTTCCTATATAGAAAAAATCGGAAATTTGGTATCTCAGTCACTAATATAGCTGGAGCGATGAAATTTTACCCACGTGTTGAGCTCAGGCCCCTGGGAAGAAATTTGATGACATTTTGGAAAATGGGCGGTGCCACGCCCACTTATTAAGGGTCAAACCGTTGAAGATATATCGATGAAATTTGGTATGCGTGATTTACTTACTTAGATAAATGTTTTGACGGAAAATTGTCAAAATCGGTGACGGCCACGCCCACTTTTATATATGGGAACTATAAAGGGGCCTAATAAAAACATTTTATGCGATATCTCTGTCAAATATAAAGATATATCATTGAAATTTTATGGCACGAGTTCAACTACGGACATAAAACAAAAATTACAAAAATTTTGGAAAATGGGCGGTGCCACGCCCACTTATTAAGGGTCAAACATTGACGGTTTTATAAAACATAACTCAGAAACCATTGAAGATATATCGATGAAATTTGGTACGCGTGATATACTTACTTAGGCAAATGTTTGGACGAAAAATTGTTAAAATCGGTTGACGGCCACGCCCACTTTTATATATGGGAACTATAAAATGACCTAATAAAAACATTTTAAGCGATATCTCTGTCAAATATAAAGATCTATCACTGAAATTTTATGGCACGAGTTCAACTACGGACATAAAACAAAAAACACAAAAATTTTGGAAAATGGGCGGCGCCACGCCCACTTATTAAGGGGCAAATATTGAAAGTTTTATGAGTCATAACTCAGAAACTATTGAAGATATATCAATAAAATTTAGTACGCGTGATATACTTACTTAGGCAAATGTTTGGACGAAAAATTTCCAAAATCGGTTGACGACCACGCCCACTTTTATATATGGGTCTTATAAAGCGACCAAATAAAAACATTTTAAGCGATATCTCTGTCAAATATAAAGATATATCATTAAAATTTTATGGCAGGAGTCTAACCACGAACATAAGACAAAAACCGTAAAAATTTTGGAAAATGGGCGTGGCACCGCCTCTTTTTAGAAGCAGGAATATATGAGATTTCTTAGCCTATAACTCGACAAATAATTTATATATAATGACGAAACTTGGTGTGTACACTTTTATTACTTGTGGTAATACATGTTCAAAATTTTAGAGAAATCGGTTTGACGACCACGCCCACTTTTATATATGGGTCTTATAAAGTGACCTAATAAAAACATTTTAAGCGATATCTTTGTCAAATGTAAAGATAATTCATTGAAATTTTGTGGTATGATTTCTACAATAGACCGGAAACAAAAAATAGAAAAATTTTGGAAAATGGGCGTGGCACCGCCTCTTTTTAGACAAAGGAATATACGAGATTTCTTAGCCTATAACTAGACAAATAATTGAGATATTATGACGAAACTTGGTTTATACACTTTTATAACTTGTATTAATAGACACGCAAAAATTTATTGAAATCGGTTTATGACCACGCCTACTTTTAGCAAAGATATTTCTGGAACAAGCTTTGGAAATTTGTAACGTGACATCTTTGTAACTAGAAGTCATAAAGGAATTTTGAGCAAAGAATAATATTCATATGCTTAGTTGGATGACTGATAAAAATTTTTAAAATGGGCGTGGCTACGCCCACTTTATGCAGCACTCGCTTTATATAAAATCCATCAAACGTAAACAAACGATGAAAGCATACAGCTGAGTATCTAATGTTCGATTCCACTCGAACTTAGGCTTCCTTACTTGTTTGATATGTGTCGCCTGGTATTTAACTGGTATGAGCTGATGCAGAGGAAGACAATGGCCATTTCGTAGGACATTAACACACAAAAAATACCAGATGTTTACATGGGAAATTTACAGTCGGGCAAGTAGTTGACTGTACCCTGTAAACTGGTATAATTCTAGTTTGCAACTGGTTACTTTCGCTGCAGGGTAATTTCTTACCCTCTGTATTACGTTTGTATACATACATATGTATGTAAGAGTATGCGCATGTAAGCGTAAATAGCAAAATTGTGAAAGCATTGATTTTGATATTTGGCTGCTTTTGATTTTAGCAATATGAAATCAGCACAAAATCAAAATTAGCACAAAGTGAAAATCAGGCAAAATCGCTAATTTTGATATTTGGTTGCTTTTGATTTTGAGCAATATGAAATCAGCGCAAAATCAAAATCAGGCAAAATCGTTCATTTTGAAATCAGGCCGCTTTTGATTTTGAGCAATATGAAATCAGCGCAAAATCAAAATCAGGCAAAATCGTTCATTTTGAAATCAGACCGCTTTTGATTTTGAGCAATATGAAATCAGCACAAAATCAAAATCAGGCAAAATTGTTCATTTTCAAATCAGGCCGCTTTTGATTTTGAGCAATATGAAATCAGGGCAAAGTCAAAATCAGGCAAAATCGTCTTTTTAAAAAGCGACAAATATCAAAATCAAACATTTCACGACTTTTGCTAATTCCGACTGCAGTTTTAATGAGTGTGTACGCTGCGGTTTAGGATTCATTTTTGACTCCTGTATGAATCCGAATGTTTACTGGGATTATTTATTCAAAAATTCTTGTCAATAACAAAAAATTATTTTATGAAAAGTGACATCTCCTTGTTAATTGAGTGTGTGTGAAACACAAAAATTTATTGTTAAATTATAAATGTAATGTACTACATTAATTTTCTGTCTGAAATCAGTATAAGTCATACTCAGTGCTTGGTCTTTTATATCGATTCAGTCGTGATTTGAGTGATCCATATACTCTGGAATATGCTGCTTTTATATGGAGACCTTGTCATGAAATTCATATTAATAGGAAAAAATTTTTTTTTTGCTCTTCGTTCGTTGAACTTTTCTGAGCTCATTCCTGCATATGGGGCAAGATGTGCCTTGATTGACCTCAAATCTCTTCAAGGTAGAAGAACTGCTACTATCTCGCTAACTTTTATTATCGTGATTATTAAAGGCGTCATTGATTCGCCCTACTTACTAGAGCGCATCTCCTTTCACATTCCGAATAGAACTCTGCGCAATAGAGATATGTTCTACATAGAACGTGTTCGAACTCTATACGCGTCTAATGCTCCTATTATTAGAACTTTCTATGAGTTCAGTTCTACCTCAGGTTCTTTACACTTAGATTTTTCTTTGCCTAAGTCGGCTTACAAATCAATAGCCGTATTCGATTGGGCAAGAGTTAGAGACTTGCGAAAAAACAACCACTGGTATAACAAGTAAGGAAGCCTAAGTTCGAGTGGAATCGAACATTAGATACTCAGCTGTATGTTTTCATTGTTTGTTTGCGTTTGATGGAAGCACGGTGTACTTTATATAAAGCGAGTGATCAGTCATCCAACTAAGCATGTGAACATTATTCTTTATGCAACATTTCATTCCTTTATGACTTCTAGTTACAAAGATGTCACGTTACAAATTCCCAAAGGGTGTTCCAGAAATATTTTTGTTAAAAAGTAGGCGTGGCCATAAACCGATTTCAATAAATTTTTGCGTGTCTATTAACACAAGTTATAAAAAAATGTATAAACCAAGTTTCGTCATAATATCTCAATTATTTGTCGAGATATAGGCTAAGAAATATATATATATATAATAATAATACCCAACGGTTTACCCTCCATTTCCCGCCCGACCGACGCGAGGGGCGCAATCCGCATGCCGCACGGATATATTTTTTAATTTTGCCAAGGTGTTGAGTGGCTTGGAGTTTGTTAAACGTCGAGTTCTTATGCTGCTCAGCTACAGAATAGAAATTCATCAGCTGATTACACATACATAAGTTTATATATACACTTAGAAGCAATTACTTAGTTAACAATAAAATACATATTATACTAAATTAGTAGAAGGAAACTATATCTAGTAGACAATTTGTTATTTGTTAAGAATTAAAAGAAGAGTTTTCCTTATAATGGATAGAGAGTCCGAGATGTCAAAGTAGGTAGAGTATGTGTTAAAACTTTTGCATAGATATCGGAATGGCTCATTTAATTCAAAATTAGTTTTACATTGTTTTAAAAAGATGGGCTGGTAATGTCTTGATGGACGGGCAGGAATGTTTAAGCTTATTTCAGAAAGAAGAAATGGGCTATTTATTGATCCCTTCAGCAGTTTCGTTACGAATATTACACCCAGAGTTAACCTACGACTAGCTAAAGTTGGAAGTTTAATAAGCTTTAAGCGACTAGTATACGAGGGAAGATTGCAATGAGGGTTCCAATTCAAATTTCTTAATGCAAAAAGTAAAAATTGTTTTTGAATCGATTCAAGTCGATCAGAATGAATTTTATAACTCGGATTCCAGATTATAGATGCATATTCTAGTGTCGGTCTTACTAAAGTTGTGAAAAGGGCTTTAGTTACGTAGGGGTCACTAAATTCCTTAGACCAACGTTTTACAAACGCTAGAACACTTTTAGATTTATTTATCATGACGTTGATGTGAAGGTTGAAATTCCTTTGTCTAAAAAGAGGCGGTGCCACGCTCATTTTCCAAAATTTTTCTATTTTTTCCGGTCTATCGTAGAACTCATGCTAGAAAATTTCAATGAATTATCTTTATATTTGACAGAGATATCGCTTAAAATGTTTTTATTAGGTCACTTTATAATACCCATATATAAAAGTGGGCATGGTCGTCAACCGATTTCGCTAAAATTTTCAACATGTATTAATACAAGTAATAAAAGTGTACGCACCAAGTTTCGTCATTATATATCAATTATTTGTCGAGTTATGGGCTCAGAAATCTCGTATATTTCTGCTTCTAAAGAGGCGGTGCCACGCCCATTTTCCAAAATTTTTGTGTTTTTTGTTTTATGTCCATAGTTGGACTCATGCCACAAAATTTCAGTGATAGATCTTTATATTTGACAGAGATATCGCTTAAAATGTTTTTATTAGGTCACTTTATAAGACCCATATATAAAAGTGGACGTGGTCGTCAACCGATTTTGGAAATTTTTCGTCCAAACATTTGCCTAAATAAGTATATCACGCGTACCAAATTTCATCGATATATCTTCTATGGTTTCTGAGTTATGGCTTATAAAACCATCAATGTTTGACCCTTAAGAAGTGGGCGTGGTACCCCCCATTTTCTAAAATTTCACCAAATTTCTTCATAGGGGCCTGAGCTCAATACGTGGGTAAAATTTCATCGCTCTAGCTATATTAGTGGATGAGATACAAAATTTCCGATTTTTTCTATATAGGAAAAGTGGGCGTGGTCATGGTCCGATTTCGCCCATTTTCAATACCAACCGTCCCAGTCTCGATGCCAACTTGCATTCCAAATTTCATCAAAATATCTCAATTTTTGCGCGAGTTAGAGTGTTTACAGACGGACGGACGGACAGACGGACGGACGGACGTGGCTCAATCGATTTCTCTTTTCACCCTCATCATTTTGATATATATAAGTCTATATCTATCTCGATTATTTCATTCTGTTACAATCCACCGTTATGTGATTAAAACCAGGGTTTGAAATTGCTTAGCTACTTTTGCTGCATTTGCTGTTGCTTTGCTTTTGCTAACAAAAAGTAAATTAGCAAACTCGGCCAGCCGAGTAAAAAACGAGAACACGATTCATATGCTTCAGTTTTCAGCTGAGCCGTGTTTGCTTGTATAGTTAAGCAAAGCAACGCTATTTGGGGGATTTCATTTTACTTCTAGCAATTAGTTGTGTCCTTGCATTTTTTCTGCTTTTCTTATTTTGCTGAAACGATTTGTTTACGCATATTTCGATTTTTTATACATACTTATGTATGTATGTACACATAATATGTATGTATGTTCATTTGTAAACATCTTTTCATGTTGAATTTTGCTTAAAAACTAGTTTCAGCAAAATAAGCAACTGTAAGCAAAAATTTACCACTCAACTAATTGCTGGAAGTAAAAGCAACCATCTCAAATAGAGTTGCTTGGCTTAACTATACAAGCAAACACGACTCAGCTGAAAACTGAAGCGAATGATTCGTGTTTTCGTTTTTTGCTCGGCTGAATTCAGCAATAAGCAAAAAACATCGGCTATTGCTGTTTTGCAGCAAGCAAATTCAAACCCTGATTAAAACTATAATACTCTGTGTACTAGTACAGCTGAGTATAGAATATAATAATAATACAATGGCGCTATTATAACTCTGACGAGTTTTATGGCCGAGCTTCTCTCCCAATTCGAGGTGTGCTCCTTTTTGTTTTTCCTACTAATTGGGTAAGCTGAGTATAGAAACAAGTGAAAATTAAACGACCGTTCGTTAAAGTAAAGGAATTGGAAAAAAGTTGTGTTTATTTGATGAAATTTCTTCAACTTTTTATCGATAGATGTCTCCCCTATCTTCAAACACCGTTCGTTAAAGTACGTACAAAGAACGTATATTGTACAATATATTGCACAATATACGTTCTTTGGTACGGAATTGGAAAACATTTTCTAATGAACGGTATTGCGTTGAATTCGAAGATAGGGGAGACATCTATTGACAAAAATTTTAAACCATTTCACTTATTCATAATAGAAAAAATTGGCGTAACCAGTAAAGATAATTGGCATATTCAGTAAAGATCAGTTTAATGAGTAGCTGGCATACTCTCTAAAGGTCTCTTAAAGTCTCTAACATTTTGTATGGAAACTGTCAGCCAAGAGAGCAGAATCGAGTATAAGCGAGCAGAGAAGTGCCCAAGAAAACACTCCTTATATTAAATAACTTAATTGTATAATATCTAATTTATCATTAAGTAGTCTGTAAGTAACTTTATTGCACTAGATTACTAATTAATAATAATAAAAAAAAAAAAATAAAAAAGATATGTATTACAAAATTAAAATAAAATAATTTAACAATAAGAAAATTAAAAATTAAAATTGCATATTCTCCGATCTCTCGATCGCATCACTGGCCCGTCTCTCGATCGCATCAAACTAGTTTATAAACTAACTTACCGTGGATACTCTTAGCTGTTATACGCGCATGGCGGGACTGGTCCTCTCCTAGGACATCGCAATGTTAATTGGACCAATTTTGTTATATGAAATGTTTCTGGTTTTGAGCTAGTTTGTTGTGACGCTGTGCGATGGTCGTAGCGAAATACGATAGTGTACCTGCATGGCACTAGCCCAATAATTAAATACCTACATGTGACAAGCTAGTTGACATTGGCACAAATGTACCAAGTAGTCCAATAATTTTTGCAGGGGTATACAAACATACATATGTATGCATGCATGATCTTCATCGCTCAAATCGTCGCAGTTGAGCAAAATATCTACGTTGCGAAATACTAGCAGGCAGGCTCTCGTAAGCACCAGCTTAGTTTTTGGATACTTCACAGTAGACCGAAAAGACGGGAATTTGCGGGCAGCGATCCTTTCAAAAACGAGAACGTCATTGCATGCCTGCTGCTAGTTATCGGAAATGTTTGGTGTTGAAGTCGGACAGTGCTTAGTGTTAGTGCATACGTGTTCGAACAGCGAACGGTAGTATTTACGCAGGGCCCTAGTTCAGTATCTATATTATTAATACACTAAAAGCCCGTCTCCACATAACTTGATTCACCAGCGAAACATCTAGGGAAACATCTAGCTAAATAACCCGTCTACACGTGGCTGATCGTTATTCAGTTTAACATTTCTCTTTCTTGTTCTTTTTAAATGTTTGTATGTTTACTTATTTTTGCGTTTTTGTTTTGGTCTCTGTGAGATTTCTATAGATTTTCGACACACAATTAGAGAAGGTATCGATATCATCGCGCTTGGTAAGAGTATTGAGAACGAAACAAGTGTTTCAATCTTCACTCGCTCTCAGAAATTTGTATGGAAATTTGCGAGTTTCGGCACTCGTTTTGAGGTCGAAACAAGGTTGAGAGAGCGAGTGCAGAAAAAAAGAGCGAAACACGTTATGTGGAGACATGGTATAACATAAATTTTGTTTCATCTTATCCGTCGATACTACTGAACCGATTTAAAACTAAACCATTAGAAAGGTATTGCTCTCAAATAGAACTGCTCTCGGTAGCCGCAGTGCTTAGCGTTTCGCTAATATTCGACTACTGATGGTTGGAGCGTAGGTTCAAAGCCTGGTGTGCTCCCGAGAAGATGTCTGATGATGAAGAAAGTGGTTTTTCTTCGAAATAGCTATCACATCTACCATCGCTGTATGAGCTAATTGGATTTGCCGCTTATTCCAAAGTATAAAAATTAAAATTAAAAATAATAAATTCGTGCTAGACACTAACATACCCAATAATGTTAAATTATAAATTGTGCTGTTGTACATACAACTACTGTACACAGCGCCCGCTGTCCGTCAGCTGCCAACCAGTATTCAACACTTGCATAGCAGATGTACGAAAATCGTACACTAAGTGAGGTTCGATTGAATAGAACAATGGCATATATAAGTGAAAAATCCAACAGCTCAGCAGGACCATCGGTAGCCGCAGTGCTTAGCGTTTCGCTAATATTCGACTACTGATGGTTGGAGCGTAGGTTCAAAGCCTGGTGTGCTCCCGAGAAGATGTCTGATGATGAAGAAAGTGGTTTTTCTTCGAAATAGCTATCACATCTACCATCGCTGTATGAGCTAATTGGATTTTCCGCTTATTCCAAAGTATAAAGAACTGCGCCAATTTTCATGAAAATTGGTTGGAAAATGCGTCCACAATCGTCGTTGGAAAATTGCCGTTTGGTTGTTGTTGCATGCATTTGAACACTATAGAGCTGTATCAATGCGCATGCATTTGTGCTTGCTCATCAAACTTACCATGAAATTATGAACATGTTTGGCTGGAAGTGGTGTGTAGTTTCAAAGAAGTAGAAACATAAAAAAGTAGCAAAATCACTACAACAAAAACACAGTCATGTAATAAGAAGGATAAGAAAAGAGCAGAAAGAGAAAGAAAAAAGTAGGTAGGAGAATTGTGAAGATGAGTAACGAAAACAATACCAACAACAAAAACCAATAGAGTAGCAGTGATAGTAATGACAAAAGGAGCAGCATCAACAGGAACAACAACAAAATAGTAACAGTGACAATAACAACAAACAATTATACAAAAACTATAGGTTCACCTTAGTCATAAGTAATAATATAACATATAATACAATGGCGCTATTATAACTCTGACGAGTTTTATGGCCGAGCTTCTCTCGAGGTGTGCTCATTTTTGTTTTTCCTACTAATTGGATGGCCCTACAGTTTTATGCCGGCTCCGAACGGCGAATACATTTTTTTGTGAGAAGCTTTTTCATGGCAGAAATACACTCGGAGGGTATGCCGCCCACTGCCGAAAGGTGACCGCTGCCCTTAAAAAACCCAATAATTGGATTTTTACTAATTATAAAAATTTTTTGGTGTTTTGCTCGGACTGTGGTTTGAACTCGAGACCTCTGGCATAGCAGACGAGCACTCTACCCACTGCACCACAGCGGCCACTTTTTTTAGTCATAAGTAAACATCTAGAAAAACTGTCGAGTTTCGACAGTAGGCAGCACTCTAGTATCAATTAAATATGTATCTAATCTCGTATTCAATTTCATTTCAATATATCAGTAAAATGAAGTGAAAAAAACAAGAAAGGCTCCAGTAAAATTTAAAATCTGTAATGACTCAGAAACACATGTGGTATGAATATTATAATACCAATACTATGATTTGGCTTTACTATGAAAATTTTCATTTAAACTACAATATGAGGGCGACACATATGTTGTATAGATCGCAATATTATTACTATACTACGATGTGTGTCTCTAGCATAAACTTGTCTCAATACTCAAATTTATACTATGAATGCTTTCAGAATTGTCTGATAACGGAAAATGTCTGGTAAAATTGCTGGCGGAGTACAGTGAAAATACGATTTCCTCAAAATTAGGAACGTCCATACAAATTTATGGACAAAACGGGAACAAAAAGCAAATAAAGCATAGTTGTCCTAAAATTAAGGATTTGGTTATCTTGAACTGGATAAAAAATGTCGCCGTTAATTCAAGTATAGAGTGCAAGTTGGCTAAGTGCCTTTTTTCAAACTTTATAGGAGAGACAAACAATTTTTCTGCGGAATTTTAAGGCAATGTCTTAAAGTTAAGAGGAATTTATACTCACTTGTGACTTAAGGAGATCCCATACTTATAATGGCAGCAAATTCCTTAAAATCAGTTAATTTGTTGAGTATATGAGATCAGGTACCTTCATTTACTTGTTTTAAGGTTGATCTTAGAAATTACGCTTTTTCCTACAAAATAGAAAAATTACCTTACTTTTTAGTTGAGTACCGAACTTTAACTTTAGTAAAAACAATTAGGGTTCCAACGATACCATTAAGGTATTGATACTTGTACTCGCTTTTAGTATCACCACAAAGTATCCGTACTCTAGTATGTATCGGATGAAAAGCATCGATACCTACTTGGTATCGAAAATCGTTAAATAGCCTTATTCTGGAGCGGTTACTTAATTTACCGCTAAAAATCAGGAGATTTGAACACAATTATCGTATTATTCTAACGGGAAAATTAAGGTACTACCGCAATAGACATGTAAATGGTAAATTATAGCTTCATTTTCCTGTTGCAATAATACGAAAAAAGTTCTTAATTTTTTTATCGGTAAATTATGTAAACGCGCCAGAACAAAGCTATAAAAAGAAACATTTTAATAAGTTCTTTTACTTCATATATTTAAAATCCACAATGCTTCACCACTTTTGAGCACCGTTTGCATCAAGCTAACACGACATTTATCTCATCAAAATAAGACCACACCTATGAAGCTTTGCGATTCTTTTTTTTTTTTTATTTTATTAAGGCGTGTGTCTTTTGTTTTTCTTGCCAATACGAATGTTAAATTTGAAATGCTTCGCGATGCCCCCAAAGTATCGCAAAGTATCGATACTTATTGGTATCGGCGAAATATCGGAGTGAAAAAGCATCGAGGGCCGTTTACTCAACCTCTGATTAACGCTAACCGGAGGACAAAGGTCCGGTTAAGCTTTGGACTGCATTATCGACCACATGTTAAATACATGGTTGGATGAAGTCGATAATGATGTTTAACCGAACTTTAACCGTGGTCAGCGTTAATCAAAGGTTGGGTAAACGGCCCCGAGTAAAAAAGTACTCGGTTTCGTAACAAAAGTATCGAATATTTACTTGTACTCGGTGGTATCGTTGGAACCCTACAAACAATTTGTTGAGTGTATGTACAAGTATTATTTAATGACATTTCATCACTTGTATTCTATTTACTTCTCACGACATTTCGTTTAACCTCTGAATACAGAGTTGCATTGTAAATTTTTTTATTTGTTTGTTTCATAACTGGCCATTAATAAATTGAGTTGTCTGTATAGTCAAAAAGCTATCAGTTAATGGGAAAAACTTGTAACTTTTTTTATCACATGGGATTAAATAAGAAAATAGAACATTTCTATTTAAATTTTGGGCACTAACAACCAAAAACACTGTTTTAAATTGTATACGTAAATATTAAAAAAAAATTAAAATGTGTAGGTATTTTAAATTTTTCAAAACTCAAAACACAGTATGCAAATCCAATGCAAGGTTTAAGCTTATGTAGCGAAATACATTTTTTTATATTAAGTTATAAACAGTTTTTTAATATTGTTTCCTCTTTTTTATAAATAGCTGAATGTGACAATCAGCCAGGCAAAACCGCTGCTATAGAAATGTATGCACCTAGCTCATATAATGATACCGTTACAGGCGAGACCTTATCCAATGTTTCTGAAAAGAGTGAATCCTACTCAAACGAAGGCAGTCAAGCAGAATATAATGTAAGTATTCAATATAACTACATATATGGGTTATTCCATGGCCATATTTAGGGTTTGGGGGTTTGGCAACCTCTAAACCTGTAAATCTAAAGACTCGCTGTTAAGCCATCTACTTTCCGCAGTTGAAATGTGCCCAACAACGCTCCGTTGTTGTTTCAAACGTGCGAGCGTTGTTGATTTAATTTGTATCAATTTAAGGCCATAGATTTCAATTAATTTATGATATGTTAATAGAGCTTTTTGGCCCGTCGAAAGAAAAGCAAACGAAAAGTTTCTTTTATTCTCCTACGCGTTTCGGCGTTGTCATCGCCTTCCTCAGGCAGTCTAATTTATTTGAAATTGTAAAAAATTAAAAAGTACACAACACATTAATATTTGAATAATTACAATTGAAATTGCTTGATAAAATACATACATACATATAGTGTAATATAGAAAACATTAAGACAACATTTAAAATGACTTACATTTAAAATATTTAAAATACACTTCACATCACAACTATAATCAACATACGTCTACTACATAAATATTGCACTTTTTATCTCCTATTGTCATTCGTTCTCGTTATTGTTGCTCTGTAGGCGCCACTTATGTCGTCAACATCTTCCTTAAAGTTCATTGCGTTTCTTATTCGTTCTTGTATGCGCAGACTTTCCAGTGTCAATCTTGTTTTTGTTCGTCCCTCTATGTCCAATATTCTTGCATTGTCAAAGTCTGCTGTATGTCCCGTATTCGTTAAGTGTTGCGCTAATGCTGTTGTTGATTTTTTGTTTCTTACGTCTGTTTTATGTTCTCCTATTCTAACACCTAGTGCACGTTTTGTAGTACCTATGTACGTTTTGTTACAAATCTCATCTTTATTACCTTTGCATCTAATTTCATATATGTACTACGTTGTGTTGTTGTTCTTTATTAATTTTGTCTTTTGTCCTACTAAATATTTTATTTAGTGTGTGTAAAGGCTTGCGTGCAAATATAAGTTTTTCGTTTGGTATACATTTCTGTAAGGAGAACATAAAACAGACGTAAGAAAAAAAAAATCAACAACAGCATTAGCGCAACACTTAACGAATACGCGACATACAGCAGACTTTGACAATGCAAGAATATTGGACATAGAGGGACGAACAAAAACAAGATTGACACTGGAAAGTCTGCGCATACAAGAACGAATAAGAAACGCAATGAACTTTAACTCTCCGTCAGACACTTATTTCGATTGTCACATTCGGTACACTTGGGTCTGGCTGGACCCACATACAAATTGTATCAAAATGAAAGTGTGTGTGCATGTTATGTTGAAGAAATTCCAAAGTATCCAATCGATTTTTATGAAATTTTCACAGTGGGTTCATGTGGTCACTCCCGGAATTTCGGCCCAAATGTGGACCCGAATGGCCCCGGAATGTACTTGGGCAATATTGGTATCAAATGAAAGGTGCTAATCAGGGCTTAAATATAGAGTTATTTTTAATGAGATATCTAAGCTGGGTGTAAAACGTGTATTCGCTGACCTCGGAATGTTTGTAAGCGATAGTAACAGAGATAAGAATAGTCACATGGATAGAGGGAGGCATGTTTGTCGCAGCGAAATGGCCTCGGAATGTTGTGTGAATTTACGCGTAAATATAGGAATTTTGTACAGAATTTCTGAATGTTAGCTTATTTATATTATTATATTCAAATTTTTATTAAGTTTTTTCAACTTCCTCAGCAGTAGAGCTGCAAAACCATCGATAGTCGGACCACTCGATAGTTTCGATAGTCAAAAAAAAACTATCGATACTATCGATAGTTTTTTATGAATATTTCACTACAGTAAAAAGAGGGATGGTTTTGTTTACATTTTTCTTTCCAAAAAGTGTTTAATTTTTCTTTTTTTACGCAAAACTATAATTAAATAAAAGATCAAATAAGAATTACATACTTCACTTATGTACATATGTAGCATTTTCAGGTTAAATTAAACCTTAAAAAGAGGGACGGTTTTGTTTACATGTTCCTTTTCAAAGTCTTTAATTTTTTTTAACGCATAACATTAATTAATTAACAAAGGAACAACAAATAGGAATTAATTTTCAATTGAAAATTTTCACTTGATTTGAAAAAGGTTTCATTTGAGTTGAAAAAGCTATAGTAATAAAACTAAAAGTAGTACATTTGTTTTTTTTAGCATCGTTGGCGCTGACTAGTACATAAGGCACATTGTTTATACATTTCATTAATGTAAAATAGCGATAATCAAAAGGCACACTGTTTAAACATTTCATTAATGTAGAATACACTATGCTTTAAATCAAAAAACAAAAAATACGAAGAATTTCAGTTACGTTTTATTATTTAAAAATTAGCCCGTTTAATTGTTAACGTAATATCAAGGATATCTGATAAAAACATTATTTTTAGCGATTTCTTTCATCTGAAACAAAAAGGATATTTTATGGACGAAAAGCTCGGTTAGATGACTCATCCGTGTATAGACAAAAGATAAAATTTGTTTGTGACTTCACCCCCTCATATGGTTAGCGTTAATCAGAGGTTTAGTAAACGGCCCTTAAGCTTAGTATCGACCTCTCAAGAAACGCAAAAGTTTCATATAAAATGACATACAAGAAATGCTCAAGAAATTTTTCTTGTGAAACTTTCTTGAGCGAGTATCGACCTCTTAAGAAATTTAGTACACTTTTTTAATACTATTTTTTAACGTTATGCGAACACAGCAACACAGGTTTTGCCAAGAAATATATCATCGAGCATTTATTTCTTAAAGAAATTTTGACGTTTGTTGCGTGTTGAAAAAAAATCGTGGAAATCGTTAGTGAAAATGGCAAAAAAGAAACGAAAAATAGAATGCACAATTTTTCTAATGATGCAAGGGCATAGTTGGCATCGATTTCTCATATTTTATTCCATTCCGGCCATCAATATACCACAGTTAACCAGTAATATAAGGTCATCCTCGTCGCTTTCGATGATTTCCTAAAATAACAATAAAATAAAACTATTGAAAACATATATTTAAAGCTTTTATTTAATATTTTTTAAGAACTTACTAATTGCTTATGTTTACAAAAAGGTTTATTTTGTTTACGTTTTTGATGCTCTTCTTCATTTCACTTGGTATTCACGGTGGATTACTAAACGTCAAAATTTCTTGCCTACTACTATTTTTTACTAAAGAAATAAAGCTAAAAATTTCTTGAGCTGTTTCTTGAGAGGTCGATACCAGCCTTTAAGCTAAGGATATAGATACTTATGTGATTTTTCGTCATCCCTTGTGAAAAAATCGTTCCACAATACATCATATTCCTGCCCAGCACAGTGCCGCGACCATACAAATGATGGCCAAAAATAGGAGTGGTCAGAATTGGCTGGAACTTCACACCTAGAAGTATTATGCCACGCTAATTTCAAAAATGAAATCGGTTTTTCTGTACCGATTACTCATTTCGAGAAAACCGAGTTTTTCCTGCATTTTTATATGAAAATAGTCATTGTGAACATGTGTTGATATAAGTGGAAGCAGTCATCAGAATGGGCTGAAACTTTACAGCTGAAAGGCTTATGTCACGTCAATTTCAGAACACAAATCCGTTTTTCAGCATCTGTTACCATTTAATTAAAAACAAATTTTTTTTTTACAATTTTTTCAAAAGGTAAAATAACTCATAATCATCGTAGACATATGTTATAAAAACCGAAATTGTATTCAAAACTTGTTGAAGCTTTAACACTAAAAGGACTAAGACATGCTAATTTCAAAAATGAAATTGATTTTTCGGTACCGGGTACCCATTAAAAAAAAACTATTTATTTTACATTACTATATGAAAGACAAATAAGGCATAATCATTGCTGATTGTGGTGTTTACGAAAACATGAAGGAGTTGTCAGAATTTGTTGAAACTTTACATATAAAGTTTCTATATTACTCTTATTTTAAAAAAGTAATCGGTTTTTTCGTAACGGGTACCCCTTAAAAATACCGAGTTTTTGCACATCATTATTTAAAAATGAAATATGGCATATCATTGTTGCTAAGTGTTCAGAAAAATAGAGTTAATACTTAAAATTTGTCGAAACTTTACTCCCTAAGTGAATACATTACGGTAATTTGAAAAATTGAGGTTTTTCCTTACATGTTAACCTTTAGAAAAAAAATTCTTGAAAATAAAGCATAATCGCTGTTAAGTAAGTAATGCTAGAGACACACATCGTAGTATAGTAGAAATATTGCGATCTATACGACATATGTGTCACTCTCATATTGTAGTTTAATTGAAAATTTTCATAGTAAAGCCAAATCATAGTATTGATATTATAATATTTCTACCACACGTGTGTCTGAGGCATAAGTAATAATCGCTGTTATATGTTAATAAAAACATAACTCATCGGTGTTTTATATTTTAAATATTTTTTTTTTTTGTATATTGGTAAAAAATATGTCAAATACAATTTATTCATGAAAAAAGACAATAAAAAAAATATATAAAAAAATTGGACCTCCCTGATGTGTATACATTTGTAGAAAATATGTGAACTTTGAGGGGGTGTGTGAGGCTGAAAGTTGTTTTTATCACAAAATAACTTACGAATTTCTCTTAGTTGGAGTTTTAGCTGTAACTTGACATCAAAATATCTAAGTTTCAAGACAGTCGATTTTTGTATTTTTGTCCACCTTCGCGGCACTGTGCCCCGTCGGAAAACCAAGCAAAAAAAAAGGAATAATGAAAATTACTTAACTATTGCTTGTCATTTTATATCAGAAGAAGATTTCAAATTGCGAGTAGCTGTACTGTAGACACAAAAGCTGCTGTCAGATACAAATCATTCCGCAGCTAATATATTGGAAACCTTGCACCATGTTCCATCTGTGATCAAAGCATGCGAGTTACCGTGTTTTGCACCTTCATTGAATTTAGCTTTGCGAGCAAATTGTTTCCTATTTTAAAGGCAGTACTATTGAATATGATAAGTTTAAGGCCGCGCAAGAAGTCTATAGTGTTTTGCAAAAAAAAATGTTGTAAAACGACGCCCTATACACGGATGAGTCATATAACCGAGTTTTTAGTCCATAAAATATCCTTTTTGTTTCACATGAAAGAAATTGCTAAAAATAATGTTTTTATCAGATATCTTTGATATTACTTTAACAATTAAACGGGCCAATTTTTAATAAATAAAACTTTTCTGATTTTTACAAGCTTTTATAAAAAACTTAATTTGAAAATCAAAACTTTCAAAAATCGCAAAAAATTAAAAATTTTGACATTGACCAGATGTCATTTAGCGAGGTGTGGTTCAATTACTACAAGTTGTATATCGTTAGAAGCGTGGATTTTAGTCGCCTCTTACGACAGGCATTCCTTACCACGGGTATATTCTAAGCCCCCTAACCCGCTGGGGTATTAATTTGACCAATTTGATATCGAAATCCAACTCCTCCCTAACATTCAGTATTCTTCTCTTGGGACAAAACTACAAGAATAGGGATAACCATCGATAGTGGAAAAAAAAACTATCGATAGTGACACGAAAAAAAAACTATCGATACTATCGATAGTGCCATCGATAGTTTTGCAGCTCTACTCACGTCCCAAATCATTAGCTAATGCAGTTGCTAGCCGTTCATAAAATTCACTATCAAAGTTTCTTCTATGTGGTCTAAAATTGCACATCAGATCAATTTTATCACTCGAAATTTTCTTGGTAAAAATAGTAAAAATTAAAAATTAACGCGTATTTTATGAATTATATTTGCACTTAAATTTATCAAATAACCACAAAATCAGAACTGAAAAATATAAACTAAAAGGCAAATATCTATTGCCCCGATAATTCATAAATTTAAAAGAAAAATATGCAAACGAACTCCTTCATATTAGGTGAAAAATATAGGAATACTAGGGTATACCCGTCCCGCTTCGCTGCGCTAAACCTGCCTCCCTCTGTCTACATATAGGTACATATGATTAGTATCCCTACCTCTAAAAAAAAACATTTTGGGCCCTCGGATCCACGTTTTCATCTACATCTAGTGAATCAGAAAACCCAATAAAAATAACTCTATTTTCAAGCCCAGATTAGTACCTTTCATTTGACACTAATATTGCCCAAGTACATTCCGGGGCCATTCGGATCCAGATTTAGGCTGAATTTCCGGAAAGTGTCCACTTTTAAAAATTATCTATTACTCTATATTCAAGCCCTGATTAGTACCTTTTATTTGACACCAATATTGCCCAAGTACATTCCGGGGCAATTCGGGTCCACATTTGGGCCGAAATTCCGGTAAGTGTCCAATTTTTCTAACCACATCTTATGCGAAGAGACCACATGAACCCACTGTGAAAATTTCATAAAAATCTATTGGATACTTTGGAAGTTCTTAGCAAAACACGTACACACACTTTCATTTTCATACAATTTGTATGTGGGTCCAGCCAGACCCAAGTGTACCGAATGTGATGTGTTAGTCAACATATCGGTATAACTAGCTTAGTATATGAGATATCAACGTACTTTTTTTACAGGTCTGAAGAAAATTAAATTTTAGTAGGCTACCTGAAATTTCAAGCATCTAGCTCAATTTATAGTACTCTTTTTCGTAGTTTGAAAATGAAAAAGTTCTGGCTGGAACCAAGTGTCAGACGGAGGGTTAAGGAAGATGTTGACAACATAAGTGGCGCCTGCAGAGCAACAATAACGAGAACGAATGACAATAGGAGATAAAAAGTGCAATATTTATGTAGTAGACGCATGTTGATTATAGTTGTGATGTGAAGTGTATTTTAAATATTTTAAATGTAAGTCATTTTAAATGTCGTCTTAATGTTTTCTAAATTACACTATATGTATGTATGTATTTTATCAAGCAATTTTAATTATAATTATTCAAATATTAATGTGTTGTGTACTTTTTAATTTTTTACAATTTCAATTAAATTAGACTCCTTGAGGAAGGCGATGACAACGCCGAAACGCGTAGGAGAATAAAAGAAACTTTTCGTTTGCTTTTCTTTCGACCGGCCAAAAAGCTCTATTCACATATCATAAAAAAAGTTGTTGATTTAAGTCAACCATGGAAACTGTTGGATCAAATACTTTTGCTTTTAAGTTAACAACGGAGACTGTTGGAAAAAACCTAAAAATAAATTTTTGTTTGCATTTTACTCTTCATCTTCTCTCCACCCGGGTCCCAACTGCATATATGTAGCCTCCGCTTGTCCTCCTCTTCTTCTCTCTTTCCTAGCATCACTGATTGCTATCTTTATTTCTTATTCTGCATTTTCTTCTTTATTTTATATTCTCCTCCGGATTCGAACCTTGAGATCAACCTGAAATTCTATCCAATCATCACATTGTGAAACCTTCAACATTATATTGAATTTAAAACATCCTTTTATACTTCTCCTTTCCCGAAAAAGCAGCTATGAATTATATGAATCATTGTGAAAACAAAATGTAAAAAAAATTGTCCTCATTAGTTTTGTTAACAACGGAAACTGTTGGAGCAAATACCTTTGCCTTTAAAACAACAACGGGGACTTTTGACGAAAATTTTCTGCTAAAAATAAACTTTTGTTTGGATTTTTCTCTTCATCTTCTCTCCATCATTATTGTTTTTGTTGGTTTTCTCACAAAAATATGTTTTCTCACAAAAATTTTTTTAAAAACAAGAAAGTTTTTGAAACCACATCGCCCGTTTTTGAATCAATTGTTGGATCAAACACTTTGATGTAAAAAGAAATACTTTTGCTGTTGAATCAAAGAGGGAGATTCAACAGCCGAAATTTGTTGATTTAACAACGGGTTTTTTTTCAGAGTACCTGCACTTATACTTCTCATATAATACCTTCTTTTTTTAATATTTTCGTAAGGGACATTTATTCAAATACACTCATAAACACTGAAAGCGAATATATCGTAAGGGACAAAATTATAATTTTTTCGAAAACTGCAAATTTTTTCAAGAAAAAAAATTTCGAGGTTCAGTATATTAATTAAACATCTAACCGCGTGTTCAATTTCATTTCAATATACAAATAAAATGCAGTGAAAACACAAAGAAAAAAAATACTCCTGTAAAATTTGCTGTTGTCCCTTACGATAACTTCGCACAAAGGCACCTCCATACAAGCGCGGCCAAAAAACTAGAAACTAGAACTTTAAACTCGGAACTTAAGCTTTCTTGATTAAAAGTAGTAAACTGTGAAAAGTTGAAAAAAAAATCGACCCTCCTCCCATATAACAATATTTTTGAAATTTCAGCATTTTCTTTAGCTTTTAGCATTTTAGTTTCAGTTTTGATTGGTGTAGGTATATGTACCTACATTTATGAAATATAAATCAAATACTGTTATCATATTGGAAAAGAGGCGAAGCACTCCCCCCATTTTTAAATTATAAATATATACACTTTTAATGATTTTTAAGCTTTCATTATAATATTTTCCTACAAAAAATCGCGTCTCAAAAAAGAATTTCCAAATTGGTTCCAGTTTCTGAGATATTCAGTCAAAATGTGCAAAAACGCCTTGAACATAGCGTTTTTAATATTCATATATCTCTATTAGAATTAGAAATATTTTTATTTAAGTTCCAATAATTTCGTAAAATGTTCCCCATACAAAAAAAGAAGACTTTTTGAAGCATAATGTTTAGCATTATGTATGGGAAATATGTACGAAAACTTAAAAAATTCCTCCATAAAAAGGTTCATAAAACGAACGAATTTTTAAGATTCCATCGCCTATTTATAAAGAACATTCACAAGAACCATTTGGGGTCATACTTTTTGTTTTTTTTTTTTTTCATTTCATGTTAAAATTTTCCAATTTTTACTAATTTTTTTTTTTCGAAAAGCGAAAAGCTGCGAAAAAATATTAACGCTGCATAAAAAAAAATATCTAATAATTTAAAAGTAACAACTACAAGAAGAAATATTCGATTAGTCGTCTAAATATAAAATTATCAGAGATTGAATTTAACTGTTAACATTTAAAATATTTTTTGTTTTTCACAGACAAAAAACAAAAAAACCGAAAAATAAAAATTTCGGTCTCAACAAAAAAAAATTTAAATTCAGATTTTTTTGTCTTTCGGTAACAAAAATATTTTATTTTTCAAAATAAATCTCACATGTTGAGCAATATAAAAACACTTATTTGAAAAATCTTCATTGAATATTTTTTTTATTTCTTGCTCAAAGTTTTTCTGTTGAAAATAAATATCAGTGAATAACAGAAAAATTCAAGAAATAAGGTTTTCTCTCAGACAAAAATAATTATTTTTTTTGTCTTTGGATTTTTGTTTTTCAAAAATTGTTACAGTTTTTGTCTAAGATTTTTTGTTATTTTCAAAACCTTTAAAATTGTTAACAATTATTTTCAATGTCTGAAAATTATACATAATGGGTCATATTAATAAAAGCCAAGCATTTGCCTTTGCTTGAGATTTCAGACCTTTTACTCAAGTTTTGAAATTTGGTTCATACAAATTAATGTCAAATTTCCAAAATCTTGAGTAAAAGCATTTGCTTGATTTTTATTAATATGGCCCAATGTCAAAAGTAGCCTAATTATTTTATTTTGAAAAAAGCACTTTTAGTCAAATGGGAGAAAGATTACACTACTCGACACCAAAAATCACCAAGAATAAAATAATACTTTCTTAAAGCGAAATTTTACGCTGATTCCGAATATCATCTCCATTTTTTTGCTGCAGACCCAGTTTTTGAGATATTGGTAAAAATGTGGAAAAAGCCATATATGCAAGACATTGCATCACATAAGTGCATCAACAAGTTTTATTAGACATCGTGGCGATTTGGCATCTAGGAAGTGCTGGTAGAGGGAGCTCCAACAAACATTTTTTGCCTTTTGCCGCCAGTACTGTTCCCTTAGCTTCCTTTCCTCGTTCCTGAGTTCATTCCTGATAGTATGTGGGCCTATTGCTATGAATGGCTCAGGTCCTATTGGTTTGGAAGCCGCTGCCTGTCTGGCCAGGCTGTCCGCCTGCTCATTGCCCTCTATACCTCTATGGGACCCAGGCCAGTAGGATAGAGTTCCGAGTTGCCAGTTCGTTCAATCTGTTTACGCACTCAAGCGCAGTCGAGGATTTGACCTCGAAAGAAGAGATTGCTTTAAGTGCTGCCTGACTGTCACTTAGTATTACTATTCTTTCATTTGAGTACCCACGTCGCAGTAACATGCCTGCGCATTCACTTATGGCATACACCTCCGCTTGGAATATGCTCGGATAAACCCCCATGGGTAGAGAGATCTTTGACCTGGGGCCAAAAATTCCAGCTCCAATGCCTTCAGGTGTTTTCGAGCCGTCGGTGTACCATATTAAGTGGTTTGATTGTAGGTAGCTCTCGATACTAGAGACGTTCCATGATTTTTTGTCTCCAAGCTCTATATTGAACCTCTTTTCAAAAATTGTGACCCTGTTTATATCATCTCTAGGAGAGATGAGCGGGAGTTTCTCCCTCAACTTGACCATATTTTGCGATGATACAATTTTGCCTCTTTCATAGCCTTCCCTTACTATATTCATTAGGGAACGCTTAGCACTTTGTTCAATAACTATGTGCAGCGGGGTTAGCTCAAGTAGCACTTCCATTGCTGCCGTTGGGCAGGTGCGCATAGCTCCCGTTATACAAACGCACGCCTGCCGTTGCACTTTGGTGAGCGATTGTCTCACCGTTGACAGATTTGCTCTTAAGGACCAGGCTACTGCCCCGTAGGTGATGATCGGTTTTACTATCATGGTGTACATCCATCTTAGCATGTGTGGGTTACATTCCCACGATTTGCTGAAAGTCGTCTGCACACCATTATAGCCCTCGTGGCTTTAGATGTAGTGTTGCCCACATGTTTCTTCCATAATAACTTGGAGTCAAATGTGACTCCTAAGTATTTTACTTCTGATACAGTGTCCACCACAACATCGTCCACGAGTATACCTCTCATTCCCCTAAGGGTCCGCCTTTTTGTGAAAGGGACGATGGCCGTCTTACGTGGGTTAATATTTAAGCCCACTCCAGCACACCATCTCTCCGTTAATCGAAGAGCCCTCTGAATTATATCACAGAGAGTACTTTCGAATTTGCCCCGTGCTATTATCACTATGTCATCTGCATATCCCTGACAGCGTATACCGTTATCAGTTAGCAGTTGCAGAAGCTCATCCACCACTAGACTCCATAGGAGAGGGGATAGGACTACCCCCTGCGGACAACCTTTGGTGGTTTTAAGCTGTACAATGCTTTCACCTACTGAAGTCTCAGCTATCCTGGTGCGAAGAACAGAGTCTATCCACATGCAGATTGGTCTCTGAACTTTTCGCTTTTCTAGTGCCCGACATACACTATTATGGTCAGTGTTGTCAAAGGCTCCTTCTATGTCTAGGAAAGCGCATATCACAGTTTCCCCCTGTTCGAAAGCACTCTGTATCTCCGTTGTCAGTTGGTACAGAGCGGTGTCAGTAGACCTGCCTGCTCTATACGCATGCTGATTTGGGTGCAACGGATATCTTTTCAGAGTGTTCGTCCTGATTTCATTATCAACAATCTTCTCATTCGCTTTTAGGACGAAGGAGGTTAGACTTATGGGTCTGAATGACTTTGCTAGAGAGTAGTCATTTTTGCCTACTTTAGGTATGAAAACAACCTTAGCCCTTCTCCACACCGTTGGGACGTACGCCAGCGCTAGGCTGTCCGCCATAATTTTCTTTAGGTGCGGGACAATGCTTTCTACTTTCTGCAGAAAGACTGGATATATGCCATCCACTCCTGGGGACTTGTACCTTTCAAAGGATTTCAGTGCCCATCTTACTGCATTAGTTGAAAAGAGATCTCTAGCAAATCTCCAGTCAGATCGTCTTGGTCTACGTACTCTAGTTTCCGTATCAGTACCCTGTTCGAGTGGATGTGCATCCGGAAAGTGTGCAGCTAGTAGTGCTCTTGCTCTTTCCTCCTCGGTCGCCGTAAAGGCACCATCTGGGAGTTTGAGCGACAACTTAGTTTCTCTCTGCTCCTTGGCCAGGGCTTTGTGAAGCTTCGCGGCTGCTGGAGTAGATGCGATTTCTGCGCAGAAGCTTCTAAAGCTTTCGCGTTTAGCCCTTCTTATTTGCTTGTTGTACGCAGTTAGATGTATCGAATACTCCTCCCAGTGACCGGTGCGCTTGACCTTATTAAACAGCCTGCGCACTTCTTTCCTCATTTTTGATAGATCCGTGGACCACCATTTAGTCTTCCTGGGAGTGCCTTTGGGTAGTCGACAGCTTTCGTGGAAGGCTTCAATTATTAGGTGATTCAGCTCATTCACTCTGCTTTCCAACTCCATACAACTGGTGCCTCTGTTAATCCTATTCATCGAGCCTAAGTTAGACTCGATTACCTCATTAAATATAGCCCAGTCTATATGCCTGGGGTTCCTCTTAGGTGGTTTATTAATAGTTTGTGCCCCTAGTTCAAAACGGATGATTCTATGGTCCGAGAGGGAGGGCTCACTGGAGACCCTCCACCCCGAGACCAAATTATCAGCCAAAATATTGCCTACGGTGGTATCTAAAACCTCCTTCCTGACTCTAGTTACAAACGTCGGAGTACGGCCGACGTTAAAAATACTTAAGTCATTGCTAATAATAAACTCTAGTAGGGACTCACCTCTCTTATTTGTATCTGAGCTGCCCCATTGCGTGCTATGTGCGTTGGCATCACACCCTATCACAAGAGGAAGTCTTGCCTTCCTGCAGTGCTCCACCAACTTCTGTACATTTTCTGGGGGGCTTCCGGTGTTTCCCCTGGGAAATAGGCTGCTGCAATGACAACGTCGAGGTTCCTGCCCTCCACTTCCAGGCCCACTTGCACCGAAACCATATCCTCGCTTAGAAATTCTGTAATGCAGAAATAATCAATCGACTTATTCAACACTACACATGTTCTAGGTCTATCGTGCGACAGATCCCAAATTACCTTATTATTGCCTGCTTCCAGGCCCCTGATCTTTCCCTGGTACACCCAGGGCTCCTGCACCAGTGCTATGCCCAGATCGTCCATGTTAAACATGTTTGCTAGGACCGCGGATGCAGCCCTAGCATGGTGTAGATTGATCTGGGCCACACGTGTCCTCCTGGTTACAGTGGTCATTATTCGTCCATCCGCCCGTCCTCCACCGAGGGTGCGTGTCCCTTTCACTCCCGTCTCCTAGTCCCAGGAATTGGAGGTCCTCCAGCATCTCCTGAGTATTCATGATCCCCGAAGACACCATCGGGACATCCTCCATCATTTCCTGATCACTCAGGAGATTGGGGGATGCCGCTCTGGTGTTCTCTAGCAGATCTTGAATACTCTGGAGGCTAGAAGCCGCCGACTGGAACCCGCTACCTAGCCCGGTTTGGGTGTCGGGAACGCTCTCATTTGATGGAGAGGATGGCTGAGGGGCCATTACTGGTAGGGTTACAATGCCCCCTTCCCCCCGATTTTCCTCCCCACCCCCTGCTGTTGTTCCTGCTTCTGTCTCATCTCTTGCTACATGCCTGATTTCTCTATGCCTCACCGAGACGTGACCAAAACGATAGTTCAGGACGAATCCCGCCCTGTGCATGCCGGCAAAGGAGCCTTCGTCCACGGATAAGTTTAGACGAAGTCCCGAGTCCTCCACAGTGCTGCTTATGAGGCGCCACATATTAGTGTTAAGGCCCTCATTCTGAACCTGGAGCATCCTAAAGGCATGCTCCGAGGTTCTGTCAGCACTCCTCGGGAGATATACCGTTACGAAATGCGTGAGCGGTATATCATCTCCTCTCCTCGTGCTCAGGGCCGGCCCTTGCCAGTTTCCCAGAGTCGGAGTAACTCTAGTTAGCCAAGTTGCCGTCGCTTCGTCCTTACAGTCTACCCAGAGCATGCTCGCCCTGAAGAGCACACCCGTGAAAGCAATTGGGTGATCTCCCCCCTTGAACACCTCGTCCAAGATGGCGTCCTGGAGCCTTGTAAGGTCATCGTGGCTGAGGGCTTCAAACGGGTAGTTGGTCGGTAGCACTGCTACTCGGATGCCCCTGAGGGTGTCCGCATAGCTTCGTTGCTCCGCCTCCCGCGAGACCCTCGGCCCACGATTGATCTGCTGGTCTCTCGCCCCTGACGATATGGTCAAGGAGGGAGTGGCCCGTTGCCTCTTTGTGTGGGTTCTCTTCTCAGGTGCTATCTGCCCGCTTCTCCGCAGCAGGTGCGGTCTCACCGTTGCCCTTCATTTTAATTTTTTGCCTGCTGCTACGCTGCTGACCGTGTGCAGGCGGCTTGCTCGCGCTTGACTCTATTTTTGCCCCGCTCATCCGCTTTTCAGCAGGTGCGGTCTTTGCCTGCTGGGCCCTGCCTTCCTCCAGCCTGCTTCCACGCTCGATAGCGGTAGCAGAGTTGGGGGGAGTCATTTGCCCAGCAGGCCTGTTGAGTGCCAAGTCGCGAGCTTCATCCGGGGTCTTTCCCCATTGTAGGTACCGTACGTACCACTTGGCGGTAGCACCGCTCATCCCCAGCCTCCTTTTGTCTCCCATACCGCCAGGTGAGCCCTTGGGTGGAAGCCCAGGCGCTTTTGCCCTTCTGTGTTTGTTTTTGTTCTGGCGTTTTTTATTATTTTCCCCCTGTCGGTCTTGGGTGACAAAAGGTTGTGTGTGCTCAGTATAAGGCGCTCGCTCACCCGCCCCTTCCGCGACGTGACTCAGAGATGACCCTGGATTGTCACGTTGTAAGGTTTGGGTGTGCGAGAGTGCCCCTTCCTGAGAGGATGAGTTCCCCGGTCCTAACGTTCGGGTTTCTACGTCTGGGTCTTCAGAGGGGCCATGCCCCCCCCCCCCCCCGACCATCGTATCACCCTCTTCCCATTGTTCGATTGCCCTGCGCCTGTGGCAATAGGGCTTGCTCCCTCAGTGCCCGCAGCTCTCCGCGCCGCTGCTTTACGTGCTGCTTCCTTGCTGGTGGACGGCTTGTCGTCTTCATCATCGTCGTCGCCCATCATATGCTCCGTGAAAAGCGCCGCTTCCTCGGAGGTTAGTGCCTCCAGAAAGCTTGGTGCATTCCTGGCCCTGTTCGTTTGTTGTAGCCTCTGTCTTTTGTCCCGTTGTTGTTGCTGTGCCTTCGTTAATCTGTCAGTTTGTCTGGTCTGCTGTAGGGGGGGAGCATGTCTTTGCGCAGCTGTTGTCGTTGTTGTTGCAGAACCTGCTCCAGCTGTTGTAGTCTGGGTTGCTACTACGGCGATTGTTTTGGTGGCGGTTGGTTTTGCGGAGATGTTTGTTGCTGTTTTCGCTGCGGTGTGCGCTGCTGCCGATGCGACTGTTGTTGTGACAGCTGCTGTGTTGCACCTTGATGCACTATTTGCGTGCTTTGAGGTGATTGGTTTATTTTTAGTTTTTGTTGTTGATGCGGCTGGTGTTGTTGCCATTGCTGCGCCAGGCGCTTCTGTTGTGCTTGTTGCGGCGGTTGTTGCAACTGTTGCACTACCATCGGTGCGTGTTGATGCGGTTGCTGTTGTTGCCGCTGCTGCTCCAGGCGTTGTTGCCATTGGGGGGATTGATTTGGCAGTTGCGCTGTTTGCAATGCACTTTGATGCGATTGTTGCCTCTTCTGTTGTTGTTGCTGCTTTTGTGGCTGTTGTTGTTGCCGTTGTTGCACTTGGCGCTGCCGCCGCTGCGGTGATTGTTGTGATAATGGCATTGCATGCGGTACGCCTTGCTGCAATTGTTTCACCTTTTGCTGCTGCTCTTCCGGCTGGTGTTGTTGCCGTTCCTGTACCGGGCGCTTTAGTCTTTGTGGCGATTGTTTCGACGATTGCGCCGCCTGTATTGCACCTTGATGCGGTTGTTGCATCTGCTGTTGTTGTTGCCGCTGTTGCGTTTGGCGCTGCTGCCGCTGCGTTGATTGTTGCGATAGTGGCACTGCATGCGGTACACCTTGCTGCAGTTGTTGCACCTTCTGCTGTTGTTCTTGCGGCTGGTGTTGTTGCCGTTCCTGTACCGGGCGCTGTTGTCTCTGTGGCGATTGTTTTGACGGTTGCGCTGCCTGTGTTGCACCTTGATGCGGTTGTTGCATCTGCTGTTGTTGTTGTTGCTGCGGCTGGTGCTGTTGCCGCTGTCCAGCATCTTCTTTGTGTTGTTTTTCTTCATTGTTTTTATTTTTATTTTTATTATTAGGTTTAGTCATCATTTTCTTGCGACTGCATGTCTGACAAGGCAGACGTAGCAGTCAAAATCTTTTAATGAGGAATTCTATGTGGTCGGCCACGGCAGAGCCTCTTACCGTGGCAAGGTCGTAGTTACTCCCCGAGGTGACCCGGTGTCAGGGAGGCGCCGTTATAATACAGCCTGATTATCCTCCCGGCTGCAAACGTCCAGTGGGCACGGTGTCGCATAACACCCTGGATTGGGAGGGGGAGGGGGATATGTGTAGGAGTGAGGATGGGTTGGGGCTGTGGTAGGGTGGTGGGTAGCTATTGGTCATCGCTCCCGAAGAGGCCTGCAATGTCCCTGAGGTGATCAACCCTTGCAGGTTGAAAGCCACAGGGGCTCCGCAGTCCTGTCGCTAGCGACTAAGCCCCCACACCAGCGGCAAGGCTGCTACCCATCTGCCGCTTAAGTGCAGCATTTGACACACGTCATGCAAGTGGCGCGATGGCACACTGGCTAACGCGTGTGACAATCAAACTGGCGAGCGCGGTTTCGAATCCTGTCGGTGTCGAGGCGGATGATAATTTTTTTTTATACTCAGCTGTACTAGTACACAGAGTATTATAGTTTTAATCACATAACGGTGGATTGTAACAGAATGAAATAATCGAGATAGATATAGACTTATATATATCAAGATGATCAGGGTGAAAAGAGAAATCGATTGAGCTATGTCCGTCCGTCCGTCTGTCCGTCTGTAAACACTCTAACTCGCGCAAAATTGAGATATTTTGATGAAATTTGAAATGCAAGTTGGTATCGAGACTGAGACGATTGGTATTGAAAATGGGCGAAATCGGACAATGACCCTATATAGAAAAAATCGGAAATTTGGTATCTCAGTCACTAATATAGCTGGAGCGATTAAATTTTACCCACGTGTTGAGCTCAGGCCCCTATGAAGAAATTTAATGACATTTTGGAAAATGGGCGGTGCCACGCCCACTTATTAAGGGTCAAACATTGAAAGTTTTATATGTCATAACTCAGAAACCATTGAAGATATATCGATAAAATTAGGTATGCGTAATTTACTTACTTAGGCAAACATTTGGCCGGAAAATAGTTAAAAGCAGTTGACGGCCACGCCCACTTTTATATATGGAAACTATAAAGGGGCAGGCTCTGTGAAGATGGCACCGCAACAAGTGAATTTAAAAAAAAAAATATGTCAATCGTTTGCTCAGGTTTGCCCAGGAAAAATTTTCGTTTGCCCACCCTTGGTTCAAAAATTATTGAAAAAACAAATTTTTCGAATGTGAAGTTGGCTCCGCCAAAATCGAATTTTTGCAAAAAAAAAGCGTAAATCGTTTATTTCAGACTTTTTTGCCTAAATCGTTTGCTCATCGTTGTCTCATCATTTTAAAGAAAGAAATTTCATCTTTTCATGCATATTTCAGAATTTATTGCAAAATAAAATTTTTTGGGGCTGTGAAGTTGGCACCGCAACAAGTGAATTTAGAAAAGAAAAACAAGTCAATCGTTTGCTCATCGTTTGCTCAGGTTTGCCCAGGAAAAATTTTCGTTTGCCCACCCTTGGTTAAAAAATTATTGAAAAAACAAATTTTTCGAATGTGAAGTTGGCTCCGCCAAAATCGAATTTTTGCAAAAAAAAACTTAAATCGTATATTTGAGCAGACTTTTTTGCCTAAATCGTTTGCTCATCGTTGTCTCATCATTTTAAAGAAAGAAATTTAATTTTTTCATGCATATTTCAAAATTTATTGCAAAATAAAAATTTTTGGGGCTGTGAAGTTGGCACCACAACAAGTGAATTTAAAAAAAAAAAAATATGTCAATCGTTTGCTCATCGTTTGCTCAGGTTTGCCCAGGAAAAAATTTCGTTTGCCCACCCTTAGTTCAAAAATTATTGAAAAATAAAATTTTTGGAATATGAAGCAATGTTCGAATTTTTGCAAAAAAATGTAAATCGTTTATTTGAGCAGACTTTTTTGGCTAAATCGTTTGTTCATCGTTGTCTCACCATTCTAAAGAAAGAAATTTCATTTTTTCATGTATATTTCAAAATTTATTGCAAAATAAAAATTTTTGGGGCTGTGAAGTTGGCACCGCAACAAGTGAATTAAAAAAAAAATATGTCAATCGTTTGCTCAGGTTTGCCCAGGAAAAAATTTCGTTTGCCCACCCTTAGTTCAAAAATTATTGAAAAATAAAATTTTTGGAATATGAAGCAATGTTCGAATTTTTGCAAAAAAATGTAAATCGTTTATTTGAGCAGACTTTTTTGGCTAAATCGTTTGCTCTTCGTTGTCTCACCATTCTAAAGAAAGAAATTTCATTTTTTCATGCATATTTCAAAATTTATTGCAAAATAAAAATTTTTTGGGCTGTGAAGTTGGCAGAGCCAAGTTTTGCGAAAAAATGGAATAGAATTTTTGCTGAATTATGTCAACAGTTACTTGGAGCTTTTCGGTCGATTAGTTGAAGACAAAAACAAAGTTTTCTCTTTTTCCTCCTACGCGTTTCGATGTTTTTCAGATCCTCATCAGAGAGTCTGATTTATTAAGTACACTGTGGGACAAAATAAACAAAATTTAAAGAACTTTTTTCGAGGTTAACATATGTTGTAGGCCTTATCAAGCATTAACAGACTGCATACTTAGAATTTCCAATACATCCTCAAAATCTGGAGTTAGGGGCCAAAAACCCCTTTTTCATAGGTTAAGTCATATATTATACCACAAAATTTTCTCTGTTTATCCCAACAATATGATTTTGAATGTCGTTGAAAAGATGACATTAAATCACTTTTAACAGTATACGAACTGTTAATGTATCTTAATAAGTGACAGAAAAACTGTAGAAACAATGTCAAAAATTCAATTTTTGTTAAATTTTTCATTTTTAATCACGTTTTTCTCGAATAATTTCGTAACCAGTGTATGTTTTAAAACATTTCGAAACAATCTACTATTAATTTTGTTTTCAACGACATATAAGTTTTTCATATCCGCGTGGGCGTTCCTAGGATGTTCTACTTTAATTAATTTCTACTGTGAAATTTTTCATACTAAAATTCCTAAATTTGGAAATATGTTGAAATAAAATAAAAAAAAACCATTATGCCAAACACATTTAAACATTTTAAAGCAGGGACCACGCCCACTTTTATATATGGGTATTATAAAGTGACTTAATAAAAACATTTTAGCGATATCTTTGTCAAATATAAAGATAATTCATTGAAATTTTCTGGCATGAGTTCTACGATAGACCGGAAACAAAAAATAGAAAAATGTTGGAAAATGAGCGTGGCACCGCCTCTTTTTAGACAAAGTAATATACGAGATTTCTTAGCCTTTAACTCGACAAATAATTGAGATATTATGACGAAACTTGGTTTATATACTTTTATAACTTGTGTTAATAGACACGCACAAATTTATTGAAATCGGTTTATAACCACGCCTACTTTTTAAGAAAGATATTTCTGAAACACCCTTTAGGAATTTGTAACGTGACATCTTTTGTAACTAGAAGTCATAAAGAAATGAAATTTTGCACAAAGAATAATATTCATATGCTTAGTTGGATGATTGATAAAAATTTTGAAAATGGGCTTGGTTACGCCCACTTTATGCAGCACTCGCTTTATATTAATTACACCGTGTTTCCATCAAACTCAAACAAACAATGAAAGCATACAGCTGAGTATCTAATGTTCGATTCCACTCGAACTTAGGCTTCCTTACTTGTTATTTTTATTTTTTTTAATAATATTTTTTTATTTATTTATTTAATAAAAATTTGCAAAAATATTAAAAGTAATAAAATAAAGAAAATTTAAAATAAGCCCGAGCGATCGGAAAAGCATAATTAGGGGAACATTTCATTTCATACAAGTTAAGATGCAAATATAAAACTCTTAATATAAAATGCTTCACTAAACATCTGAGAATTGCAGAAATATACAAAGCCGACGGCAATTGAACGAACGAAAAATTTTAATAGATTTTTTGTCACTTCGAAATTGTTTACAAATCAAAGTGTGTCTTATAATGGTCACTCAATTCAGTCCTTTTGAACTGGTGAGGGTCTAACTACAATTGATCTAGTTAATTTTTCACACCTTTTCGCTAGAACTAGAAATTTTGCTCACTAGTTATTGAGTTCCCTGCAGGGTGCATATGCATGAACTGCTACGAATTGAGCGACAGCTGTGTATTAGACCGGCCCTTAAAAATAAATTTTAAACCGCCGGGCTTAGAAAGTTTCCTTTTTACCTAAATACTTAAAATATAAAATTTGGTGAAGATCGGATAAGATTTAGTGGCCGCGCACTTTCATCGAAGTCTAAAAATACCTAAAATGTAGGTATTTAATAGCTTTTTTTACCCTTAATCACATGCAACGCTATGTTTTCAATTAGTTTATTATTATTTCTCATTCCCATTGAAATTCCCTATCTAAAAAGCTATCAAACAATAAAATCAGATGAGAATTGAGTGTTTCATAGCGTTTAAGATAGGGTATTTCTACGGGAATCAGAAATAATAACTAAACAATTGGAAACATAGCGTTGCATGTGATTAACAGCCACATTCCCTATCTCGAATCGTTGGTATTCTGTAATGTTGAATTCGTCTGGCAACACGAAAACAGCTGATCCTTACGTTGTTTTCGTCCAGTTTGGCATTCTGTAACGCGAATAGGAGACGAAAAGGAGACGATAATCGCTGAAAATAGACGAAAGGTTATTAGTCATCGTCGAAATAGAGCGAGCTGCAGGAAAAAGTAAGAAAATAAAATTTATTATTTTATTTAAGGAAATTATAATAAAATTCATGCTTGCAGCTTTGAAAAAAACGACAACGACGCAATTCGAAATTCTGGTTGAAGAGATGACGAGGAATCCAGACCTAGCGAGAGGCGTACCGGTGTTTGGATCAAACCGAGAAACGGTTGACGAGCGGTGGGAAGAGATCAGCAGGAAACTCAATTGCCGCGGCCCACCTACAAGAACGGCCGGAGAATGGAAGAAGGTAAGCATATATACTCATATACATATGTAAAAATATTTTGTGCAATAGACAAACGATCTGCGACTTCCAATTTTTATAAATTTTGTATTTTTTTTTTCAGATATGGTCTGACCTTATGTGCCGCACAAAAAAAAGACTGGGGACAATATGCACAGCCTTACTGCTACTGGTGGTGGGCCGTTTCGCCATTCTCCGCTTTCGGAAATGGAACAGGCAATAGACAGTATTGTGTCTATTTCCAGGTCGGCGCACAGTGCCGCGAAGGTGGACAAAAATACAAAAATCTACTGTCTTGAAACTTAACTGACTTTTGTCCCACTTTCCATACAAATGTGACCAGTGTGCGTTGGTGAATTATTTTAAATTAAAAAACCTTAGCTAATATCCACAGCATACTTTTAGGGAAATGTCTCCACACTGCTTGTTTATAAACATAATCGGTAGATGTTGACAAAGATTGGCAATGTACATCCACGAAAATCATAGATTTTACAACATGTACCTATTTTCATAAATATTTATGCATGTATCATCTTTTATAAAATTATTTTTTTATGGTGTGCTGTCAAATTTGGGGGGGGGGCGGTTTAACCACCCCCCCCTTGAGTGCGCCAATGAATACTTTTATTTAAATTTTTTTCAAACAGCGTAAATATATGTAAAAATGTGCAAAAAACCAACCAAAATTAGCTTCACACGGCCATAAATCAAAACCGGATCAACCGATTGAAGTATTTCTTCTTGGCACTGGAACTTCGAACCGTTTACTAAAGTTTTCCTCTCAAAAAATTAGTAAATTCTTTTTTTAAATAACAAAAATATTATAAAGAACTAGCTGACCCGGAAAACTTCGTTCTGCCCAAAATAGATTTTTTTTTATTAATTTCATATTTCGTATTATTTTTAATAGAAAATTAACGATTTTTCACTACTTCATTGTGTATACAACTTCAAAAATATATAATTTTAGTATTCAGTTTAAGGCTGCACGATACACAACATTTTTAGTTTTCTGTTCCGGGTATTTATTTTCACTGAGTATTGGCTATTTTAACTAAGTACGTAAGAGTATTGATACAGTATACCTCCATAATGGTTTTCAGGCCTCTCCTCCAACCCTTTTAGATATATTCAGCCTCAAAAGTTTAGTACGTATGGGAGGTGCAATGCCGCATTTTTCGATAAAACTTTTTTTTTTTTTTGGTGAATATGGTATTGATATCGTATATCTGCATAGTGATTTCTATGTACATGCCATGAACGCTTTTAGGGATATTTAGCCTTAAAAATTAAGAACGCATGGGAGGTGACACCCCCCCTTTTCCCAAACCTACTGTTTTTTTTTCATAAGCATGCTATTGATATCGTTAACCTCCTGATCAATTTTCAGGTCCCAACCTTAAACGGTTTTATAGATATTCAGCTTGAAAAATTAAGATTATATGGCAGGTGCCACGTCCCCTTTTCCGATAACCTACACTTTTATGCGCAAAAATTGTTTTGGTATCATATAGCTCTGTACCAATTTCCAGGTCCCTGACTTAAATCCTTTTAAAGATATTCAGCTTAAAAAATTAAGTGTTGTTGGGAGGTGCCACGCCACCCTTTTCGTATAACTCCTATTATTTTGCGTTAATACGGAATTGTTATCGTTTATCTCCACACCAATTTCCAGGTCCCTGACTTGAATCCTTTTTGAAGATATTCAGCTTAAAAAATTAAGTGTTGTTGGGAGGTGCCACGCCCCCTTTTCGTATAACTCCTATTATTTTGCGTTAATATGGAATTGTTATCGTTTATCTCCACACTTTCCAAGTCCCTAACGTAAACAATATTACATATTCAGCATGAAAAATAAAGTTTATATGGGAGGTGCCACGCCCCTTTTTCCGATAACCCCCACTTTTATGCGTGGGAATGGTTTTGATATCATTTAGCTCTATACCAATTTCCAAGTCCCTACCTTGAACTGTTTTAGAGATAATCAGCTTTAAAAATTAAGGTTGTATGGCAGGTGTCACGCCCCCTTTTCTGATAACCCCCACTTTTCTGAGTGAGAAGGGTTTTGATATCACCTACCTCTATACCAATTTTCAGCTCCCTACCTTGAACTGTTTTAGAGATAATCAGCTTTAAAAAATAAGGTTGTATGGGAGGTGCCACGCCCCCTTTTCTGACAACCCCCACTTTTCTGAGTGAGAAGGGTTTTGATATCACCTACCTCTACACCAATTTTCAGTTCCCTACCTTGAACTGTTTTAGAGATAATCAGCTTTAAAAATTAAGGTTGTATGGGAGGTGCCACGCCCCGTTTTCTGATAACCCCCACTTTTCTGAGTGAGAAGGGTTTTGATATCACCTACCTCTACACCAATTTTCAGTTCCCTACCTTGAACTGTTTTAGAGATAATCAGCTTTAAAAAATAAGGTTGTATGGGAGGTGCCACGCCCCCTTTTCTGACAACCCCCACTTTTCTGAGTGAGAAGGGTTTTGATATCACCTACCTCTACACCAATTTTCAGTTCCCTACCTTGAACTGTTTTAGAGATAATCAGCTTTAAAAATTAAGGTTGTATGGGAGGTGCCACGCCCCGTTTTCTGATAACCCCCACTTTTCTGAGTGAGAAGGGTTTTGATATCACCTACCTCTACACCAATTTTCAGTTCCCTACCTTGAACTGTTTTAGAGATAATCAGCTTTAAAAAATAAGGTTGTATGGGAGGTGCCACGCCCCCTTTTCTGACAACCCCCACTTTTCTGAGTGAGAAGGGTTTTGATATCACCTACCTCTACACCAATTTTCAGTTCCCTACCTTGAACTGTTTTAGGGATAATCAGCTTTAAAAATTAAGGTTGTATGGGAGGTGCCACGCCCCGTTTTCTGATAACCCCCACTTTTCTGAGTGAGAAGGGTTTTGATATCACCTACCTCTACACCAATTTTCAGTTCCCTACCTTGAACTGTTTTAGAGATAATCAGCTTTAAAAAATAAGGTTGTATGGGAGGTGCCACGCCCCCTTTTCTGACAACCCCCACTTTTCTGAGTGAGAAGGGTTTTGATATCACCTACCTCTACACCAATTTTCAGTTCCCTACCTTGAACTGTTTTAGAGATAATCAGCTTTAAAAATTAAGGTTGTATGGGAGGTGCTACGCCCCGTTTTCTGATAACCCCCACTTTTCTGAGTGAGAAGGGTTTTGATATCACCTACCTCTACACCAATTTTCAGTTCCCTACCTTGAACTGTTTTAGAGATAATCAGCTTTAAAAAATAAGGTTGTATGGGAGGTGCCACGCCCCCTTTTCTGACAACCCCCACTTTTCTGAGTGAGAAGGGTTTTGATATCACCTACCTCTACACCAATTTTCAGTTCCCTACCTTGAACTGTTTTAGAGATAATCAGCTTTAAAAATTAAGGTTGTATGGGAGGTGCCACGCCCCGTTTTCTGATAACCCCCACTTTTCTGAGTGAGAAGGGTTTTGATATCACCTAACTCTATACCAATTTTCAGCTCTCTACCTTAAACTGTTTTAGAGATAATCAGCTTTAAAAATTAAGGTTGTATGGGAGGTGCCACGCCCCCTTTTCTGATAACCCCCAATTTTCTGAATGAGAAGGGTTTTGATATCACCTACCTCTATACCAATTTTCAGCTCCCTACCTTAAACTGTTTTAGAGATAATCAGCTTTAAAAATTAAGGTTGTATGGGAGGTGTCACGCCCCCTTTTCTGATAACCCCCACTTTTCTGAGTGAGAAGGGTTTTGATATCACCTACCTCTATACCAATTTTCAGCTCCCTACCTTGAACTGTTTTAGAGATAATCAGCTTTAAAAAATAAGGTTGTATGGGAGGTGCCACGCCCTCTTTTCTGACAACCCCCAATTTTCTGAATGAGAAGGGTTTTGATATCACCTACCTCTATACCAATTTTCAGCTCCCTACCTTAAACTGTTTTAGAGATAATCAGCTTTAAAAATTAAGGTAGTATGGGAGGTGCCACGCCCCCTTTTCTGATAACCCCCAATTTTCTGAATGAGAAGGGTTTTGATATCACCTACCTCTATACCAATTTTCAGCTCCCTAGCTTAAACTGTTTTAGAGATAATCAGCTTTAAAAATTAAGGTTGTATGGGAGGTGCCACGCCCCCCTAACATTTTTTTATTTTTTCTTCGACTAAACCTTCGCGGGGTAACAACAAACAAACCCCCCTAAGGAAGTATTTGATTTGGTTCAGCCGTTTTCAAGTTTTAGCGTTACAATTAAATACCAAATCATTTTTATACTCAGCTGTACTAGTACACAGAGTATTATAGTTTTAATCACATAACGGTGGATTGTAACAGAATGAAATAATCGAGATAGATATAGACTTATATATATCAAAATGATCAGGGTGAAAAGAGAAATCGATTGAACCATGTCCGTCCGTCTGTAAACACTCTAACTCGTGCAAAAATTTAGATATTTCGATGAAATTTGAAATGCAAGTTGGTATCGAGACTGGGACGGTTGGTATTGAAAATGGGCGAAATCGGACCATGACCACGCCCACTTTTCCTATATAGAAAAAATCGGAAATTTGGTATCTCAGTCACTAATATAGCTAGAACGATGAAATTATACCCACGTGTTGAGCTCAGGCCCCTAGGAAGAAATTTTATGAAATTTTGGAAAATGGGCGGTGCCACGCCCACTTATTAAAGGTCAAACCTTGAAAGTTTTACATGTCATAACTCAGAAACCATTGAAGATATATCGATCAAATTTGGTACGCGTGATATACTTACTTAGGCAAACGTTTGAACGGAAAATAGTTAAAATCGGTTGACGGCCACGCCCACTTTTATATATGTATATTATAAAGTGACCTAATAAAAACATTTTAAGCCATATCTCTGTCAAATATAAAGATATATCATTGAAATTTTGTCGAATGAGTCCAACTATGGACATAAAACAAAAAATACAAAAATTTTGGAAAACGGGCGATGCCACGCCCACTTATTAAGGGGCAAACATTGAAAGTTTTATGAGTCATAACTCAGAAACCGTTAAAGATATATCGATGAAATTTGGTACGCGTGATATACTTACTTAGGCAAATGTTTGGACGAAAAATTTCCTAAATCGGTTGAAGACCACGCCCACTTTTATATATGTGTATTATAAAATGGCCTAATAAAAACATTTTAAGCGATATCTCTGTCAAATATAAAGATATATCATTGAAATTTTATAGCAGGAGTCCAACTGCGGACATAAAACGAAAAACACAAAAATTTTGGAAAATGGGCGTGGCACCGCCTCTTTTTAGAAACAGGAATATACGAGATTTCTTAGCCTTTAACTCGACAAATAATTGAGATATTATAACGAAACTTGGTTTATACACTTTTATATCTTGTGTTAATAGACACGCAAAAATTTATTGAAATCGGTTTATGACCACGCCTACTTTTTAAGAAAGATATTTCTGGAAAAACCCTTTGGGAATTTGAAACGTGACATCTCTGTAAGGAGAAGTCATAAAGGAATGAAATTTTGCACAAATAATAATATTCATATGCTTAGTTGGATGACTGATAAAAATGTTGAAAATGGGCGTGGCTACGCCCCCTTTATGCGGCACTCGCTTTATATAAAATAATCCGTGTTTCCATCAAACGCAAACAAACAATGAAAGCATACAGCTGAGTATCTAATGTTTGATTCCACTCGAACTTAGGCTTCCTTACTTGTTATATATATAGATGATACATGCATAAATATTTGTGAAAATAGGTACATGTTTAAAATCTATGATTTTCGTGGATGTACATTGCCAATTTTTGTCAACATCTACCGATTATTTTTATAAACAAGCAGTTTGGAGACATTTCCCTAAAAGTATGCTGTGGATATTAGCTAAGGTTTTTTAATTTAAAATAATTCACCAACGCACACTGGTCACATTTGTATGGAAAGTGGGACAAAAGTCAGTTTCTTGGAAATGGATGAACCTACCGAACCAAATTTTGCACATTGTTGTCCCACTAAACGACTCATTTTTCAGAAAAAGTAAAAAAATATATGTTGTAATCCACGCCCACCACTAACGCTAGTTTACAGCCAAAAAAAAAACAAGACAACCAGGAATTGGGGAGGATAGGAATTGACCTGCTGAGCTTGGAACTATTTTTATACTCAGCTGTACTAGTACACAGAGTATTATAGTTTTAATCACATAACGTTGGATTGTAACGGAATGAAATAATCGAGATAGATATAGACTTATATATATCAAAATGATCAGGGTGAAAAGAGAAATCGATTGAGCCATGTCCGTCCGTCCGTCCGTCTGTCCGTCTGTAAACGCTCTAACTCGCGCAAAAATTGAGATATTTTGATGAAATTTGGAATGCAAGTTGGTATCGAGACTGGGACGGTTGGTATTGAAAATGGGCGAAATCGGACCATGACCACGCCCACTTTTCCTATATAGAAAAAATCTGAAATTTGGTATCTCAGCCACTAATATAGCTAGAGCGATGAAATTTTACCCACGTGTTGAGCTCAGGCCACTATGAAGAAATTTGGTGAAATTTTAGAAAATGGGCGGTGCCACGCCCACTTATTAAGGGTCAAACATTGAAAGTTTTATATGTTATAACTCAGAAACCGTTGAAGATATATCGATGAAATTTTGTATGTGTGATTTACTTACTTAGACAAATGTTTTGACGTAAAATTGTCAAAATCGGTTGACGGCCACGCCCACTTTTATATATGGGAACTATAAAGGGGCCTAATAAAAACATTTTAAGCGATATCTCTGTCAAATATAAAGATCTATCACTGAAATTTTGTGGCATGAGTCCAACTATGGACATAAAACAAAAAACATAAAAATTTTGGAAAATGGGCGGTGGCACGCCCACTTATTAAGGGGAAAATATTGAAAGTTTTATGAGTCATAACTCAGAAACCATTGAAGATATATCAATGAAATTTAGTACGCGTGATATACTTACTTAGGCAAATGTTTGGACGAAAAATTTCCAAAATCGGTTGACGGCCACGCCCACTTTTATATATGTGTATTATAAAGTGGCCTAATAAAAACATTTTAAGCGATATCTCTGTCAAATATAAAGATATATCTTATATTATACTTTTGGTTTTTGGTCGTTTTTTTATTTTGATAACTACTTTATTATTGAGCTCTCAAGACCATTTCTACCAAACAAGTATTAATCTTTCATACCAATTTCTCCTTAAAAAAAAAAAAAAAAAAAAAATGGTCTTGAGAGCTCAATAATAAAGTAGTTATCAAAATAAAAAAACGACCAAAAACCAAAAGTAAAATTTAATCGGATGAGCCAGCCGACAAACAAACTCTACTAATTAGTGCAAAGCATTGCTTGTGCTTAAAATAGAATTTGTACAAACCAAACAAACACACAACCACACCAACATACAAGTGACAAATACCGATAACGTCGGCAAGGTCACTGTTGCTGGATGGTAGGTTGTAAAAAGGAAAAAATGAAAAGAAAAATTAATACAAGCAAAATGCAAGGCGGCGGTAGCCTAATGGTGATGCCATTAGACTTCCAACCGGAAAATCCGAGGTTCGATCTCGGCGGACGCCAGTGAATAAAAAAAAAAAAATGTTAAAAAGAAGTCTGATGAAGAGATGTGGTGGTCTCCGAAATGGATCTATAACTTCTACCAAACAAGTATTAATCTTTCATACCAATTTTTCCTTAAAAAAAAAAAAAAAAAAAAAATGGTCTTGAGAGCTCAATAATAAAGTAGTTATAAAGATATATCATTGAAATTTTATAGCAGGAGTCCAACTGCGGACATAAAACGAAAAACACAAAAATTTTGGCAAATGGGCGTGGCACCGCCTCTTTTTATAAACAGGAATATACGAGATATCTGAGCCCATAACTCGACAAATAATTTATATATAATGATGAAACTTGGTGTGTACACTTTTATTACTTGTGGTAATACATGTTCAAAATTTTAGAGAAACCGGTTGACGGCCACGCCCACTTTTATATATGGGTATTATAAAGTGACTTAATAAAAACATTTTAGCGATACCTTTGTTATCATATACCTATTTATCACTGCAGTTATGACATTTAACGATGGTTTTTTTAATAACGAAATAGTGTACATACATTGAAGTGCGAAATATGGATAAATATCGACTGCTTCAAGGCCATAACAGAAGCTGACATTAAAGAGACTTTTAATGATGAAATTGGCGTTCAACGAGTGGCGACTTGCAAATGTGAGAAAACAAATTTTATATGAAATATAGTATAATATATCGAAGTTTTTAATCGCAGAAATTGGTCCCAATTTCAACATGTAGCAAACATTCAGACCAATCTTCAGCTAGTGGCTCAATCCGTCAGTCGGACTTGATTGCTTCATTTGAACATACAATTTGTATAACACTTTTTCCCTCTCACAAATTGTTAATATTTCAGAGTTTACATAATTTCTTGGATTCCGTAATTGGAATAAAAATTTGCGATAATTACAACGCAAGCAATTGTATTTTAATATGTATATATATAATTTTAGTTATTAAGCAATTCTACTTTGAAATAAAGATATTTGAAAATAAAATAAAATTTTGTTTCTTTAACATTAGCAGGAGGTGTGAAAATTGTTTCCATTTGTTCACAATCTATGAAAATCTTGTTCATAACCTATGTCCAGTTGTTCATAGCCTTTCCCATTTGTTCATAATCTATGAAAATGTTGTTCATAATCTATGGCCAGTTGTTCATAAAATATGCTCATAGTGCTGGACTGAAGTTATGAGCAATTGTGCATAGATTATGAACAACTATTCTTGGTCATTTTTCGTGAACAATTTGTGCATAAGTTGTGCCCATACCGCATAATTTCTGCACACAATTCTCTCCGTGTATGAACTAATTCGATCTGTAAGTACAAATTTTGCAAGTATCTCAATACCAGCGCCATCTATCGGATTTTTTTCATTCACATTGCATTATCTTGGGATCCTGAACTATATTCCAAGTTTCAAGTACCTTGCTCGACTGGAAGTATCTTAAATATTCGTTTCAAACTTTGACGACACACATGAAAAAAGGGAAGTTAAATAAAAGCTTACAAAACTTAGCGGTTACCAACACGGCATGGAAATATGTCGATTTCTTTTTTCACCCTGATCATTTTGATACATATAATTTAATATCTATCTCGATTTTTTCCTTGCGTTAATAAAAGACTATAATACTCTGTATAGGTACTACGTAGAGCTGCAAAACTATCGACGGCACTATCGATAGTATCGATAGTTTTTTTTTCGTGTCACTATCGCCGCTGTGGTGCAGTGGGTAGAGTGCTCGCCTGCTATGCCAGAGGTCTCGGGTTCAAACCACGGTCCGAGCAAAACACCAAAAAAATTTTTCTAATTAGTAAAAATCCAATTATTGGGATTTTTAAGAGCAGCGGTCACCTCTCGGCAGCGGACGGCATACCCTCCGAGAGTATTTCTGCCATGAAAAAGCTTCTCACAAAAAATGCATTCGCCGTTCGGAGCCGGCATAAAACTGTAGGTCCACCCAATTAGTAGGAAAAAACAAAAAAGGAGCACACCTCGAATTGGGAGAGAAGCTCGGCCATAAAACTCGTCAGAGTTATAATAGCGCCATTGTATTATTATTATATCGATAGTTTTTTTCCACTATCGATGGTTATCCCTATTCATTCTTGTAGTTTTGTCCCAAGAGAAGAATACTGAATGTTAGGGAGGAGTTGCATTTCGATATCAAATTGGTCAAATTAATACCCGTGGTAAGGAATGTCTGTCGTAAGAGGCGACTAAAATCCACGCTTCTAACGATATACAACTTGTAGTAATTGAACCACACCTCACTAAATGACAGCTGGTCAATGTCAAAATTTTAAATTTTTTTCCGATTTTTGAAAGTTTTGATTTTCAAATTAAGTTTTTTATAAAAACTTGTAAAAATTATGAACTAACAACTCGGTTACATGACTCATCCGTGTATAGGGCGTCGTTTTACAACTTTTTTTTTGCAAAACACTATAGACTTCTTGCGCGGCCTCATATTCAATAGTACTGCCTTTAAAATAAGAAACAATTTGCTCGCACAGCTAAATTCAATGAAGGTGCAAAACACGGTAACTCGCATGGAACATGGTGCAAGGTTTCCAATATATTAGCTGCGGAATGATTTGTATCTGACAGCAGCTTTTGTGTCTACTCGCAATTTGAAATCTTCTGATATAAAATGACAAGCAATAGTTAAGTAATTTTCATTATTCCTTTTTTTTGCTTGGTTTTCCGACGGGGTAGGAATATGATGTATTGTGGAACGATTTTTTCCCAAGGGATGACGAAAAATCGTTCCAGAATACATAAGTATCTATATCTTTAGCTTAAGGGCCGTTTACTCAACCTCTGATTAACGCTAACCCTATGAGAGGGTGAAGTCACAAACAAATTTTATCTTTTGTCTATACACGGATGAGTCATCTAACCGAGTTTTTCGTCCATAAAATATCCTTTTTGTTTCACATGAAAGAAATCGCTAAAAATATGTTTTTATCAGATATCTTTGATATTACGTTAACAATTAAACGGGCTAATTTTTAAAAAATAAAACTTTTCTGATTTTTACAAGTTTTTATAAAAAACTTAATTTGAAAATCAAAACTTTTTCAAAAAACGCAAAAAATTAAAAATTTTGACATTGACCAGATGTCATTTAGCGAGGTGTGGTTCAATTAATACAAGTTGTATATTGTTAGAAGCGTAACTCCAGCGAACATAATTTTTGAATAAAGTGATAACAAAAAACACAAAATTACCGTTATCTCAAAAACGTAACCATATAAAAAAATTAAAAAAAAAAAAGAAATTTTTCTGTGCTCAGCAGGCCCATACCTATCTCCCCCATAACTGAAATTCTTCGTATTTTTTTGTTTTTTGATTTATTTAAAGCATAGTGTATTCTACATTAATGAAATGTATAAACAATGTGCCTTATGTACAAGTCAGCGCCAAAGATGCTAAACAACAAATGTACTACTTTTAGTTTTATTACTATAGCGTTTTCAAGTCAAATGAAACCTTTTTCAAATCAAGTGCAAATTTTAAATTGAAAAAAGGTTTAATTTAACCAAAAAATGCTATATATATAAGTGAAGTATTTAATTCCCATTTGTTGTTCTTTTGTTAATTAATTAATGTTATGCGTTAAAAAAAATTAAAGACTTTGAAAAGGAAAATGTCAATAAAACCATGCCTCTTTTCAAGGTTTAATTTAACCAGAAAATGCTATATACATACACAGAGAAAAAAGTACAATGGTTTTTCAACCAACTTCTTGGTTAATGTTTTATTGGTTGATTTATTTATGTCAAAAGGAAAAAATTTAATCTGTACATTTTCATTGTACCATTAACCAATATTTTGGTAACAATCAATATCAAACAGAAAGTTGGTTTCCCCAACATGTATATTTGTTATATTAACGAAAATATTGGTTAATTCATATCTAACAATAAAAATAGGTAAAAAAAACTTTTTAAGTTAAACGGTTTTATGTTATACATACATTGCAATGTTTAAGATAAATGTACTAAAAACCAAAAAATAATAAAATAGATACAGTCGTGGGAATTATAAACATTTGCATAGACTAGACTAAAATAAAACCGTGGGGCACGTCAATTGTCTACAATCGTTGATTAAAATGTTTGTTTTGTAATGTTACACTATAATTAGGCAGTTGTTCAACCGACAACGATGGACGTGTGATAAGTAGGGCTAGAATGTGGAAAAAAGCTAGCAAGCTCGATTATAAGCGAGTTTTAGGGTTTCATAGTGGTGAGCGAGTAGTACTTTTATCATATGTTTTGTCGATTAAAGACAAACTACGAGCAGTGAAACGATTCCTCGTGTGAATGTCCAACGATAAACTAGTTGAAACATCTCTTTTATTAACATGGAGTGTATAACTATTGGAATTTCCATGAGCAAGAAAATAGTAAGTATTTTCCTCACCGTCTGCGGGCCAACTGCCTAACGACGAATTAAACGATTCTTCTATCGCACATTAAGTCGATAATTTGTAGACAGTTGACGTGCCCCCCGGTTTTATTTTAGTCTAGTCTATGCAAATGTTTATAATTCCCACGACTGTATCTATTTTATTATTTTTTGGTTTTTAGTACATTTATCTTAAACATTGCAATGTATGTATAACATAAAACCGTTTAACTTAAAAAGTTTTTTTTACCTATTTTTATTTTCTAGTTTTTAGTTTTTATTTCGCATTCTGTTTAATTCATTTAGTGCTTCATTATTGCAAGGTTTCTTGCCCGTTAGTTTATTGCAGTCCAACGCCTCTATAGCGACCCACGCGCCACCTATCGGAAGTTTTTTTTAGGAAAATATTTCCTTTCAAGGTAGTAATACATGTTCCGAATTTCAGCCAAATCGGACCATAAATGCGATTTTTGTAAATATAGCGACCCACGCGCCACCTAGCGGAATTTTTTTTTTAAGAAAATATTTCTTTTCAAGGTAGTAATACATGTTCCGAATTTCAGCCAAATCGGACCATAAATGCGATTTTTGTAAATATAGCGACCCACGCGCCACCTAGCGGAATTTTTTTTTTAAGAAAATATTTCTTTTCAAGGTAGTAATACATGTTCCGAATTTCAGCCAAATCGGACCATAAATGCGATTTTTGTAAATATAGCGACCCACGCGCCACCTAGCGGAATTTTTTTTTAAGAAAATATTTCTTTTCAAGGTAGTAATACATGTTCCGAATTTCAGCCAAATCGGACCATAAATGCGATTTTTGTAAATATAGCGACCCACGCGCCACCTAGCGGAATTTTTTTTTAAGAAAATATTTCTTTTCAAGGTAGTAATACATGTTCCGAATTTCAGCCAAATAGGACCATAAATGCGATTTTTGTAAATATAGCGACCCACGCGCCACCTATCGGATTTTTTTTTCATAATATTGCATTGTCATCGGGGTTATACATGCGTGCAAAATTTCAGATTAATCGGTTGACAGGAAGAGGGTGAAATTTGAATTACTAAATTTGACCCAAGAATAAAGAATAAATAATAAAACAAACGGGGTGAGCTAAATAAAACCGTTTAAAAAGTAGAAATATTTACGAAGCTTTATGGCTTCGGCTCTGTTGTTACCATCGCCTTCAACACCGTTTGTGCTTGACGAAGTTGAATGGCTGGACCCGAATCGCAGAGAGCGAGAGAGTGAGTATTTGGAATTTTCTTTGTTATTCAGTTAACATATTAACACTCTCTTATGGATCATACATAGCAGTGCTGCTACTGGCATAAAAATATAACCAACAAATTGTTTAATAGTAACAAGAAATTGGTTGAAGATTTGAACGAACATTTTGTTATATCAACAAATATCATGGTTAATATAACCAAAAACACTTTCTAATATATCAACAATGGTAATGGTAATATTAAAAATATTAAATAAAATTCACATTGATTCCATTTTGAAATTAGTACTATTAACCAACTTTTGGTTGATTTTTCTCTCAGGGTAAGTGAAGTATCTAATTCTTATTTGATCTTTTATTTAATTATTGTTTTGCGTAAAAAATTAAAGACTTTTTGGAAAGAAAACTGTAAACAAAACCATCCCTCTTTTTATTTTAGAGAAATACTCATAAAAAACTATCGATAGTATCGATAGTTTTTTTTCGACTATCGAAACTATCGAGTGGTCCGACTATCGATGGTTTTGAAGCTCTAGTACTACGTACAGCTGAGTATAAGAATTGGACTATACAAAGCAAGATTCGAATCTGAGCCGTTCGAATTTTAACCAATTTCAGGTTGTCTGCCTTAACCTCTGTAATATCGCACTACATGTGTGAAACGTATCAAATATTCTATTTGATTTTCAAAATTGCTTTGAAATGATTGTTTGAATTCAAAGCTCTCATCATTCAATAAAATAAGTTTCGCTCTTCCCGACATCTTTTTAGAATTCAAGAATTAAATTCCAAACAATTTATGCTAAAACTAAAACTTTTTCTTTTCAATTCAACCTTTTTAAAAAAAAAAAAAATTCGAGACTACTTTGTTTAAGGTTCAAACTTCTTGTGGTACACACAAAACTTATTCCTACATTATCCAACATTGTAGGTACATCCAAATTATCGGACTTTAGAGGCCTATACCTTTGAAACCAAGAAAATTTTGTACTTGGTCACGTTTAATAATATTCCATAAAAAGATAAAACATATTTTTGTTTTCAGGATGAAACGCGTAAGAAGGCTGTTTCAACTTATTTGGTCGAAAGTATGGATATGCCGCCCCCACGTTATCAAAAGGATGGCACCATGCCCAATTTATATCCGAATAATATTGGTAAGTTCAAATGCTTTTAAACAGATCAACGGATTTTACTTTTGGAAAGAAAAATGCAATCTAATAAATAAATAAATGGGGAAATTAAAACTTGAGTCAAACATGACTCCATGATCAACAAACTCACTCACTGTAGCAAGACTAGAATCAAAAAGAGAGTAGGTTGCATTAAGCACACCAAGGTTCTTTGAAAGAGTCATATGAAAACATTTCTTTATATTCAGCAGTAAATTTTTTTTATACTTACTATAGTTAGCTAAATTATTAAGATCATCTGCAATAGCGATCATCGAATGTGCGGGAAATGTATTTATTAGTGGTACATACTAGCAGTGATGTCATTTTCACTTCGATCGAAGTTTTTAACTTCGCTTTTATGCCTGTCACTTCGACACTTCCTCTTTCCCAAAATCAGCTCGATTTTGACCAATCAGAATTAAGTTATTTTTATAATTTATTATTTTTATAATTCATTCTTAAAAATTCTAACAAAAGTTGAACAATACTTGCATATGCAAGTATGCAAGAGGTAGATGTTTATACAATCATAATATACATATGGCATCCCTCATTGAGAGGTGAAATACACATTTTGTTTCCATCCCCATGCCTAAAGGTCCTGCCAGACGAAGCAATGAAAGTGCTTTCAGAAAGTGAAAACGTAAAATTTTCCCGTGTAGCCACCAAAGAAGTACTTTCTGAAAGTGTTTTCCGAAATTTCAGCAATTACTTTCTTACGAAAAACTTTCATCGTCTAGCTGCGAGAAAAATACTTTTCAGAAATACTTTTCACTTTCAATTGTTACATCTGAAAGTGTTTTACTTTCTGAAAGTTGCTAGCTGATACGAGTGTTGTCTAAATGATCGAACCGGCATGTAAATATGTTTTCTTTATAAAAATACATATGTATAAACAAAATACAATTATTAAAATAATTAATTATCACGTTATATTTTTTATATGAACCAGGGTTGGGCAAGCTGCATTCAATTTTGATTGCATTCAGCCTTGCAGCCACCAATCAATGATGAGTGGTAGTGCAAAATTGATTTGCATTACCATTCAGTAGCGAATGGGAATGCAAATTTGGTTTGCATTACCATTCAGTAGTGAATGGGAATGAAAATGTGGTTTGCATTACCATTCAGTAGTGAATGGGAATGCAAATGTGGTTCGCATTACCATTCAGTAGTGAATGGGTATGCAAATATGGCTTGCACTACCATTCAGTAGTGAATGGGAATGCAAATGTGGCTTGCACTACCATTCAATAGTGAATGCGAATGCAAAGGTGAATGCATTCCCATTCATTGCATTCCCACTGCAAATGTGATTTGGACTATTAATTAAAAATGAGTGCGAGTGATTTGGACAACCATTCATCATTTAATAGCAGTTAAAACCTGTGACCATAGTTAAGGTATTAAGTGGCTAATCTATTTATTAACGGAAAGGAAGTTTATGGGATATTATAAATATGGAATTAGGCTTAGCAAAGTAAAGGGAAACCAACACGGCATGGTAATATGTACATATGTTCTATGTTATACCTGTAAGTAAAAGTATTTCTTTCAACTTCTGAGGTTATAATTACACAGTTCAACAAATTTACAAAAATTTTACTCAACACGAACAAACGCTAGTTATTATGAAAGAGGATGCCTCTCAGACCAACTTTTCCGAATAGAGTACTAGTCCAGTGCAAATCACTACTGAATGGTAATGCGAACCACATTTGCATTCCCATTCACTACTGAATGGTAATGCAAACCACATTTTCATTCCCATTCACTACTGAATGGTAATGCAAACCAAATTTGCATTCCCATTCCCTACTGAATGGTAATGCAAACCAATTTTGCACTACCATTCACTATTGAATGGTAATGCACTTTGAATGGTAATGCAAAAATGCCCATCCTTGATATGAACACAAAAAACACAAAAGTCTACACCATAACCATTCCACGCACAGCTGTTTGCTCTCACACAACAAGCTGTTTGCTCTCACAGCTGTTTGAATTTAATTTGACAGCTGTCAGAAAGTACTTACAAAAACTCATTTCCCTTTCACCGTGTGGACAAACGAAAAGTAATTTCTGAAAGTTTTTGGAAAGTGGAAGTAAAAAGTGCTTTCTGAAAGCACTTTCATTGCGTCGTGTGGATACTCATGAAAGTTCTTTCAATGATTTGACACTTTCGGAAAGCACTTTCATTGCATCGTCTGACAGTACCTTAATGGTATTTTAGGTATAGCATGGTACAAATCCTTTGCGATTTGGGCGGCGTTCTGAACTGCTGGAGTCATGCCAACAAAGATTACAACAAAGAATTCGCTCTGTGATGCATTAAATTTACTATTTAGCTTGGGGTGGAAACATGATGGTTTAGGGAAGTGCAACTTGGTAAAGCGTTGGTCTGATATTTTCGCTAAAGGACACATTGACCGTTATAAAGTACAGGGATATTTAGCAGAATCTTCTTCTGCAAATAAAATGCAGAAGCCGAATCAAACCCACTGTCGAAAATATGTGTATGTACGAGTATTTTCATTGTAACTACATGGAATTCAGATTTTTGAACTTAAAAGTAAGTTGCATAAAAAAATTAAGCGAATAGAACTTATAAGAACTAAAAGAATTACATAGTAAGAATGCAAACAATATGCGGATGTTAATATATGTTGTGGTGATTGGGCGTTCTGCATGAACGACAAAACCGCAAAACTTTAAAGATCGGTAGAGCCCTGAAGATGTAATTGTATTTAGTTTTTAAAACTTGTTTTGTAATTTACGATCAAAACCGCAAATTTTGAGGGGTCTTGCGTTAAGGAAATCCAAAAAAATATTTCGGGACACCCTAATATACATATCTAAGGCCAAACTTTAAAAATAATTTTCCAATTTTCAAGAAAAAGGATTGTTCATAATATTAGGAAAATACTTACCTTTCCAGATATTGTAAATAAATTGAAAAAATAAAGTGAAATTGAAAAAACCAAAACATTTTAATGTTAACCGAACCTACCATTTGCATGCAAAACGAATCAAATCCGTTTGTATCATTTAAACCATACCTCGGCGTTTCATAGATCTTAAGATCAGACAAACAAGTTACGCTCTTCACACAGACAGGTTGCGCTCCTTGTTTAAAAAATGATTTAGTCGTCGCTGAACCAGTGATGTGATACGTAGGGAAAATTCCCTACATGTAGGGATTTTAGTCGGAAAAAAGTGACCGCAGGGAAAGAAGGACAGATTTTTATAAAATAGCTAAATGTAGGGATTTTTTGGCAAAGTCAAATCAAAATTTCAATTCAACTTTTTCTCACTTCAACACTGACTGTCGATCTGAATAATGAAAATGCTGCGAAGATGAGTTAAATCGCGAACCCTTCAATGACGTAATTGGAGAGGGAATACCGTATAGTGAACTATATAATAACACGATACTTTTAATCAGGGCATCGGAGCAAAAAAAACGTAGTGTCATATGGGCTAAAGCAAAGTATTTGACGCAATAACTATTTTTTATTATTTTTAGAGAAATGCTGTACCTATGATAGTATCAATGAAATGTTTCGTTCCATTACATATTTATATGCCTACGTCTACCTACCTATATATCGCACGTTTTATTCAATAGGGATTTAACTAAAATAAAATTTTTTTGGGAAAACGCAAACTTTTAGAGCCTATACACACTTGCGACTCAATCGATTTAATCGGGCCTTGATTTGCATGGGAATGTATGGAAGCATTCACACTACATTCAATTAGTCGAACAACTGAAACAGTTGGATTTGCATACAACAGCCCAATTCGCTTAATCGATTGAGTCGCAAGTGTGTATAGGCTCTTATAATTTCAAAGAGTTTCCTTCTACGGCTAACTACAAAATCACTTTTATTTCCGCCATTTTTATCGTTTTGAGTATTTTATAAGACTAGACTCAAAGGCATGACCCAGTTATTGAAATATATGGCAAAACCCCAGAAATCGAAAATTTCGAGTTAAATCCCTATTGCATAAAACGTGCGATATATATGTTACATACAACGCATTAATACATATATTTTTTTATTATAATAATTGTTCAAAACAGTAAATCATCAGTATTTTATTGTAATTTTTTTTGATTTCTTTGAGAGCCAGTGTGTATGCAGTATGCAGTAGAACAGCCGATTTTCATTATTTAGTAAAAGAAAAAACGTTCATCTACTGACGTGCTGTTTCTACATTGTTCTAGCATGGAAATAACTAAAAAAAAGTGTAGGGAATTACGTAGGGAAAATTTGAAACAAGCGTAGGGAAAAGTAGGGATTTTTTTCTTGCTCTGTAGGGAATTTCCAAGAAAGTATCTACCATCACTGCGCTGAACAAGTGGCCAAACAACATCGTGTGTGGCTATCGCATGTTTGCGCAGCGAATGTTAAATATTTGCATGTACGTATGTTTGTTCGCCATTCCCTGCAAAAAAATTTGTGATTAATCCCGAAAGAGATTTGTCCCGGATTCATCTCTTTCGGGAACAATCGGTTCACAATTAGTCCCCGATTGTTCCCAGGCATGAACATTTATAAATTTTAAAGATTGTTATAAAAAATAGCCTTGGCTAATTTTGAAAAATTCGTCACATGAATTTTACACTCGCATAATGCATTCTCAGAACTTAAAATGTTTTGAGGAGATATTTAATTTTTTTAAAAGATTTCACTACAGGATGAAAGCTAATCGAATAAACTTTCTTCTAACATTTATAGCAATTAATAATTTTTACATTTTCATAAAAAATAGCCTTGGCTTACAACTTTGGATGAAAGCGATTAATCTACATTTGTACCCGTTCGGGTATACAAATTGAACAATTAGTCTCTTCACAGGATAATCTCGAAAAAATGCAATCAATTCGCCCCATATAAAGGGATGTAAAATTGTACTAGTCGCATGCTCCCTTGCGATTGATCCCGGACACGTCCCGTATTAATCGAATTTTTTGCAGGGTAGCGATCAAAGCGCTCTCACTTATACACTTGCATTTACAAATTTGCCAAGCCATGATTTAAACCAATTATCGGCACGGCCTGGCTCACTGAGCTGGTGCTGAGAACAAGCTTCTCACACGTATTTAATACGTGAGTTTCATGCGAGCGCAATAATTAAAACCGAACAAATTGCTTAGTATCATTCGGTTTGCCATTCTAGCAGGTCGATGGCGGATCAAGCAATGCGTGTATGTTTCCTACATACGTATATATGTTTGTTTGTAGGTATGTAAACACATATGCGTGTTTTCATACGTACGCCCGCACATCATTGGACAAACGCCTGTTGTCAACAACAATCTGACCACTGTAGACCTGTAGGCAAGGTTAGGTGAAAAGGAAAAAATGACGGAACCCATTTAGGTGAATATAGCGGACAGTAGCAGCACAGAGTTGCATTTGAATTACTCTAAAAAACTTTAGAGCTTGGAAACAAAACAAAACTAACTTTTAACTTTAGCTATCCTTCGTTGATCACTTAAAAACACTTTCTCAATCTGTTTTAAAGAGTGCAATTTGATATAATTATTTATTATACAACTCTACCACGATCTTAAAATATTTTTTTCACATATTTTCGCTGCGCCGGCAACCCTTTTCTGTCAATGGAACCAATTTTGGTGAATTTCCCAAAATCCCATCTCGAAGCTTGCCTACAGGTCTACAGTGAATCTGACATCAACTGATCGCATGCTAGCGGCTGCCGACATTGCCCGACAACGCTCTCTAACTAATACACATGCAACTAATAATTTCTTTGCATGTATTGGAATGCCGATAACTGCCCTGTAGGGAAAATCTCTAGTTCCGAACTAGGTCGCTTCTAGTGCATTTTTCGACACTACTAGTGCGAGCTAAATCTCTTTTGCATGTTATCAACTGGCGAATTTAACACGGCGATGTCCTAGGCGGTGTCAATTGTCACCCTCTGCACTACGTTTTCGATAGTTCCGAACTAGTACTAAATTCTACAGTTTACACTAGTTCGTTCATTGGCACATTTTCGAGAGTTCTGAACTAGCTACAAGTACCTACAAATTCTACAGTTTTACATCTGCCGCTTAAGTGCAGACTTTGACACACCTCATGCAAGTGGCGCGATGGCCGACTGGCTAACGCATGTGCCTTTCAATCTGAGGGGCACGGGTTCGAATCCTGTCGGTGTCAAGGTGGATGATAATTTTTATTTTTTTATTTTTTTTTTACTAATATTTTTTTATTTATTTATTTAATAAAATTTACAGTAATATTTAAAAAGTAATAAAATGAAAAAAATTAAAAATAAGCCTGAGGGATCGGAAAAGCATAATTAGGGGAACATTTCATTTCATACAAGTTAAGATGCAAGTAGAAAACTCTTTATATGAAACGCTTCACTAAACATCTGAGAATTGCAGAAATATACAAAGCCGATGGAAATTGAACGAACGAAAAATTTTCATAGAATTTTTCTCACTTCGAAATTGCATACAAATCAAAGTGTGTCTTATAATGGTCACTCAATTCACTCCTCCTGGACTGGTGAGGGTCTAACTACAATTGATCTAGTTCCCTTTTGACACCTTTTCGCTAGTTCGGAACTAGAAATTTTGCTCACTAGGTATTGAGTTCCCTGCAGGGTGATTTAAACGAATTGCTTTACTTTTGGTCGTATATGTATATGTATCTTCGTGTCATTTCTTTGCTTATTTACATACATATGTACATATGTATGTATTGTTCTCGTTGCTTTGTCTTCTGCTATTAACGATTGCTTGTGGCGGCCAACCATGCGCACGACTCTTTTTTCATAAATTGATACTATTCTTTATAATATTTTTGTTATTTAAAAAGAGAAAATTTAAATAAAAACTATTTGGCTACTCAATCGGAGCACAATTACATATTACTTCCAAATATTATCAAAATTGGTTCAGTAGTTTAAAAGTTTATCCCGCACAAAGAATGTTACATGAGATATATGGATATACTAGCCGGACCCGTGCGCATCTTGCGCAAAAAATAACAAAACATACGTCGCACCAGTCGGTATGGTTTGTGCTGTCACGCCCATTTTAAAAAAAAACTTGTTATTTATTTGGTTTGGTGGAACTTTCAATGAATTGCCTATATGTTTGACAAAGATATCGCATAAAATGGTCTTATTATACCTATATAGGTATGTGCATTATATTTTTATATATTTTACATATATTTTTATGTACATATACATTAGACTGACCACAAATGCAAAAGTGCTGATTTTTTTTGCTCCTCGTGCATTTTCTGATAGCTTGAAAATAGAAAATAAGATCTGCATAAAAATCTGACCATCGGTAGTGGGAAATAGCCACGCGCATTTGAACTAAAGTTCAAAAATTGACCTAAAAATTATGCATTGCTTTAGAGACCAATATCTCTTTAAACAATGATTTTTGGAGAAATAATGTAATAATCATTTTTATACTAAATGAAACTGGGAACATATTCTCCATATGATATTTATACCTACCGTTATCCTTTCAGGACATATTGAGTCCTTAAAGTAAAATTTAAATTTTTTTGTTTGTTAAAAACGCAAAAATAAATATTTAAAAAATAGAGAATTGTATAAACTATACATCATTTAATAGGTTATTTAAAGTAGTCTTACACATCATAAATTTTTTTTGATTTACATGCACTATTATAGTCAAGAAAATGATTTAAAATAAGCAAGTCGCATTTTTTCAAACTTTTTTTTACTAAACTGAAAATATCGTGGTAGGCTTTGCAAAAAAAAAAAAAAATCTGGTATAGTTTCATATTTCAGCTCATTCAATAGTTTGTTGAACTTTCTTTTAAGTGAACTTGTAGCGGTAGTGCTCATAAGTGTGTTATATTCAGTTCAAAAAATTTGAAAAAAACTACAACTACTATCGCTACAAGTTCACTTTAAAGAAAGTTCAACAAACTATTGAATGAGCTGAAATATGAAACTATACCACATTTTTTTTTTTTTATTGCAAAGCCTACTACGATATTTTCAGTTTAGTAAAAAAAAAAGTTTGAAAAAATGCGACTTGCTTATTTTAAATCATTTTCTTGACTATAATAGTGCATATAAATAAAAAAAAAATTTATGATGTGTAAAACTACTTTAAATAACCTATTAAATGATGTATAGTTTATACAATTCTCTATTTTTTAAATATTTATTTTTACGTTTTTAACAAACAAAAAAATTTAAATTTCACTTTAAGGACTCAATATGTCCTGAAAGGATAACGGTAGGTATAAATATCATATGCACCCCGATTCTAAATATCCGCCAGGATCTCAGCCCTTGTGGATTTTTTTGTTCACCAGGAAAATTTCCTCCTATTCTCTTTCACTAGCGAGAAGAAAAACTGGCGAACAGAATTTCGAACATGTGAGCGGATTTTCGAAGTCAGCTTTTTTGTTGCAAGGCAGATCTAGGAAGGTAGGCGCATAAGCTGATTCAGAAATTTCCGATGCATTTTGTTATTGTATTTGGTAGTGTGGTGTCAAAATGATATTTCGCCTTGGTTAAAACCTGAATTCACTTGGGACTGGCCCATTCCTATTGGGCCATGATGTGAATTCGCTTTGATTTTTACAGTACACTCTACCTTTGTAAATAAAAAAGTAGCTTCGGAATTTGCCTATGCGCCTACCTGTGTCGCCTTCGATATTATGCGAATGCCGTATTTATTTTCAAACCACTAAGAATTTTTCAATAAAATGTTATGCGAATGTTAATTTTACAAATTTTAAAACCCCACTATGCAAAAATGCTGTGGACTGCTCCAGAAATATTAATCCAGAAAGGGAATTCCGCCGGCTGAGGGTAATTTTTTTTGAAGCGAGGCCGAAGGCCGCAAACGCAAAATGTTTTTCTACTCAAAACAACTGTGGATCGGTCCGTAGGTTTTACTCCAGAAAGAGAATTCTGTCGGCTGAGGGCCGAAGGCCGCCAACGCATTAGGGTTTACTACGCAAAAATAATTTATTAATAATAAGCTATAAGTTTTCCCAAGATTTCGTTTGCATTTAGTGATCCATATGACCCCCCTACCATAAAATAAAAAAAAACCGAAAATTCAGGGGCCTGGCCCGTATCGAAATTTCCCCACAAATTTTGCATTTTTGTTAAAAAATTGCAAATTTAACAAAATTAAGAGTGAATATGCATGGTATTGCTTTTCGAAAGTAGCAGAGGTCTATAAGAGGAAGATTGCGCGATGGTACGAATCTGTTTGACGGAATCTTTATAGGAAATAAAAGTTTTTTGAGAGTATTGCATTGATTTTATTAATTTGCAGATTTATTAAATACTATAGAATTAATAAACCTGCGTTCAAATATTTATTGGACATTTTAATATCACATACACAGCAGCCAAAGAAACTATTTGCAATCTCTCCTATAATAAAACTATGCGCATTCTTCCGTTTTTTTGCTTGAAGACGGATATCAAAAAAAATTCTGACGTTTGATTGGCTCAATCCACCTTCAGCAAAGTTCTAAAAGTTTTTGAAATTTTTGAAAATGAGTTGTATCCGATTTGGATTCATAAACCTATGAACAGCGACGAAAAAGAAAGTTTTTAAGTGCGGTTTTTAAAACTACGACAGCTCTAGTGTCCTTGAATGTATTGATGGAACACATGTCCGTATCATCGCTCCATATCAAAACAAGCACCCTTACTACAACCGGAAGGGATACTACAGCCTACAAGCCGCGAAATATCCGGCTGCCCTTTCAATAAACTTACTAAAATATCTATTTGCTGTTTATACTTTCCGTCATAAAAATAAACAAACCAGTACATAATTAATTCAATTATGTATTTTTTATTAACAAAAGTTATATTCACTCACATTTTGTTCAACATTCACTTAAAATTGTCTTGTGAAAAATCTCACAAAATAATTGCATAAATTCTCGCTTTTATTTTCATTCATGATACATACTTTTCTTCCTTGTTCGCTTTTCACTTTTTCGAACATCATTTAGAATAGCCGGAAAGGGAGAAGCGAAAAAATCCACAAGGAATTTGTGTTTAGAATAAGGGAACAGGGAGAAGCGGAAAAATCCTTGTGGATTTTTCGTTTAGAATAAGGGTGATGGAGAATGTGTTCCCAGTTTCATTTAGTATAAAAATGATTATTACATTATTTCTCCAAAAATCATTGTTTAAAGAGATATTGGTCTCTAAAGCAAAGCATAATTTTTAGGTCAATTTTTGAACTTTAGTTCAAATGCGCGTGGCTATTTCCCACTACCGATGGTCAGATTTTTATGCAGATCTTATTTTCTATTATCAAGCTATCAGAAAATGCGCGGGGAGCGAAAAAATTCAATACTTTTGCAAATCCCATATGTTTTGTGGTCAGTCTAATATACATGTGTTGTCCCTGCCGACTTGGGTAATTTTTTTTCCACACGTTTGCCTTGGCAAGCAAATCAGTGGCCGAAGCTTAATCGATTTATCTGCTACAGTTCCTTAGTTTTGACTTAGAAATCTTTGAAAATTTGCCCCTCTTGCCCCCATTTTTCAAAATTTAAGCATGTTTCCTCATAACGGCATGGATGAAATTTCATCACTCGGGCTTTACTAGTGACCAAAGCAAATTCATTCATATGGTAATGGTACGTGAACAGCTGAATTCTTCTTCTTCTCGTTTTTAACTCGCCGTGTGCAGAAGGAGAATGTCAAACAAAGAAAAAATTTACTTTGAGTTTGAAATTCTGATGGACAAAAACTTAAAGCGAATCGAGGCGAATATTGCCGAATTCGCCCTGCCATTACCATAATCAATTTGCCTTGTTAGTGACTTAATTATCATGTTTTGCGCGTTTTTCGAAATACATACATATGCCTTATTTTCAACCCCAACCTTCTCTGTTTCCATTAGAATCTGTGTACCAAATTTCATTAAAATATTAGATTATGTACGGCCGGCCGTTCAATCAATTTTTTTTCATCCTCATCGATTTGATTTATGTAGTCCATATCTATCTCAACTATTTTATGGTCTTACGTACAATCGTTATTTGATCAAAAGTATAAATACATATACATATATTGTACTACGTACAGCTGTGTATAAATAAGCACATCCCATGCTGATAAAACCCCATTCAGCGTAAGTATGAATACACACGTGTTCGCCTAAAATAATGTGATGTTTACATACAAACATACAGCTAAAGCTTATAAAAGTGTTTTAAAATATACACGAACGTTCAACTGGAGCGACATCTACATTTGGAATTTGTATTTAACTCTGCACACTTGTTAGAATAAAATAATTCTGAAGGCATATGGGCAATTCACTGGCTATTGTAAAGTTGTATGTTGTAAAGGAAAATGTGCATAATAACGCAGTACCTGTGAACAGACTCTCGTATGTGTTTTGTTGTATTTCGTTATTGTTTACAGTTTGTTCTTTACAAAAATTTGAATAAAAACAAGTAAGGAAGCCTAAGTTCGAGTGGAATCGAACATTAGATACTCAGCTGTATGCTTTCATTGTTTGTTTGCGTTTGTTCGATATAGGGTGTATTTTATATAAAGCGAGTGCCGCATAAAGTGGGCGTAGCCACGCCCATTTTCAACATTTTTATCAGTCATCCAACTAAGCATATGAATATTATTCTTTGTGCAAAATTTCATTCCTTTATGACTTCTAGTTACAAAGAAGTCTTGTTACAAATTCCCAAAGGGTGTTCCAGAAATATCTTTGTTAAAAAGTAGGCGTGGTCATAAACCGATTTCAATAAATTTTTGCGTGTCTATTAACACAAGTTATAAAAGTGTATAAACCAAGTTTCGTCATAATATCTCAATTATTTGTCGAGTTATGGGCTCCGAAATCTCGTTGATTCCTTTGTCTGAAAGGAGGTGGTGCCACGCCCATTTTCCGAAATTTTTCTATTTTTTGGTTCCGATCTATTGTAGAACTCATGCCACAAAATTTCAATGAATTATCTTTATATTTGACAAAGATATCGCTTAAAATGTTTTTATTAGGCCACTTTATGATACCCATATATAAAAGTGGGCGTGGTCGTCAACCGATTTCGCTAAAATTTTGAACATGTATTACTACAAGTAGTGAAAGTGTATAGACCAAGTTTCGTCATAATATATCGATTATTTGTCGAGTTATGGGCTCAGAAATCTCGTATATTCCTGCTTCTAAAAGGAGGCGGTGCCACGCCCATTTTCCAAAATTTTTGTATTTTTTGTTTTACGTCCATAGTTGGACACCTTCCATAAAATTTCAATGATATATCTTTATATTTGACAGAGATATCGCTTAAAATGCTTTTATTAGGTCACTTTATAATACCCATATATAAAAGTGAGCGTGGTCGTCAACCGATTTTGGCAATTTTTCGTCCAAACATTTGCCTAAGTAAGTATATCACGTCTACCAAATTTCATCGATATATCTTCAACGGTTTCTGAGTTATGACTCATAAAACTTTCAATGTTTGCCCCTTAATAAGTGGGCGTGGCACCGCCCATTTTCCAAAATGTCACCATATTTCTTCATAAGGGCCTGAGCTCAATACGTGTGTAAAATTTTATCACTCTAGCTCTATTAGTGACTGAGATACAAAATTTCCGATTTTTACCATATAGGGGAGGTGGGCGTGGTCATGGTCCGATTTCGCCCATTTTCAATACCATCCGTTCCTGTCTTGATACCAACTTACATTTCAAATTTCATCAAAATATCTCAATTTTTGCGCGAGTTATCGTGCTCACAGACGGACGGACGGACAGACGGACGGACATGGCTCAATCGATTTCTCTTTTCACCCTGATCATTTTGATATATATAAGTCTATATCTATCTCGATTATTTCATTCTGTTACAATCCACCGTTAGGAAATCAAAACTATAATACTCTGTGTACTAGTACAGCTGAGTATAAAAATGCCAGGCGAAAGCGAAAAACAGTTATTAGATTTGTTAGCGGCGGATTCAAGTCCTAATAGATATATTATACACACGATGCAAGTATGTAATTTGTTTTTTTTTTTCGTATCACCGCTTCCATATTTTTGTTTAAATTTTTTTTAACAAACTGTCAGAATAAAACACAAATCAAATAGCACACTCAATAAACATAGGCTGCCCAGTTGTATTGGTTGTATTGAAATTTGTATGAGAAAAATCAACCCTACTGATACACCTATTGTAAACCTTTACCAGTATACAACATTACAATACTTTACAACAGCTTGTGAATTGCCCAATAGTTAGGCGCAAATCTTTTAGTTTAAATTTAAACATTTAATTTTTGCAAAATACTATTAAAAAAAGTACCTCGCCCAATAAAACACCGTTTCACATACATATTTAATTTATACCTTTAAAACGATGCTAAACCACCAAATTGCGTGCGCTTTATTGCAAAACGTTTGATATAACGCCATTTAGTCTTTCGACTTGGCCATTAACACGTGGAAGGCCAGCGGTTATTTTGAAATGTTGAATATTTTCGTCTTCGCAGTAGCGTCGAAAATCGTCAGACATAAACGCAGATCCACGGTCGGAGATAATTTGAACGGGATTACCAAATGTAATACTTTGTAATTTTAAACGGGAGCATTCCATGGTTTGTACGGGACAAATTGTACGAATTTTTACACTTTTGGCTTTGAATTAAAGGCACACGAAAATGTTAACCAACAGAATATCTGGTGCATTATTACTGTTGGATAAATAATAATAATATAATACAATGGCGCTATTATAACTCTGACGAGTTTTATGGCCGAGCTTCTCTCCCAATTCAAGGTGTGCTCCTTTTTGTTTTTCCTACCAATTGGGTGGACCTACAGTTTTATGCCGGCTCCGAACGGCGAATGCATTTTTTGTGAGAAGCTTTTTCATGGCAGAAATACACTCGGAGGGTATGCCGCCCACTGCCGAGAGGTGACCGCTGCTCTTAAAAAACCCAATAATTGGATTTTACTAATTAGAAAAATTGTTTTGGTGTTTTGCTCGGACCGTGGTTTGAACCCGAGACCTCTGGCATAGCAGGCGAGCACTCTACCCACTGCACCACAGCGGTTGGATAAAACTCTTATTAAAAGCAGAAACTTGCTTTTGAAATATTCGTGTATGTGTGAAAAATCTTAAAAAAGTTATGTGTTTGTACGGGACAGGGCTAGTCTACCATGATCCTTGGTTTATGTGAACTAAGTGCAATTTTAGTCAAATTAATTGTATTAGAAAAAAATAAAAAAGTAAATGTGGTAGCACTAATATCAAGGTTTACTCAAACAACAAAAATATTAGAAATAAGGTTATTCCAAAAGAATTAAAAATGCTGTAATGTGATTTTTTACATTGTTTGTACGGGACAAATGGTATAAATCTTTACAATTCACAGACAACCCAAAAGATTATCGAACAAAGTTTCTAGTACATCAATATTGTGTGGCTAAATTCTAAACAAAAACCAGAAGCTTGCATTTGAAAAACTGTGATATGTTTGAGAAATCGAAATGTTTGTACGGGACAAATTTACCATTTTCCATGGAATGCTCCAACGGCTGATCGTCTCCTGCGCTGATGTGGTCTTTGTCGGATACAACCACGAGAACTTTGTAAAGGAATCGATAACGGCGAATATGTGTTTATATGATTTGCTTGTCGACTCCAAAGGACCAAGAAAATCTACGTGGTACGTATGAAGCGGCATTTCACCTTTGTGTAGCGGATGCAGTTCTCCTTCTTGTTTGCCTAGCTTGCGGTTTGAAACAATGCAAGCAACACAGTTGGCAATATGCATTCGTACTTTGTCTTCTAACTTTGGAATGAAAAATTCTCTACAAATGAGATCTTTAGTTTTTCTCACGGCAAAATGACCCTTCTCGTGCGCACGTCTAATAACGTCTCGCTGCATGCACTTTGGCACTACTACTAGCTCGATGTCGTCGAAAAATTTGTGAAGAATACCCCCCTTTTCGAAATAATCATTGTAAGTCGTCTTCTCTGTAATGACTTCAGTAATAGCTTTCAATTCTTCATCTTGCTGTTGTGCGCGTCGTAACGAGGTTAGGAAATCTACATCACCTATCTTCATAAGCGGGTAGCGACTTAATGCGTCTACATGCTTCATTAGACCACCTTTGCGATGTTCCACCTTATAGTCATACTCTTGAAGGAATATAATCCAGCGGGCTACTCGTGTGCTTAAATCCTTCTTCTCTAAAGTTTTCGTAAAAGCGTTGCAATCAGTGGCCAGTGTAAACCCAGCAAGTAAACTCGAAACTTCTTCAAAGCTTCTATTACAGCTAATATTTCCAATTCGTAGCTTGAGTATTTACGTTCTGCGTCAGATGTTTTCTTACTCATATAGTATATTGGGTGCAATTGGTTATCGTTAGGAAGTTTTTTGAAATAATACGGCACCATAGCCATCAATGGACGCGTCGATATGGACTTCGGTCTCATACTGCTGATTAAATATACCTAACACCGGTTTTTGACTCAGTGCTTGCTTCAGTGCCTATTACGAACTTTTGGGTTTGCTTAGTCATATCTGTAAGCGGCTTAGCGATGGTAGAAAACCCAGGAACGAACTTCCTAAAATATCCCGCCAGACCTAAGAAACTTTGCAGCTGCTTGATGTTCGGCAAAGGAAACTTAAGCAAAGCATCAATTTTACACGGAGACGGCGATATTTTTTGACTCTCAATTACATGGCCAAAAAATTCTACACGCTTTTTCAAAAAATGACATTTCTTTAAATTAATCACAAGTCCATAGTCTTTACATTGATTTAGCACCTCTTCTGAATTACACAAGGCCTCATCTTCACTTTGAGCAGGTATAATAATATCGTGCAATTCCCCGCCTAGTCAAATCATGGAGTATTGCGTTAACTTACCTTTGGAATACACCCGGCGAGTTTGACAAACCAAATGGCACCTTACAAAACTGATATTGTCCATTATTCGTTACGAATGATGTATACTTTCGACTAGGTTCAGAAACTGGCACATGAAAGAACCCGTTTTTTAGATCAATTGTACTAAATATTTTTGCGTTTTGAAGTCGATCTAGTTGATCTTCAATTAACGGCAACGGAAAACGGTCTTTTATAATCACTTTGTTAATTTGTCTATAGTCTACGCAAAGCCGATGGCTACCATCGCGTTTTTTCACCATAACTACAGGGCTACTAAATTCAGAGTTCGAGGTTTCAATTATACCCTCCTATAACCACTGTTCAATTTGTTCAGCAACCTTGCAACGTTCTGAAAGTGGAAGTCTACGCGGTCTACAAGCTATTGGACTTTCATCTTTCAACACAATTTTCATGTCTATGTTAGTTCATTTGCATTTGCTTGGTTTATAATTACTTACCAACAGATGCACCTTTTGTCTCGCACTTACACTAGCATTTTCATCAATGTCCACTTCATTTTCATTACACTCGACATTCATCATAGAAAACACTTCTGCATTGTCCTCATTATGTTTTTTGATCAATAGTCCATCACGATTAATATGAATATCGGCTAGTAAACAAAATTCTTCGCCTGTAACAACATCAATGTCCATGCAGTTTTCAGATACCACCAAAAAATTTACTTGAAACATATTATCGTCAACATATATTTTGGTACTCAGTTTACCCAATGGTTTAATATTGTTATTCATATTTCTTTCACCGAAACCTACCAAACAAACATTTGTTTGTTGCAGCTCTGGCTTATTTAACGATTTATACACTTTATCAGTTATTATATTGAATTTGCTGCCTGTATCAAACAGAGCTATACATTTTACATTTTCGATTACAACGCACTTGTTCATCATATTATTTTTTGGGTAAAGGCATCGCGTGTTACTTGTTTCACTTTTATTTTCGTTCTTTGGACAATTTTTGGATATATGCCCGAATTGTTTACAATTGAAACATTTTGTTCCCTTTCCCTTGTCCTTGCCATCTACACTTTTGCGGCCCTTCATCCCGCAATTGAAGCAAACAAATTTGTTTCTTTCTGTTTTCACCACACTTTTTTCTTCTACTTTAACTTCACCACTCTTCTTATTGCTCTTTCGCATCGTTTCGTATATTTTGATTTTCTCTTTAAATTCTTTCAAATTATGTGCACCGTACAATACCGCTTTGTTAACATTCAAGTCATTAATACCTTCAATCACATATTGCATTAAAGCATTTTCTTCAATATTACCCCTCATCGCTAATTCCTTCATGCTCAAAAAATATTCTTGCACGCTCGCTTCTGCTTTCATTTTCTTCGCGCACAATTGTTTGTGTATTTGTGCACTATTCACCACAGTTTTGTACTCTTCAGCCAATGCTGCTTTTAGTTTTTGCCAATAAGTAATACCTCTTTCGCTTTGAATAAATAACTTTGCTAAGCCTCGCAGTGATTTTTTAGCAAATATGAATTTTTGCAATTCATCCAAACCCATCATTATTGCTGTCTCTTCGAATTCGCTTAACCACACTTCGACAGAAGTATTTTCACCACCATCAAACTGTCGAACAGAATCTTCGATGTCCCGAAAGTTGATAGTGAATCGTGACTGCTGTGCTGCTCCTGCAAACGTTTTTGTTGTTGCTGCGCCTCTGCTATGCATCTCGTCGTTTTGGTTATATCGTCAATCTTCGTTGTTTTGATTAATTGGTTGTGGTGGAAATTGATATTGTGCATTATTTGTATTTATATCGTCAAAACTACGCATAATGTCACCCTCGTCGTCGCCATTCCCACCGCTTCCATCAACATCACTTACGCTTTCATCGTCGTTATCGTCATTTTCTTTGGCCTCTGCCGCAGCACACAGTAACGTTTTTCTCTGCAAATTACGAAAAATGTGCAGCGCAACATGTTCTACCTTGCAGCTCAAACCCAACACATTGCAAATCGAAATTAGATCAGTGGCTGTCAAACTCTCTTCGATGTATTCAAACTTCTGCTTGCAGCGCTCGTCATCTTCGTCGTATGCAAACCCTGTAAACTCGCGTAAACGTTTGCGGTTTGCTCTGTCGCCTTCGATTTCAAATACAAATTTGTGCAAAGCAACAATGCTCTGCTTGCAGCTTGTGCGTAACTTTTCGCGAACAAATTCAAATTTTTGCAGACACAACATTTCAACGAAATTCTATTTTGTTCTTTCAATTTCTGATTGTTTTATTTGTTTTCGCGTGCACACAATAGCACGTTTTCATCTAAAATAGTCACTGTTGTTTTTTCTCGCGTTTTTACATTGACGTTTGTTTCGCGTACATGAGAAAAAAAATTTATCCCGGTTGAGCCCCCAAATATGTGGGACCTTTTATATGTTTCACTATTTTCAATTTCAATTTATTAATATAAACAAATGTGTACAGTAAAACATTAAGTTTTTAAGCGTACAAATTACAAGATTTTGTTATAAATTTGACCCTAACTATCACTTACATAATAATAATAATAATTAAACAAGAAAATAATAGTGTATAAATAATTATAAATATAAATATATAAAGCTTTTCTAAAACTTATTAGTTCCATATGAGATAAGAAGGATTTAGGGAACAGCATCCATGCCAGAGAATATATAGAGTAAAGAGAAAAGAAAGGGTTTACTGTGTTTGAAGATAATTTGCAACTGCGGTTTTGAAGCATTGAATAGACTTTGATGATTTAATTGATATAGGTAGTGAATTCCATATTTTTATAACACTGACAAAGAATAATCTTGAGGCATTTAGCGATTGGAATTTTGGCACAATTAGGTTATGGGTTCGAGACGATTGTACAAATTAAATTTCACGGAAGAGATAATATGGCTTGCGGTTTTTGATTAACTTGAACATAAATAAAGCGTTACGAAATTTAAGATAATTTTCTAAATTGAATCCAAGAATATAATTTGAAAATACTGATATATGGTCAAATTTTTTCTTACAATAGACAAACCTTGCTGTATTATTTAGGGCACCTTTAATTTTATTCATCGATTCACAGTCAAGATTCCCGTAAACCGTTTCGAAATACGAGATATGGGGAACAATAAGTGACTTTACTAGCTTAAGTTTCGTATCACTTGGCAGGCAATAACAAGTATACCAAAGATTTCGTAAAATAAAATAAATTTTTGAGACACAATGGTTGATATGATCCGTACAGGTTAAACGAGAATTCATTTTATAACCCAGGTTAGTCACAGTAGACTGGAATACCAGTTCTGTTCGCCCCAATAAAAGTGACGACAAGCTACTAAGGTCGAAGGCACTACTTGAAATGGGTAGAACCTGCGTTATGGCTGCATTTAAGCAGAGGCTATTTGCTTTTGCCCACGCATCAATTCTCTTCAAATCTTCATTTAATCGAGCCACAAGATCTTCACCAAGCCCAAGCGGTCTCGAGAAGTATATCTGCGTATCATCAGCGTACAGGTGAATTGAGGCACTTTTGCAACAGTAGACGATGTCGTTAATGAACAAACTAAAAAGTATGGGGCCTAGGATTGAACCTTGCGGTACACCTGAATTAATTTTTCTGCGACCAGATGTCACATTACTACATTGCACTTGTTGCCATCGATTTGATAGATATTCATCCATAAGTTTAATTGCCGTAGGACCAAACCCAAAATAGTGCCTCAGTTTTAGCAGAAGAATATCATGTTTTACACTGTCGAAAGCTTTGGAGAAGTCCAAGAGTACTAAAATAGAAAGAAACTTGCTATCATAAGCAGGACGAATGTCTTCGACAACCTTCATAATGGCAGTGGAGCAACTGTGATTGCTACGAAAACCAGACTGAAATTCACTCAGAAGGCTATGGTTATCCAAATGTGCAACTATTTGATATGATAGTAGTTTTTCAAAAACTTTAGCCAGAGCCGGTAAAATACTTATAGGTCTATAGTTTTCAACACAGTCACTGGAATTGTTTTTGGGAACAGGGATAACATTAGCTACCTTCCACAGAGTCGGAAAAGAGGAAGACGTTATGGCATAATTAAATATATGTGTCAGGATTGGTAAGATGTAGGGGATAATTAACCTTAAAAATCGTAAGCTTATACCGTCCACGCCTACAGCATTTGATTTGATGGCAAATATACCCTTAGCAACATCAATTTCGGTAAAAGTCTCAAAACTAAATTCCCAACGCAATTTTGAAATTAGTGATTGATTTAGCCTGAAAGTGTGAGAGTTGTCAACTGCACTGTTGCCAATGAAATAACGATTTAACTCTTCCGCATTAATCATGCACGGCTTTATCTCTTTAGTGCAGACTCCTAGAGATTTCAAGTTTGTCCACAGGGTTTTAGTTGGCAAATTAGCATTGAGTTTATTTTCCAAATAAATTCTTTTCCTGGATCGAATTTCTTTTACCACTTTATTTACGAAAATATCTAACATGCTTGGTTTACAATGTGGAGCAAAACGTGTTGCATATTTGTTAGCTATATTAAGACCACCAGAACTAAGATAATTCAGTAGTTGGTCGCGTTTAGCATTAATAAGTAAAACATCAACATTGAAGTCTCCACACACTAAAACATTTATATAATTAAGGGACAGTTCATATATTCTGTTAAAGATCGGGTTAAGATCATTAGATCTATGGGGATTATACACACACACAACTAGACATTTCTGAACACCATCATTAAACTCAACAAAAAGACCTTCAACTACATCGTGACACACAGATTTATATACAATTTTACATTTAAGGCGGCTCCTATAATATACAGCAATACCACCTCCTCTATGCCCCGAGGACCTATCATTTCTTACCAATGAGAAGTCACAGAGGCCATAAGAGATATCGGCGATGGAAGGCTTGAACCATGTTTCTGTAACACAGATCACATCAATATTTATATCACGAAAGACAGAATTCAGATAATCAAGTTTTTCAATCGATAAACTGCGTGCATTAAAATGACAAATATTGAAACCTGTGTTGTATTTGCACACAAGCCTTAAACCAAGCCTAAGATTATCACCGCCAGTGTTATTATACATGTCATTCACAATAGACATTACATATGTACATGCTTTCAAAACGAACAGTTGCAAAAAGAAGATAATAAGGTAGGAAGAGAGAAACAAGGAAAGTAAGCAGTTGAGAATAAGTGGAATAAATCATATGGAAATAATAACTCTTAAACATAAACATATAAAGTTGAGTTAAATGCATAAAATAAACATACATATGGACATTTTAAGCAGCAGCCGCTAATATATCTACGCTTTCACGATCCAGCACTTTTACTCCCAAGCTTCCTTCACGCTTCTTTACATAAACTTGCCCCTTTATTGAAAACGCACTCACTAGCTTCTTTTGTTATTTTAATAGGCTTTATTCCGCAAATAGTTGTACAAATAAAAGAGATTTATTTTTAAAGTTTAATATTTAATAGGTTAATGGAAATTAAATTGACATTTAAAGATGAATTTCAATTGACAATGAATTTAATTGGAATAGAATGAAATCGTCTCACAACACAACGTTTTTACGGCTTCGCGTCTATCTCGGTCGAATGTTCCAGTTAAACTGTTTTTGCTCTGTTCGAGTTGTAGTTTTGTTCTTCATTGCCTTCGTTGTAGTTGTCGCTTGCTTTTGCTCTAAGTTAGAGTTGCCGCCTGGTTATGGGTTTCCCCAATCCCACATATATGATGATACTAGCATACCCGGCCAAGCTTCGCATTGGCTTTCAGTTATCAGCAGTCATCATCATCTTATTAGTGATTTGATATTCAAAATAAAAGATTTTGTGATCTGCTTCGTCATCCTGATAAAACATATTTTTTATTACTGGAAAGATTTCTATTTTCAAAAAATGAAATACACGATATTCTTTGATTTGACTGAAAATGAAATCACAAATAAAAAGCTGTCTGGATTTGGATGACGAACGAAATCAGAAATAAAATTGATTCATTATATGAAATCAAAAAGGATTTGACTCACGCAACGATAAAATTCATGAATTTACTATCGATGTTGTGTTCTATTTCTATTTACGGCAAAATATCAGAACATATTTGAAATATGTTAAAATTTGTATGTATTAATTTCCAATGTAGCTATATGGCTACCAAACCCTACCACCCACTGAAATACAGATATCAAAAAAAATTTAATGCAGGATCATTTTAAATGCTATTTATACTAGAAAAAAACCATTGTTTGATTTTTTTTCTACATCTGCTTCTTAATTTGGGAAGGAGAGGGTTAAGTGTTATTGCTGAGTGATTGTGCATATTGTTGTTGCATTGATCGCACAATAGCAAAAGCTCACACAAACTAAACTTCACCACAAACATCCTTTTTCACCACTTAGTGTGGACACAAACCAGTTGAGTTAAGGCCTCACTAGTGGTGTAAAACTTATAAGTATAGTGTTGCTAAAAAAATCTACAGTGTATTACAAGCGCAGCTGGGTGCAAATGAATATAGCTTAAAATATTTGTTTGCACCAGCGAGATGCCCCTCAACCCTACTCCTAAAGGAGGAGATCCCCAACAAAATATCAAACAAGCTCAAGTGCAACTACAGTACTAAACCCCGAAATTCCAGGGAGAAACCCAGTCAATAGCCCAACCATTAACCCAATCCTACAAGCCTAGCGTCAACGTACCAAACGTACAACAACAAATCGAAACCCTCCAAAGGCAACTAAAAATACTCTAGCCCAACAATAGCAAGCACAGAAACTCCAAACTGCAGGAAACTTGACATCTGCTACCCCAACCGACGAATGGTAAAAATGGCCCCGGTAAAATTACTGTCTCTAAAAAACAGGCAGTGTTTGACAAATACTGGCTTGGAACCCGTCAACAAGGGCGTAGCCAGGATTTTATGCAGGGGGGGGGGAGGGGGCAAGCACAACAAATATTTGAAGCAGTCAAACATCAATCTGTTTGCGACTAAAATCAAGTATTGCTGTTCCGCTCTTAAATGTCAAAAATAATACTAATTTGTGAGTGCGGCTACAGCAACACTGCTAATATAAAAATGACAACAACAACTGTCAAACAAACTGGGTTGCGCAAAGTCAAAAGGTTGGAAAAAAACTACTAAAATACTACTATGTATAAAACAGCTGATCGGGTTGTTGTGTGCAAAATTATTCAAGTCGTTCATTTGGTGAAACCCAAAAGTAAGTTAGCCCCAAATCTGGGCTAACTTAAGTCAAAACTTAGTTTTATACTGTCTTCAGACAGAAAATTAATGTAGTACATTACATTTCTAATTTAACAATAAATTCTTGTGTTTCACACACACTCAATTAACAAGGAGATGTCACTTTTCATTAAATAATTTGTTATTATTGACAAGAATTTTTTAATAAATAATCCCAGTAAACATTCGGAGTCATAGGTAAAAAAATCAGAAAGGAATCCTAAACTGGAGCATTCACACTCATTATGAGCTCATTTTGGAGTCCGAAATGTATGTATTTCTGTTCTTAAGGTGGTCCCCTGATATGAGCCTAATTTCATACATTTTATGAGCCTGAATATTTAGTAAAACCAAAAAAAAATTTTTGTTTTTGCATTTTCCTTCCCCTGACCCAATTCTTTTCATCCTCTCTCTCCATTCTCCCGAGCTTATTCACCTCTTCTCTCATTGGTTGCGTTCAGAAGTCGGAACTGTTGAGCAAAACTGTTGTGTAGATATCGCTGAGCGGAAAGGGATATAATTTGCTCTTTCTGAACGAGCTGATACAGAAAATAAACAAACTATTATTATAAATACCTATCCACAACATAATCGGCAATAATTTCGCTGCTTTGAAACATTTTTATTACATTCAAAAATTCATAAATATATGTAGGTATTTATATATTTGTACATATGTCAAAGTGGCCGCTGTGGTGCAGTGGGTAGAGTGCTCGCCTGCTATGCCAGAGGTCTTGGGTTCAAACCACAGTCCCTGCAAACACCAAACAAATTTTTCTAATTAGTAAAAATGCAATTATTGGGTTTTTTAAGAGCAGCGGTCATCTCTCGGCAGTGGGCGGCATACCCTCCGAGAGTATTTCTGCCATGAAAAAGCTTCTCACAAAAAATGCATTCGCTGTTCGGAGCCGGCATAAAACTGTAGGTCCACCCAATTAGTCGGAAAAACAGAAGGAGCACACCTCGAATTGGGAGAGAAGCTCGGCCTCGTCAGAGTTATAATAGCGCCATTGTATTATATTATTATTACTAGGGCATGGAAATCTATGCAAATACATGTTTTTCTTAGATTTAGGTAGAGCAAAATAAATAAACAATCTTTGCGAATCGTGAAATTGTCTTAAAAATGGTCATATATGCATATTTTTACATATTTTGCGTTGTTTGCATTTTTTTATTACATATTTCGCATTATATTGCCTATTTTTGTAATTTGCTAGTTGACAGTTTTATACAAACGAAATTCACGCATAACAGCCATCTGACGACGAATAGAGTTTCGTGTGAACACGGCTATTATTAGTATTTTCGATACGGTGCATACCTGTCGACAAAGAGCCGTTTTCAAACATGCTCCCATTACCTCTGTGGATGTAGATCGTTCGTTTTCTATGTAATGTATAAGAGATTTTTTCGACCGAATCGGCAGTTTTCTTTTTGAGAATATGAAAAAATATTTCATTGTGTTCGCTAATGAATCGTTGAATAAGGATTAACCTTTGCAAATTATGAAATGTTCAAGACTGAATTTATGTATCTATATATATATATAAACATACATATGTATAAACGTACAACGTAAGAGCAAAATTGAATTAAAAAATGTTTGTATCTAATTTATTTAACTATTGTAACTTCAATAAACATGAATTATCTGAAGTTGAAAAATTTGAATTAATGCATTTTTTTTTGATTTTTCATGCATTTTTCTCAGTTTTTGTTGCATCTTTTATGCGCATATTTTTTATTTTTTAGTACATGAAATTCCATGCCCTGATTATTACATATGTCAAAATCGTAACCACAACATGTTGTCCGAAGTGAGCATAAAAAATGTATGATGAAAAAAAGTGTCCAAACTCGCGTGTTATAGGCCCGTCACATAGCATACGTCAATCCGTCTACGTCGACGTATGTGACTGACAGCTCAGTAAAATGTCGGCATTTAAACGTACGTCGTCACACGTACGACGGATCCGTCGCCGCAACGTACCGAAGTTGCCCAAAAGTCAACTTTTGGTATACGTCAATCCGTCGCTATGTCAGCTGATTGCTTTTGATTGTTAACCTTTAGCTACTCTTGAATTTCACTTTTTTTGCAATTTGCTTTTCGAGTTTTTACTCATTTGTATAACATTCCTCCATAAAACAAAATTGTTAAGAATTATCAGGAGATATGAAGTTACTGAAAACTGAATTTCAATAGGGCAACTTAAAAGAGAAATTACAAAATATTCTAAAGAGTTAAGTTTTTGCCACCACCTCTGTAGTTAAAGGTTAATCAAACAGCTGATTTGTGTATATCCGCCAACGTTTCCTATGTGGCGACCTCTCCGTCAAGTACGTGAGCTGTCAGTCACATACGTCGACGTAGACGGATTGACGTATGCTATGTGACGGGCCTATTAATCGGAAATACTCAACTTTGCGTTCAGAAGATAAAAACACAACTGTTGCGCAACCGTTGGGATTCTGAACACAACCATTGTGGGACCTTCATTCAGGGTTTGAATTTGCTTGCTGCAAAATAGCAATAGCCGATGTTTTTTGCTTATTGCTGAATTCAGCCGAGCCAAAAACGAAAACACGAATCATTCGCTTCAGTTTTCAGCTGAGCAGGGATGCCACTTTTGGGCTTTTCCTACCAAAACTGGTAGGTTTTTTTCCTTTTGGTAGGTTGGTAGGACGATTTGAATTTTGGTAGGTTTTTGCCTTCGTTCAATTAACATCACTGATTTGGTACATTTGGTCACTTTGCCACAACACTGTTGAGAAAACGCATCTTCTCAGTAGAGTTTTGTCACAAAACTCTGCTAAATAGAAACGTTTCCTTTAAGCTTCAAGTACACTTGCCCCCACATACACAACTGGAGGATATTGAAAACAGAAGGTATCTGACATTTTACGCTATATGAAGCAAACAAGGTGGTTCGTCTACATGGTCTGTAATAAAGAGCTCCATGTGGTATCACAACAGGCCATTAGGCCTGCCTAGGTAGTAAAAGTGTTTGTTAACCAAGTTGAAATCATGTCCGCTATTTCCCTCGGTAAATCTTCCTACGTTTCCTTCAGGATCAGTTGCTTGCCCTCATTATTCCTCAAATGTTATTCCACAAAATGTTAATCCTGATTTGCTCCGCACTGGACGAGCGGTGGCAGCCACTAATACCCAATCCAACATTGTCCTTGTTTTTGTTTATCTGGAAACTGCTGCTTCCTTCTCTTTTCCTTCATATTTTTATCACTCATTCTAAAATTTATTGAAATTTGTACAAATAATATTAAATTTAATACTAAAGTTTTCAAAATCAAAAAAAAAAATAAACATTTTTTTTTTATTTTGAGCGGTAAAAAAACAAAAGTATCCGGTTACTGCAGGGTGGTCGGTTAGTGGCACAGTTACCTTAACCCTAGATAGATAACGCTATTTTATACCCCTGCAAAGATAAACATACGTCATAATGACGTATCTTCATTTAATGGCTTTTAAGGAGGTGAAAAATATAAAACTTATTTGTTTTTTGACTGAGATAATTTATTTCATTTATTTCCAGTCCTATGTGGAACATTTAAACATAAAATTAAAGATAATATGAGATTAATAAAGAAATTCATTTTTTTTTGACAAAAAGCTACAAAAATTAGACAGCCTTCACAGAAAGGTGCAAATTTCATTCTTAATTCTAAATTCATAGAGGTTTTTTTTGTTTACGTAACAAAACAACCCTTTAGATAATATTTTAAAACAAAACAAAATAAAATCAAGCAAGATTATATGCATGTGTTACAAACTTGGTTTTGGTGTTGTCCACACAGAGGTGTGTTACACTTGAAACATTATTTTTTTGACATGCGTCTTATTTTAGATGGACAGCACCAACAGTATTTTATTTTCTGGGAAGAGCCTGATTTCTACTGCCTTCGAGATCATTGCTGGTGTTATTTTTTGTCGTCTCCTTGGGTATCACTAACTCCATCTGAATTTTGTAGGGCAACTTGTATGGTGTTGCGCAAAGTTCTTTGCAAAGAAGATATTTTAAGTCTTGTTTTCATCCGTTGATTTGTTAACAAATTAAAACTAAAAAAAAAAAACAAAAACAACATATTAATCTAATAAATTGAAACACAAAAGTGATAAAAAAATTCATGCAATGGAAAAACCAAAATGTCACACTAAAGATAAAGCTACGTCGTTTTGACGTACGTTGTGATCATAACTCAGATAAAAAAAAAACTTATGGCAAAAAATCGAGCACCAGCATTGACCTACAACCACCGACTGAGAAAACTGAGCGTATGAAGTTGCTTCGGAAATAAATGAAAGTCTGAGAGAGTAAAAATAAAAATGAATACGTCATTTCGACGTGGTTTATCTAATTAGGGTTAAATGAATTTGTTGAATATGGTTAAATCTCACATTAAAAAAAAAATTGGTAGGCTCGAAGCCATTTTGGTAGGTTTTTGGTAGGAAATAAATTTTCTTAGTGGCATCCCTGCAGCTGAGTCGTGTTTGCTTGTATAGTTAAGCCAAGCAACTCAATTTGAGAGGGTTGCTTTTACTTCCAGCAATTAGTTGAGTGGTAAATTTTTGCTTACAGTTGCTTATTTTGCTGAAACTAGTTTTTAAGCAAAATTCAACATGAAAAGATGTTTACAAATGGACATACATACATATTATGTGTACATACATACATTCATAAGTAAATATGTATAAAAAATCGAAATATGCGTAAACAAATCGTTTCAGCAAAATAAGCAAAAGCAGAAAAAATGCAAAGACACAACTAATTGCTGGAAGTAAAATGAAATCTCCCAAATCGCGTTGATTTGCTTAACTATACAAGTAAACACGGCTCAGATGAAAACTGAAGCGAATGAATCGTGTTCTCGTTTTTTACTCGGCTGGCCGAGTTTGCTAATTTACTTTTCGTTAGCAAAAGCAAAGCAAAAGCAAATGCAGCAAAAGTAGTTAAGCAATTTCAAACCCTGCCTTCATTGCTTGCTTTATAGTGTTGTCTATTTGTATTTTCCTCCGGATGAACTTTAGTGATACTTTTATACCTACTTCCCATTTTTCGAATTACAATTATCATTTAAAAAAAAAAAAGAAAAAAAATTATAAAAAAATTTTTCCTAAGCTCATACATATTTCACACATGTTTGTGATTCATATCCGACTCCAAATTATGAGTGCTCTGAGAATGTTTGTTGGGATAATAAATTCATGCCAAAACGAATTGACGGTTGACACTGAAAACTTCAAAATTAATAAAAACGAACTTACCTCCCAGAGTTGTATTGGATTTTTATTCGATTAAAAATTCAATTAATTAGTAATGGATCCATTACTAATTGAACTTCTGGATGGAAGATCGAGCTTCATTATCAACTTAATGAAGAAAATGTGGATAATTACTCCATTAACCGCCTGTGTGAAATCAGTATTAGCTTTAGTCACGCTGGTGAAACCGGGCCTTAGATTCTGCTTATCAATGCTAATGCTAAAATATTTAGTGAACTGTAGACACGAATTGAAACAAATCTCAGTGTTTTATTTTGACATGTAAATTTCTGTACTATTCTCTGATGCCATTATAATATTAAGCAGTAGCCAGGGGGGGGGGGGGGGGGGGCAGCTGCCCCCCCTGCCTCTACCTGCCTACGCCCTTGCCCGTCAACCAAATGAAAATGAAAATGAAAACAGATTTGCCTCCCTTGAAGTTGAGGAAATAAACCAACCAACTGAAAAAATACCCAAACCGCCGCCAATATTTATGGACAAAGTTCTAAACATTCCTTCATAGTTGTTCTCAGAAACATGCACTGCTCAATAGACACAAAAGAAATTGTGGATTCTCTAAAAGATCTCGGTCACTCAGTCACAAACATTTGGAACATAAAACACAGAGTCACAAAAAAGCCTCTCCCGATGTTTATCATTGAACTCAAACCCGACTCCAACAACAAGGAGATATATCAAATTAAAAGTCTCCTGCACTCAAAAATTACTTTCGAGCCCCCAAACCCGAAGCGTGAAATACCGCAATGCGCCAACTGTCAGCAATATGGCCATACAAAATCCTGCTGCCGGCGAAAATCAGTATGTATTAGATGTGCTGGAAACCACCTCTCCGCTGATTGCAAGCGAAAGACAAGATCTGAAGATGTCAAATGCGCTCTATGTGAAGGTAACCATACAGCAAATTATAAAGGCTGTATGGTATACAAAAACCTCCAAAGTGCCAAATACCCAACGCTGAGGAAAAAAGCTCCTGCACAGCCTCAGGAAAAACCACAACAGCCAAGTCATATCCCAATTCAGATTGAAACCCCAATTCAAATTGACTCATACCCAGCCACATATACTTAAACAGCAAAGAAAGGCGTAACACCTCGCCCGAACCCTAATAATGCTATTCCAAATAATAATGAAACCCACACCCCAACGCAAAACACTAACGAAATGCGAGAAATGATAGACTTACTGAAAAAAGTCATGCAACAAATGACAGCAATGATGAGCCTCCTCGTCACCTTGACGACTAAAAGCTGTGCATCTTCAACCCGTTGAAAATTATTATTTGGAATGCCAATCCAAACACTTACTTTAAGTTAAAGCTTTACTTCAGACCCATGATATAGATATACTCCTCATATCTGAGGCCCACTTTACTGACAAAAGCTACTTTGAAGAACCCAACTACATGTTTTACCACACAAAACACCCGAGTAACAACGCTCATGGAGGTTCAGGTATCTTGATACGGAAAAGTATTAAACATTACAGTACGAATTCATTCCGTACAAATGCTATACAAGCCACATATATTGTCATTGAAGACCCGAGCGGCCGGCTTACACTCTCTGCTATCTATAGCCCTCCGAGGCACTCCATCAGCACTGCAGAATATGAAAATTTCTTAAAAACTCTTGGAAATCGATTTCTAGCTGGGGGCGATTACAATGCCAAACACACATTCTGGGGCTCTCGTCTCATTACCCCTAAAGGAAGACAACTATATAATGCTATTAGCAAGCTCAGTTTAACTCCATTCTCTTCTGGAACTCCCACTTATTGGCCAACAGATAAAAATAAAATACCCGAATTAATAGATTTCTGCGTGGTGAAAGGCATGCCCTCCTTAGATATAACTTGCAAATCGTGCTTTGAATTGTTTTCCGACCACTCTCCAGTCTTGGTAACAATTGATAAGAATTTTACACCGGCAGCGGATCAATCTTTACAATCGGAAGACTGACTGGGAATACTTCCGACACATCATCACGTCTAATCTTGACTTGAAATTAACGCTGAAATCAGCTGAAGATATAGAGGCAGCAGTCGAACATTTTAACAGCTACATCCAACAAGCTGCGTGGAAATAAACTCCCACCCTCGTCAGACAAGAAAGGACAAGCGTTACCCACAACATACGAGCTAAGCTCAAAGAAAAGCAACTCGAAAGGAAAAAGTGGCAACAAACCCGTCACCCCGACGACAAGAAAAGATTGAATGCACTCACTAAAGAACTCAAAAATATCCTCAAAATTGAACACAACAGACAAGTTCAACAATATCTCAGTAATATTTATGCAACAGCTGCAACTCATTACTCCCTTTGGAAAGCTGCTAGTTAGGGTTCCAACGATACCACCGAGTACAAGTAAATACTCGATACTTTTGTTGCGAAAACGGGTACTTTTTTACTCGATGCTTTTTCACTCCGATATTTCGCCGATATCAATAAGTATCGATACTTTGGAATTGACACCTCCTTTGAGTAGGCCAATAATATTTTGTCCCCAGAGAGGAACTCAGAAATTCTTAACCGTTTTATGGCATTAATAACACAAGTATACACGGTTTTGGATCTAGGCAACTAAAAGTGGTTTTTAAGAAAATTTATGACGCTGAATCCGATTCTTCATTCCGTTTTTTAACATTTAGGGGATTCACAACCTGTTATAATACGTCATATCGTCATAAGTCATAATATTTTGTTGTTGCATTCTAGGCTGTATGTGTATTAAATAAATACAACTCTGCACTAGTGATGAGCGATATATCGCAAACGGTGATTTTTTCACTGTGAATAAAAAATCACAAATCGCAATTGCGATCACTTTTCCAAAATAGCAGTTCACTACTTATTGGCAACTGCTATCGATGTAGCAAGTAAGCAGTTCACCTATGTGAATCGCAATCGCAAAAGCATTATAAATTTCTTTTTGTTTACACTTTTGAGCAGACCACATACGTACATATATAGAAATATAAGAAAAAAACATTATTGAATTTACAATTTGTCTTTGAAAAATATTTACAAACAGCGATATTACTGCGGAATACGTTGTTATTGCTATCATTTTGTTAACATAAAATAAAGACAGGTTATATCGCTCAGAAAACGCAAAATTAGTCTCTACCGGTAACTGATGATTTTATACCAGTCCATGCAATCGCAATAGCAGTTTAAAATCACAGTGATTTAAAAATAGCAATCACCAAAATCACAGATATCGAAAAATCGCAGTTTCGCTCATCTCTACTCTGCACGATATGTTTTTGGGTCGTGGTATTTGATCATCTGGTTTTGTTTACTTCTTCACAGAGCTTTGGGAAAGTTTTTTATAACTATTTCCGTACAATATTTTAATATGACATATGACTTTATGGCACTTTGTGAATCCCCTAATTGATTCTAGTTTTTAATACAGTCAATAACTTAATTTTTAAAGATTTTTGTCAAATAATATTCATTTTATTAACTCAAAAGCAGAGACCAACTCTAACAGTTAACACTTATTTTCATTCCATTTCAGTCTGACGGAACACACAAAAACGCTGAGCGCAAAGTGTTTCCCACTGACTGAAACAGAAAACTCTCACACTCAAAGTGTGTCTCACCGTGGGCAACCTCTCTCAACGATCTTCTTTCTGTTGCCATTTAAGAGTTATTTTTCAACACTCAAAAATATCCCTCAGCAAGTGACGGTTTCAATGAGACTTTTATTTTTTTCCGTCCTTTGAAAACAGTTAAAAACAGAGGGATAAAGAAAAGTGTTGTTGAAAAATATGTTTGCATATGGAGATATGCATGTATGTTCGTGCGCATACGCATGTGTGCAAATGGAAGAAAATTTGTATTCGTAGTATGACTGTATTTAAAATAACCAATTTTGTAACTTAGCAGGTATAGACAGGAATTTTATTTTGAATTATTTAGTTAATACATAATATATGTATTAAAATGTAATTTGATGTTAGTAGATTCGTTACTTACGTATTTATGTACATATTAATATAGGTATTTAATTATAAAGGCATGTGTCTGAATTTTTTTACATACTCTGCAGGGAAGTTAATAAGTAACTAGAGAACAGAATTTCTGGTTCAAAACTTGCGAAAATGTGTCAAAGAAGCACCAGTTCATTTGCCGTCGGCTTTGCATATTTCTGCAATTCTTATACATGCATAGGTACATTAAGCCGTATCACGTTATATGGACAAAAAAAAAGTTGAGTGTGTGTCAGTTTCATTTGAACACTTATGTCGAAAAAATATTTTTGGTGTAAAAATTTTTTTTTTAGGCCCGCGTTAAAAACAGCTAAACCGCGTTTTTTGTAATAACTTCCTTATTTGATGTCGGATCTCTATGATCTTAATGTCGCAGAAAAGTTTTCGCGGAGCACTATATTTGGCCCATATAAAGTTTCGACCTCAAAGGTTGTTCTGAGTTTTACCTTTAAAAATTTTGAAGTTACTATCCCTAGATTTTTTTATTTTTATCACTAATACAAAGCTCTCAAAAAACAATGAGGAATCCCCCAAAAAAATTCTAGCCTTTATTCACAAACAAAAAAGTTATAACGTTGTAAAATGAAACACTTGTTTTTTTTATAAAAAATTACCACACACTGAAAAAACAACTTACTCAGATTATGGAAAAGTGGGAATGATTCGGCGCTAAAGACATATTTCCATATTTTGATGTACGATTTTCTTCAAATCAAGGAATAAAAACCACGTTTTAAAGAAAATTGTACATCAAAATATGGAAATATGTCTTTAGCGCCGAATCATTCCCATTTTTCCATAATCTGAAACCACGTTTTAAAGAAAATTGTATTCAAAACAATGAAAATATGTCTTTAGCGCCGAATCATTCCCATTTTTCCATAATCTGAGTAATTTTTTTGAGTGAGCGAAGTAATATAAGCGACAAAGAATTCTCTTTCAGAGCTCTGAAACTTCTTTCATAAATATCTCAAAATTTGGAGGACATCGTCATTTTCGGTCTCGGTTATCATAGATAAGAAGATGTTTTCTGGAGTAAAGTAAAGTGCGTTGTTTTAAATTGTAGGCTGAATAATTAACTGCATTTCTAGGGGCAGACGACGCATCCAGCGCAAGTTTGATAATACATTTAGACTTCCGTTGTCTTTTCAGGCGCGTATAATTTTACAACGAACTCTAGCAATTTTCTAAATAACTTGGATGATTTTAAGATATGCACGGATGCAGAAATCGTGAAGCCGTTGTAAGCCAGCGCGCTGTGCTTAGAGATCCCACTTGAATACTTACCAAATCTTCACTACAGCCATTATCATTCAATATAAATAACGTTGATCAGCACGAATAGTCCAATCATCAATAATTTTTTGAATATCATGTATCCAGTACTGGTAGCTGTTCCATCGCGGTACAACATTCTCAAGTCAAGCGAGGACTTAGAATACTTTTTAATCAAAAACTCATACTATATGGCGTTACTGCCTCATATAAATAAGAACTTGCGATAATTTTTCAAAAAACAAATTCTCTGATTTTAAAACGGTATAACTTTTTTGTTTGTGAATAAAGGCCACAACTTTTTTAGCGGAGTCCTCATGGTTTTTTGAGAGCTTTGTATTAGTGATAAAAATAAAAAAATCTAGGGATAGTAACTTCAAAATTTTTAAAGGTAAAACTCAGAACAACCTTTGAGGTCGAAACTTTATATGGGCCAAATATAGTGCTGAGCGAAACCTTTTCTGCGACATTAAGATCATAGAGATCCGACATCAAATAAGGAAGTTATTACAAAAAACGCGATTTAGCTGTTTTTAACGCGGGCCTAAAAAAAAAAATTTTACACCAAAAATATTTTTTCGACATAAGTGTTCAAATAAAACTGACACACGCAAACTTTATTTTCGTGATACGGCTTAAGGTACATACATACATATGTAATAGTGCCCTGCGTAAACACTATAGTAAACAGTATACTGTGAAACAGCTCTACCAAAAAAACTCTAAGTAGAATAGACAGATTTTTAGTTTATATTACATTCATACATATGTATATACATACATAGATATGTATGTATTTAGTAGTTGAGTAGAAATGCATATACATACATAGGTATATAATATTTTTAGAATTTTGATTTTTGATTTTTGAGAACTTCTTATTTGTATAGGGCTATTCTGGCCATTGGTTTCCAAAGACAACTACATATCGTCGGCCCCCTGCCAGAACCACGAATGCGCAATTTTTCCAATTTTGAGTGAAGCAGTTTTCCTGATCAATCTGTGCATGCTCTACATTTTAGTAAAACCCCCAGTACCTTTGTGCAGTGGAAGCCACCAAAATTTTCAATGCCAGTAACACGAATGTGTAGATCAGTTATAAAAAGTTGAGCCAGAAAAACGAATGTGGCACATTCATGTTTCTGGCCCAACAAAATATGTTAAAAATTCCTTGAAAATACATAAATTTCAAAAAATATATGGGGCACATTCGTATTTCTGGCCTAACAAAAAATGTAAAAAAATCGTTGAAAGTAAATTTCCAAAAATATATGGGACACATTCGTGTTTCTGGCCTAACAAAAAATGTAAAAAATTCCTTGAGAATAAATTTCCAAAAATATATGGGGCACATTCGTGTTTCTGGCCCAAAAAAAATCAAAATAATTCTTTGAAAATAAATTTCCAAAGTAAGTAAAAAAAGCACATTCAATTCATATTCATATTTTATTTGTGGAACTATTTCTAATCTTCAAAATCAGAGTCTTCTGAAAAGTTAGGCTCAGGATTATGCTCTTCCGAACCTCGCTTCTAATCTTCAAATTGTTATAAAAATAGTGGCAAAAAGGCAATGAAATGCACCTTGAACGGAAAATATTAGCTCGCCGATTGCGCGATGAAGACAAAGCTATTCCGTAAACTAATTTTTGATTAGCAATCAGTGCTAAATACGCCAAAAGGGCCTTGTGGGCAAATATTTACCTTCGAAAACTGACCATAGAATATGGTGCTGTACAACGCAAATCATCAGAGGGGCATGTAACTCTCCAAAACCATTTCAAGTTCATACGCAACTATACGACGCTTTTTAAAACTTCATTTATTTCAACGAAGGAGAAACTGCCCTTTCGAAATATTTGCTGGTCGAGATGTATATCGTCGTACCATACGAAAACACATTTTAAATTTCTTACGAAACTGGCAATTAAACAATTCTGTACGAAAAGTAGTACATTTGACTAATTATATACTGTTTATGCATTAAAATTGTTGTTGTTTAAACAAAATTTTTACCTTTCGTCAACCAAAAGATTAAAGTGCTTGTATTCCTCAACCACAAAAAATCGTGTGCTAGTTTTCGTATGGTACGACGGTATATAAAACATTAACTCTACAACATTTTTTACAAAAAAAAATATTATGAAACAAAATTTTTAGTAGTTTATTTGCCATTGAATATTGGTGGCCCTCCGTAATAAAACCCACGCCCGTTTATTCGGAGTCATTGCCTATCGCTGACGCGAAAGCAAAAGATTTAAATAAAATGTGCGAAACCTTGGCGATTCCAAAGGAATACCACAATTTTTATAAAAATTTTAAGGCTAATAGCGGAGTTCGCGATGCTCTACCTGAGCCTGACCTTTCAGAGCACTCTGATTTTGAAGATTAGGAATAGTTCCACAAATAAAATATGAATTTGAATTGAATGTATTTGTTTTACTTATGTACTTTTGGAAATTTATTTTCAAGAAATTTTTTTGGTTTTCGTTGGGCCAGAAACACGAATGTGCCAAATCTCGAAGATTAGAAGGAATAGAAGCATAAAAACTATATCAGGACATCGAGCTAAACAAGGTTCTAACTTGCAGATATATTTTTATATTAGAAACAAATTTTTCAAATTTTGCGAGAAGAATAAACTTTAAAACTCGATTTCCCAACATTTTCATTTTAGCACATTCGTGGTTCTGGCAGGAGGCCGACGATATGTTATGCGTATAAAAATCCATGCCTAAATGTACAGACCAATAGCCCAAGAGGCAGCAGCTTTTTTTTTTCGATCAATTTTATAAAGGCTGAGATTAAAACTGTGTGTTGTAGTCACGTTCAGTGATGCCGTTTTGATACAATCGTATCAAATGTGCTACTTTTTTAAGCCGAAGATACGTAGATACTTTTTATTTTGCTGTAGAACAAATTTGATACATTTTTAATCCGTATCAAATAATTTTGATACAATTTAATCAAAATCAAAGAATATTAACCGATTTTTTTTTTCATTTTTAAGATTTTCTTAAAAATTTTAACAACCTGTGAATGCCACGAAAAACATGTATTGTGAAGGTCTTTGAAAATACAAAAAAGGGCAATATTTTAGTAAACTTTATAGTAGGCATCACTGCGCATGGATGGAATGAGCACGACTCACTAAAGCTCGTCAGTCATTCCGCGGGCGGTGGATTATGCGTCAGTCAGGCACCTTAACATGACAAAAAAGTGCCAATTTCAAGCAATTTTATAAAGGCTGAGCTTTTTATATATAATATTTATGATAATAAGAAACTAAAACCAACCGTCAGTCATTCCGCGGGCGGTGGATTATGCGTCAGTCAGGCACCTAAACTTGACAAAAACGTATGAGCGCACCCATGTAGGTAATTATACGATGCGCAGAATTTTTTTTGGCTGATTGACGACTTTTTTCCAATAGAAAATCAGTTGATGGTTGTTATCATATCTCTATTAGTTGAAACTATAGGCCTGTGCGCTAAGAAATCCATACAAAATTTAAGCGCAGATGTATATGCGCTTAAATAAAAACAGAGCTTATTTTACAGGTTTCGAATGAGCTTCTTAAGTTTAAGCCAAGGTAAATACGTACATATACATTATTAAAAAATCTATTTTTTATGCGATTTGCTTGAAATTTGGTACATTGGTAGCCCTTTGCTAATGTTAATATTTCGTATTCTCGTTTTATGAGCAGTTGTAAGCAGTTTCAAGCAAAATGTTTTTAAGGGTTCGATTTGTGGACTGTCTAACATAATGGAAAATTACCATATTTTGGCAAGTGGTTCAGTAAATGGTTTCATAAATGGCAAACATTTCAACAGATGCAAACGTCTCCATCCTCTTTTGTATTTAGTCCTGGAAAATTTACATCTTGACCGTTCGAAATTCTCCGGAAGTCTTCAACGTACATACAAGCACTCAGCAACATTTCACCAATTCCAAATTGTAACCTCGATGAATTGTTTACAACATTGCAAAGCTACCCAGCCAGACACGACTAACGCATTCACCAACACATTCAAACCAAATTTCCATTTTTACCAACACACTGAAAGGTATCTGTAAAATTGTTTGTTTCTTTCTTCATTCTTTCTCACTCTCTTTTCACAAACATGGTATTCTTAACGCTTTTCGCCGTTAGCAATAACATGTTATGCCTAACTCATATCTACGTTAGCGCTAACATGGTATGCCTATATGTATAATGAGCAATATGTTAGAGCGAGAGCACAGATTGTTCAAAAATCAACAAAGTTGGCTGCGAAAAGAATAACGGAAGAAGTAGAAACGAAATCTCAAACGGCGTCATTTTAATTGTGATTTTATAGTACGTGAAATCGGTGCGGTAAATGTAAAAATATTTTATTTAAGATCTCAAAATCAGCTGCAAATGGTAATAAATAATTTAGAATCATGTACATATATCAAATATGTACGTATTAATGAAATTATTTATGTATTTCAGAATCAAGAATTCAGAAGAGGTGTCCACGGATGAGCCTCCAACTAAACGGTCAGCTGGACTAAAAATGGAATCAAAAAGTCTGGAATGTTCGAATGGGGATGGTCATGGAGTTATTTAAGCTATTTGCTTTATTTATATTTATGTATATAATTGTAACAATACAATAAATAAAAATTTTAAAGCTAAAATGAAAACTGTTATGCCTAACTCATTTTAGCGTTAGCCATAACGTGTTATGGCTAACTCATTTCTACGTTAGACATAACTTGTTATGTCTAACGTATTTGTTCATTAGCCCTAACGTGGTAAGTCTAACACATTTCCATGTTAGCCCTAACGATTAGAGCTAACATTTTGGTTCGTTATTCCTAACGTGAGTGAGTGAGATATATGTATTCGAATATGCATTTGCTAGAAAGAGATGAGAGTCATATACATGTGCACACGTACAGCGGTGAGTGCGTTAGATTTCTCCCGATGCTAGAACAAAACTAACGCATTCGTTGTATGGCGAACTAACACATTTTTGCGTTATAGCTGTGCGTTATATAACGCGTTATATGACGAGTAGTGTTCTGACTGGGTATCTATGCGAATTATATACATTCACAGGAATGGATGATATTAACATGGCTCGTGTTGTATCATTCACTAAAACATATGGCAATGACGATGGCTGCAATCCACTTAACTTGAAAATAAAAAAAACATGGATGGCTCTTTATTTCCGCCTTGTTGAGCCGAACTGCGACAACATTTTTTACACACGGCATACATCGCTCATCTTTGGAGTCTTGCTCATCTACCCGAGCCTACCACGTTATTGCCCACTGAGTATGGATGGGAGGAAAAATATGGCAAATATTTGTTTAAATGGTTTGTGAGTGATCAAATGCCGCCATCCACCACCAGCATTGCGAACCTGTGGGCCTATTCTGTAACCAATTTGCGACAATTTTCGGATCGGTGTCGTAAATTTGCGATCATTTTTGCGATTATGCTATTCTGTACGATTTTTCGGTCGATTTCTATAGTGTATTTTGACAGATGTTTCCGATAATCATCGCAGAGGTATCGAGGGAAATTTTTGTGCCGGTAGATTTTGCGATTATCGGTCGCAAGATAAGTTACAGAATTCCAGCACTGGACGTAAATCCTGAAGGTATAAACAACTTTCCTAATTTGGAACAATTTATATTAACAGTATATTTATACCTTTCATGAGAATGAAATGGTATTATAACTTTGTGCCAAAAAATTTTTGTCGAAAGTACCAGAAGGAAGCGGGGGGGACCCACCAAAATATATACCGATATAATCAGAATCATGAGCTGAGGCGATTAAGCCATGTCCGTCCGTCTGTGTGAACGCAAACTAGTCCCTCAGTTTTTGAGATATCTGAATGAAATTCGGAATACAGGTTTGTTGTTATGTGCAATTGATCATTTGTCGGAATCGGCCGAATCGGACCACTATAACATATAGTAAACAACCGATTATTCAGATATGCATACGCATTTTGGGGTGTAACTTCAGTATAACTTCCCTATTTTAACAGCTAAGGACATGAAACTTTGAAGTACCCATATTGGTCCAAACCGGTATACCGTTCACAGTTCGAACATGTATGCACTAACATTAAACACTGTCGAACATATGCTTGTCTGACTTCAACATAAAACATTTCCGATAACTAGCAGCAGACAAGCAGAGACGTTCTCGTTCTTGAAACGATCGCTGCCCGCAAGTTTCGGTCTTTTCGGTCCACTGCTAAGTATTCGAATACTAATAGCCCAGTTAGTCGAGAACGTAAACCCGTGTACCGTGTCAGCTGATCCAACCTATTTAATGGGATTTGTATGTAACCGATTATTCAACGACGTACGACGCAGAAGCCCGTACCGCAGAAATCAAAATCATTTTGATTTTTTACGTAAAAACGTGGCAGCTGATAGCTCGCATGGTTGCAAGGTAGAAGGGTTGCCAGTTGAACATTTTTAGTTATTAAATATTTAAACAGTAATTTTCATAGCATTATACAACTAACTCAACAAGATTGTAAAATGTTATCGAATATACATATATGTGTTCACATGAAAAAAATAGTATGTCTGATACGCTGTTTTGACAATTTGATTTTTAGGTCACAATGTTTAGGCCACAATGGTGGCGGTATTTTCTTAATTGATAACTCTTGGTGGTCTTCTTCTGCAATTTTTCTACATTAAAAAGTTATAAATTGCCGCAATAAATCTGAGTTTCTGTAACAAAATCAATTAAAGTGATGTCACACTAATACGATCCACACTTTGGCACCACCTATTTATACTAGAAAAGATATGAGTTACAGAAACTCAGTACAGATTTCTTAATTAAACACAGATTTTTGTGAGAATCTTGTTGCTTCCCAATATAATTTTTTTTATGGATTTTCAATTGTAAATTTAATGTTCTGACTGTGTTTTTTGTTATTTTATGTTTTAGCCCTTGATAACTATCACCAAGGTGTGATGGAAATATATTGGGCAGCAACAAAATTACAAGAAAAATGTGTTTTAATTACCAACTAAGCAGTAAAAAAGTAACTAAATTAATAAAAAAAAAAGTCGTCAACGACAACTTTAAAAACGATTAAATTAGTATTTTCTTGTCATTTGGCAAATAATGCACAGTTGTGTATTGAAGAGTAATCCGCATAACACTTTGAAGATTAGTAAAAATCTTGTTTGCTCAAAAATGACTAAATGGCAACCCTGCCAAAATGTAAACAAACTTTATATATATGTAAATATGTGTGAGTAAAACAGCTGATTGCTACGGGCTCAAAAAATCCTAAAAATTGCATACGGGCGTTTGCGTCAACGAGCGGACCACACGTTCTCGACTAACTGGGCTATAAGATGGTGCTTACGAGAGCCTGCCTGCTAGTATTTGGCAACGTAGAAATTTTGCTCAACTGCAACGATTTGAACGATTAACATGCATGCATGCATACATATGTATGTTAGTATTTACATATGGATGCATGTATGGTTGTATGTATGTACATATATGTATGTATGCATTTGCCTAATTTTTATTTTATATTAAATACCTAGTACCTGGATAGTACATACCTAATACCTACTTGCGAACGGATACACATATCTACATATTTATATGAATTTATGTATACCTAAATACTTGGGGCAAATAATTAAATTAGATACTAACACATCTAGTCCGGTTTACGATCCACTTTCATCGGAGGTGAATCGGATCAAATGGCATTCTGCAATTCGATTGAAGTCCGATGAACGTCAGATTTTTTCGAAGTTCGGAAATCGGCATTCTGGTTCACGATGGATCGGATTTTTGACAGTTTATCGGAGCGATTCTTTCCGTCAGCTTTTGTGTGTCGGAGGCAATAGAAATTTTGATTATTTTTGGAAAGATTACCAATTTAATGTAATTAAACTATGATTTTTAAATTTATGCAACATTATTATACAAACGGGCTTGGTTTAGCTATGCTACTGGTCTTTTCTTTGCAAAATAAGTGAACAAAAGGAATCTGCTTTAGTACAATAGACTGAATAGAGGGAAGTAAGTACAAGGAGTTGCAACGTATTGAACTTTTATTTAATAATAAAATTTATTATCCTTTTTAGCAATATTTAAATATTATTGTTTAACGTATTGAACTTTTATTTAATAATAAAATTTATTATCCTTTTTAGCAATATTTAAATATTATTGTTTAATAAAAGCTTCTGAAAATAATTTTAATTGTGTATTATTACTACGATCATGTAATATGAGTGGGTAGCGCAAGTCGGGCACAATTCCTGTGCCAAGATGTACTCCTTTAAGCATTTTTGCCTGACTGTGTCTTTTTAAAGATTTAAAATATCGCCTTGCAACATGATTTACAAACATTTGCACGAGAAACTAACAAATCGAAGAAACGTGCTCACTTTCTATATCCGTTCATGCTCAACGCGTCCTGGCGAGTCACAAAATTCCTGCTACACGATATTTACATATTCATGACTTGATTGATCGCAACCTGGATTTCAAATTTGCTTTTATGTTTTGCGATCCATAAAAACTTGTTGATATGCGACCAGTGTGGAGCGTCATCCATGGATTGCATCAATATAACATATTACTATAAATACATAGTGTAAAACAAACCAACTGCAAGAGGTTTTCGCATGAAACTTTGTTGGAATAAGCTGTAAATGTTATTTTCACTAAAGCTGACATTTTCATTGCCCTTGAGTTCATGGAGTCCAATTTTTTTCATTATTTTTAAATTACTAATAGTTAAAGTGGGAATCGCAATAATGTACCACTGGTGTTAAGGGAAAATTTGTATATAATGAACCACGATCCTATCACAGATCATAAAAAAGTCGCTCCCGCGGACGATTATAGCGCAAGAGATATTCCTTGTTAAAGCAATGTGTGTGTAGAAGACTTCTATGTGTCACCGGCCTTTGGGCGCGCTTTAAAAAATCCTCAGCCGTCAGAATTCTCCTTTTGGAGAACTTTAATATTATAATTTAACTAGCTGACCCGGCAAACTTCGTTCTGCCCAAAATAGATTTTTTTATTAATTTGATTTCAAAAATTGTTATTACACCGGTATTATTTTTAATAGAAAATTAACGATTTTTCACTACTTCATTGTGTATACAACTTCAAAAATATATAATTTTAGTATTCAGTTTAAGGCTGCACAATACACAATATTTTTAATTTTCTGTCCCGGAGCGTAAATAAATAGCGAGGACGGTTTTCCAACACGGGAACACGCCAGAGCTGACCATGTGAAAAGCATGGCATTTCTAGGTTTATGCCGCATACTTCCAACGACCGCCTTTGAAACTTGTTAATTGTCATCGCAAATGCAAGTTTCACTGGGAACTGCATACGTTTGAATTGGAAAGGCAAATCTGTTGAAGATAAGGTAATCCGGGGAAGTAAGCATTCCTCTCCCTTGAACGGGCATTTCAAAATGCTTGCCACTATTAAATTGTCCATTAGCTTTTTAACAATCAGTCCTGTACCATTGCACAGTTTGGGAGCATGAAGATTGCGTAGCATAATAACAACAGACCCAACTTTGAGACGCAAATGATGAGGAGGCATTGCAGGCAAATCCAGAGAGTTTAATAACTCCACTGGGTAATTTACTACTTCGTCTTAATTTTCAACGCGATCAATAGATTTATAAGACCGCAGATCTATCGGAATTTGATTTTGAATCGTCCAATTCAAGTCGTTGACATCAATATTTTTTGCTGCTAAAATTGCGCGTGCGGCTAACCATTCGTAGTTACTATAATTTTGAGTGATATTTGGATATACACTGCTAATTAGTTCATCCTTACTTGAAGCGAATTGGTAAATCGCAGTTGGAATCGATATTAATCCACTGCAAGGATCTATCGGAACTTCTACATTGCCGATTCGCAGCAGCTCTTTTGAAAGAGCGTCTGCATTGCTATCGTGTTGCAGCAAAACTCGAATATTGATGGTCAATGAAATGGTTTTAACAAACCTCCACAAATGCGATGACTTCAGACATGCGTTTATCTCATCCACCGCTGTTGATTTTGGAATTACGGGTAGTGTTTGTCTGAAGTTGCCCGTCAGCAATATCTTCACTCCTCCAAATCAACGATCATTATTGCGCAAATCTCTCTCTCTCTTTGCAAGTTTAATGGAAGCTTTAATGCTGAATGTGCCGTTCTTCCCCCTTCCAACAGTGTTGCAGCAATTGCGGTATATGCAAGAGCTAATGCAATACCACGGGCGCATCGAGAAAAAATATGCCACCGTTTCCATTATCAACAGCGTTTATTAGTTGATTGAACGCACTGCTTTCCTGTTGATTCAACAGTGGAAAATTTGTTTGTGCTTGTTGTTGCAAGTGAGTTATATCGTCAGCACGCTCGCCATGAACGCTTTTAGGGATATTTAGCCTTAAAAATTAAAATCGCATGGGAGGTGCTACGCACCCTTTTCCCAAAACAACTGTTTTTTTTCATAAGCATGCTATTGATATCGTTAATCTCCTGATCAATTTTCAGGTCCCAACCTTAAACGCTTTTATAGATATTCAGCTTGAAAAATTAAGTTTGTATGGGAGGTGCCACGCCCCTTTTCTGATAACCCCCACTTTTATGCGTGGGAATGGCTTTCATGTCATTTAGCTCTATAGTCATTTTCAGGATCCTGCCATTTATTCTTTCTGATATATTCAGCTTGCAACGCTAAGTTTGTAATTTGAGGTGCCACGCCCCCTTTTCGTATAACTCCTATTATTTTGCGTTAATATGGAATTGTTATCGTTTATCTCCACACCAATTTTAGATATATTCAGCATGAAAAATTAAGTTTGTATGGGAGGTGCCACGCCCTTTTTTCTGATAACCCCCACTTTTCTCCGTGAGAAGGGTTTTGATATCACCTACCTCTATACCAAATTTCAGCTCCCTACCTTGAACTCTTTTAGAGATAATCAGCTTTAAAAATTAAGATTGTATGGGAGGTGCCACGCCCCCCTAATATTTTTTAATTTTCTCTTCGACTAAACCTTCGCGGGGTTACAACAAACAAACCCCCCAAGGAAGTATTTGATTTGGTTCAGCCGTTTTCAAGTTTTAGCGTTACAATTAAAAACCAAATCATTTTTATATATATAGATAATAGTTGAAAGCGTTGAAGGTAGATGAATTATCATCCAAATAATATTTCCTGAAAGTTTCACTGAAAAATTCGCAGTAGTTTGTAAATAAATAAAATTGGTTCATTCTATCCAAGCTTAGCCGGTGTTAATTTCCGAATTACAAGGTATTATCGCATGAAACTTGGTGACAGTATTCTATAAATGCCGTTTTCATATATGTTGTCACTTTTTTTTATACTCAGCTGTACTAGTACACAGAGTATTATAGTTTTAATCACATAACGGTGGATTGTAACAGAATGAAATAATCGAGATAGATATAGACTTATATATATCAAAATGATCAGGGTGAAAAGAGAAATCGATTGAGCCATGTCCGTCCGTCCGTCTGTCCGTCCGTCTGTCCGTCTGTCCGTCCGTCTGTCCGTCTGTCCGTCTGTAAACACTCTAACTCGCGTAAAAATTGAGATATTTTGATGAAATTTGAAATGCAAGTTGGTATCGAGACTGGGACGGTTGGTATTGAAAATGGGCGAAATCGGACCATGACCACGCCCACTTTTCCTATATAGAAAAAATCGGATATTTGGTATCTCAGCCACTAATATAGCTAGAGTGATAAAATTTTACCCACGTATTGAGCTCAGGGCCTTATGAAGAAATTTGATGAAGTTTTGGAAAATGGGCGGTGCCACGCCCACTTATTAAGGGTCAAACATTGAAAGTTTTATATGTCATAACTCAGAAACCGTTGAAGATATATCGATGAAATTTGGTATGCGTAATTTGCTTACTTAGACAAATGTTTTGACGAAAAATTATCAAAATCGGTTGACGGCCACGCCCACTTTTATATATGGGAACTATAAAGGGGCCTAATAAAAACATTTTAAGCGATATCTCTGTCAAATATAAAGATCTATCACTGAAATTTTGTGGCAGGAGTCCAACTATGAACGTAAAACAAAAAGTACAAAAATTTTGGAAAATGGGCGGTGCCACGCCCACTTATTAAGGGGCAAACATTGAAAGTTCTATGAGTCTTAACTCAGATACCGTTGTAGATATATCGATGAAATTTGGTACGCGTAATTTGCTTACTTAGACAAATGTTTTGGCGAAAAATTATCAAAATCGGTTGACGGCCACGCCCACTTTTATATATGGGAACTATAAAGGGGCCTAATAAAAACATTTTAAGCGATATCTCTGTCAAATATAAAGATCTATCACTGAAATTTTGTGGTAGGAGTCCAACTACGGACATAAAACAAAAAATACAAAAATTTTTGAAAATGGGCGGTGCCACGCCCACTTATTAAGGGTCAAACATTGAAAGTTTTATATGTCATAACTCAGAAACCGTTAAAGATATATCGATGAAATTTGGTACGCGTAATATATTTACTTAGCCAAATGTGTGGACGAAAAATTACCAAAATTGGTTGACGACCACGCCCACTTTTATATATGGGTATTATAAAGTGACCTAATAAAATCATTTTTGGCGATATCTCTGGGAAATATAAAGATTATTCATTGAAATTTTGTGACATGAGTTCTACAATAGACCGGAAACAAAAAATAAAAAAAGTTTATAAAATGGGCGTGGCACCGCCTCTTTTTATACAAAGAAATCTACGAGCCTATTACTCGACAAATAACTGAGATATTATGACGAAACTTGGTTTATGCACTTTTATAACTTGTGTTAATAGACACGCAAAAATGTATTGAAATCGGTTTATGACCACGCCTACTTTTTAACAAAGATATTTCTGGAACACCCTTTTGGAATTTGTAACGTGAAGTCTTTGTAACTAAAAGTCATAGAGGGATGCAATTTTGCACTAACAATAATATTTATATGCTTATTTGGATGATTGATACAAAGTTTGAAAATGGGCGTGGCTGCGCCCTGTTTATGCAGCACTCGTTTCATATAAAATACACCCTCTATCGAACAAACGCAAACAAACAATGAAAGCATACAGCTGAGTATCTAATGTTCGATTCCACTCGAACTTAGGCTTCCTTACTTGTTTTATAATAGAAAGCAATATTTTAAAAAATTGAATTAAAATTAATGTCCAAATTCCTTTGTTCTTCCATTTATTTTTCCACTAACATTGCTATTCCGAACGTTACCGGAAAATTACTTTACTGGTAATTTATGTTGCTGGAAATTGTTACCATCTTTTCAATTGGTATTCTGGCGGGCCGCTGTGGTGCAGTGGGTAGAGTGCTCGCCTGCTGTGTCAGAGGTCTCGGGTTCAAACCACGGTCCGAGCTAAACACCAAAACAATTTTTCAATTAGTAAAAATCCAATTATTGGGTTTTTTAAGAGCAGCGGTCACCTCTCGGCAGTGGGCGGCATACCCTCCGAGAGTATTTCTGCCATGAAAAAGCTTCTCACAAAAAATGCATTCGCCGTTCGGAGCCGGCATAAAACTGTAGGTCCACCCAATTAGTAGGAAAAACAAAAAGGAGCACACCTCGAATTGGGAGAGAAGCTCGGCCATAAAACTCGTCAGAGTTATAATAGCGCCATTGTATTATTATTATTATTCTGGCACAAATGGTAACGCTGTCAAAGCATTTCCATACGAACGGAATGGAATCGGGCTGAAATGGTAACAAATTGTTACCACGTATTGAGGTGGTAACTTAATTTTCTGCTGCCAGAATACGAAAAGAGTGTTTAAAGTACCAGATTTTTTATTTCACCAGTAAAGTAAATTACACTGTGGAACAAATTTAGGTCAACAAAAGTTAACTCGGTTCTGAAAGTTGGGGGTGAAAAGAGAGGCTAAATTAGAAGACCCGTATCGCGGCGTTTGCTTAGGTTAGTTCGAATTTGTTTTTAATCGACCTTTGAACTTTGCAGGCAAATGCCGATTTTCAGCATATTGTTTGTATGGTTTTTTTGCTATAACTCGTCGACTAATTGCTGCAGTAGCAGCACATTGGCAGCGCAGTAGATACAAGCCCATTTACGGGTATAACATGCATAAAATATACCCGTGCAGATGCATTGCCCGACTTGACTGTATTTACATGATCGCCTATAACTTTTCCATTTTACCATGGATTTTCTTCGTTGATAGCTTATTTTTTTGCTAATAGAATGTAGCTTCACGCAAGGGAGTAAAACCGAAGGTGAAAATTTTGGTTTTAAAGATATTGCCTGACAAAGTCAATTTTTTCTTTAAAAAATCGAAAAAATTCAAATTGAATTATCAATATTTCAGAAACTATAAGAGGTAGAGAAAAATGCTATAGACCCCTTGTATAGGAAATTTAATTTTCTTTCAATTAGTCGACGAGTTATAGCAAAAAAACCATAAAAACAATATGCTGAAAATCGGCATTTGCCTGCAAAGTTCAAAGGTCGATTAAAAACAAATTCGAACTAACCTAAGCAAACGCCGCGATACGGGTCTTCTAATTTAGCCTCTATTTTCACCCCCAACTTTCAGAACCGAGTTAACTTTTGTTGACCTGAATTTGTTCCACAGTGTTATGTTACCACACCGGAATAAGGCCGTAAATAAGCTGTTGCAGCAATGGAATCCATTTTTTAACCATTTAATATATTCTTTCTGAAAATTTAATCTAAAACTTACTGAAAATATAAATTTGCTGTCAAAAATACAAATGTGCTGTCAAATAATACATATTATTTCGCATAAACGCTACCTAACACTGATTCGAACATAGTTTAACACTTAACAACACTTATGTTCGAAACGTCGTAAACCAGAATACCAATTTTCGTTTTGTCGTAGCAGTCGACGTCGCCGCGATCGGAGTTCCGAGGGATTGTGGAATAGCTGTGTAAATATTTCATTTTTAGTTTCAAAGCATTGATTTTATATCTACTATTTTAACATAACATAATTATAAATCTTATACTTAATAATAGCCCTGTTTTTATTTAAGCGCATATACATCTGCGCTTAAATTTTGTATGGACTGCTAAGCGCGGAAAGAGATGTGCGCTTAGAAATCCATACAAAATTTAAGCGCAGATGTATGTATATGCGCCTAAATAAAAAACAGGGCTATTAAAACGTTTACAAGTGTAGTATATATTATAGAATTGTGTGCAAATGCCGATTTCAGCCTTTGTTTAAAATTCATAACTGCGTTGATATCTTCATTATTATCCTGCCATCCTGTTATTAACTGGTGAATATATATGGGTACTAAATGCAGCGTTGAGAACGAAAAAAGACACTGAAGATGGCGCATATTAGCCGAAACCGGTTTGTCTCCAAACAAAAATTGACAAGGGATGACAGAAGATCGTTCCACAATACACCATATTCCTACCCTGTCGGAAAAACAAGCAACCAAAAAGTATTTCTTCCCCATTACTCTTAACAATTTTTGCACTTTCCACACCTTGCTTCTCCCTTGTACTTCTTTCAATATATATTATCCATTTTGTAGTTGGGCTGTAATGTTCTGAAGTTGTGAAGAACGTGAATCTGATAAAGCTTCCCTTTTCAGTTATTATTATTATTTGAGAGATATTGGCGCAAAAATATTGTCTGATACAATAAGTAATTGTTGTTTCCAACAATCCATTGCTTAAATAGTAAAAATAAGAAAATAACCGAACATCGATTTTTAGGCCCGAAAGGAACATATTAGCCTGAAGTCGTAAAAAAGTCCGAAGTTAGCTCGTTAACTCATAAAAATGGCGTTGCTAGCCTAGAATTTCACTGACCTAATTTATGATCAACAGCTCTCGTCTACCTAAACCCAAAACTCTCAAGGGAAAAGTGATTTTCACCGTGATCAATTCATCTACACTATTTTTTCACTTGAAAGTTATTCTTTAGATAATACTTAAATACATCTTTCAAGAAATTTTGGAGAGGGAAAAATTTGGTATAAAAGTTATTATTATTATTTTATTGAAAACAACCAAATTTTTTCTGTAAATTTTATTTAATTAAATATAAAACAAGTAAAAGCGCGGCTGTCTTCGGCCGTACCGAAGACTTCATACCTTTCATGAGTGGGGAAATGAAAAGTTACCTATGTATGTACATAGCCGGATTAAGTTTAATTTATAATTTTAATTCTGTGGGTTCATTTATGGAAAGATTTATTAGAAAAAATGGTGTCTTGGCTATTTAAATGGAGGAGTTATACACCAAAATGTCCATATCTGAACAATCGGTTGTATGGGAGCTATATGTATTTTCGGTAATCCCGTTTGGGCCCATATGTGTACAAATACTTCAAAATTTCACACCGTTAGCTGTTAAAATGGAGGAGTTATACACCCAAAAGTGCATATCTGAACAATCGGTTGTATGGGAGCTATATGTTATAGTGGTCCGATCTTGACAATTTTCGGTAATCCCGTTTGGGCCCATATGGGTACAAATACTTCAAAATTTCACGCCGTTAGCTGTTAAAATGGAGGAGTTATACACCAAAATGTCCATATCTGAACAATCGGTTGTATGGGAGCTATATGTTATAGTGGTCCGATCTTAACAATTTTCGGTAATCCCGTTTGGGCCCATATGTGTACAAATACTTCAAAATTTCACACCGTTAGCTGTTAAAATGGAGGAGTTATACATCAAAATGTGCATATCTGAACAATCGGTTGTATGGGAGCTATATGTTATAGTGGTCCGATCTTGACAATTTTCGGTAATCCCGTTTGGGCCCATATGGGTACAAATACTTCAAAATTTCACGCCGTTAGCTGTTAAAATGGAGGAGTTATACACCAAAATGTCCATATCTGAACAATCGGTTGTAGGGGAGCTATATGTTATAGTGGTCCGATCTTGACAATTTTCAGTAACCCTGTTTGGGCCCATATGGGTACAAATACTTCAAAATTTCACGCCGTTAGCTGCTAAAGTGGAGGAGTTATACACCAAAATGTGTATATCTGAACAATCGGTTGTAGGGGAGCTATAGGTTATAGTGGTCCGATCTTAACAATTTTCGGCAATCTCGTTTGGGTCCATATGGGTACAAATACTTCAAAATTTCAGGCCGTTAGCTGTTAAAATGGAGGAGTTATACACCAAAATGTGTATATCTGAATAATCGGATGTTGTGGAACTATATGTTATAGTGGTCCGATCTTGACAATTTTCGGTAACCTTGTTTGGGCCAAAATGGGCACGTCTATTTCAAAGTTTCATGTCCTTAGCTGTATAAATGGGGAAGTTATGCACAAATTACATCAAAAAATTTCATGTATATCTGAATAATCGGTTGTTTTCTATATGTTATAGTGGTCCGATTCGGCCGGTTCCGACAAATGATCAGGTGCATATAACAACATACCTGTATTCCGAATTTCATTCAGATATCTCAAAAACTGAGGGACTAGTTTGCGTTCACACAGACGGACGGACGGACAGACGGACAGACGTACAGACGGACATGGCTTAATCGACTCAGCTCGTGATTCTGACCATATCGGTATATATTTTGGTGGGTCCCCCACGCTTCCTTCTGGTACTTTCGACAAAAATTTTTTGGCACAAAGTTATAATACCATTTCATTCTCATGAAAAGTATAAATATAGTTTGAGGTATTCATTGATTCAAAACATAAAATATCTACATACCTGCATGCGAATTTATTTTTTTATAAATAAATATACGTATTGTATGTACATATGTATATGCATCTCTATGCATCAAAGCTAAGCTTAGAATGACGTCAAACGTCATTACATTATTTTATTTTAATCAATTATAATAATTAAACGTTCTGCTTTAATAAAAGTAACATATGTACATATGTTTAGTTTTAAGGTTAAGATTGTGCCACCTCCCACTTAATGAAATAAAGGATAAAATAGTTCCAGCATAGCTAGGAATAAAATTTTGAAGCTATTATGTACCAAGTATAGGTTCAAGGTTTTTTAATTTTGGAAGCCTTCTTAGATATTTGCATGATTATATTTTTTTTACTACCTAGTCTGAGTACAAGAAAAAATTTAAATACTACCTGCTCTATGAACTCGTTAAGTATGTATACGCAAAATATTAATAAACTTATAATAAAAAACGAAAATTACTGCCACTATTACCAACACCGTCGCACACTGGGGCCGAGCCTGCTCAAAATTCAGTTTTTAAATAATGAGTTTTTCAAAAAAATAAAAACGCAGTATTGTTCCCTATAAAATTCTACACTTCTGGCCCAATTTTCAGCTTTCTATCGTTTTTCAGTTGGGAGTTATCGATACACAAACATGGCAAATTTTCCAAAAAATATTTTTTTTTCAAAGTGAGAAATTTTAATGTGTATTTTAAATAGTTGATGTAAGAGAAGGATATAAAATTTTATTATTCTGCTTTTTCCATAGCATTAAGTGAAGCTTACATAATCGATGAGTGTTTTTTTTTGGAACTAGATGTTTTAAAAAATTAATTTTTAGTATAAAACTAAACCTACCTCTTTTTTTAAAATATTTTTTTTCAAAATTGATTTTTTTTAATTTGCGCAAAAAAGTAGCAAATGTAAAAATGCAACAATAAAATATGGTCCTTTGTGACAAAGAATCCGAGTTCAGAACCAAAAGCAAAGTGCGCATTTTAAAAAAAAAGTGAGTTTAAAAATTACATTCCAATTTTAGTTAAAAAAAAAACACCTATATCTGGTTGAATTTGATTCTGTTCTATCTTAAATTTGGTTGATCCATTATTTACTGGTTACTTTAATTACAAATTGTGGTTAAGGTTTCTTGTCAAGCCAGTTTTCTTTAATTTCGACTTGTAAGTTGTATTATAATATGAGTTCTTTGAAGCACAAGTTGTGTTACTCTAATTTTGTGTTTTTTATGTTAGGCATGAAAATGTGTGGGGAAATATGTAATAATAATATAATACTATGGCGCTATTATAACTCTGACGAGTTTTATGGCCGAGCTTCTCTCCCAATTCGAGATGTGCTCCTTTTTGTTTTTCCTACTAATTGGGTGGACCTACAGTTTTATGCCGGCTCCGAACGGCGAATGCATTTTTTGTGAGAAGCTTTTTCATGGCAGAAATACACTCGGAGGGTAGGCCGCTGGTGACCGGGAGGTGACCGTTGCTCTTAAAAAACCCAATAATTGGATTTTTACTAATTAAAAAAAATTTTTTTTTGATGTTTGCTCGGACTGTGGTTTGAACCCGAGACGTCTGGTATAGCAGGCGAGCACTCTACCCACTGCACCACAGCGGCCACCTGGAGGGGAAATATGTGTTCTGCTTAAAACGCTAACGGTGAAGGAATTACGAAAGGCTATGTTTTAGAAAATAAACCCTTATCCATTAATTTAAAACTGAATATACATATGTATGTATGTATAATTTAATATTTATTTAACTGAATTTGTGTGCCTTAGAAGGAAACCTCTAAAAAAAACTGCATTGTTACTCTTAGCAATTTACTACGTTTTATCACTGTTAACTTAGTGCTTAGTAAAGATTTCAGAATAAAGAGAAACAATTTCAATAATGAGTTAAAAAGTAGTTTTTTTTAGTTACAATGCAGCACATTTATGTACTATTTCATTATAGATATGTATGGCGATTCTGATGCAAATAAATTGATTTCAGATTTATAAAAGTTTTCAATGCGGTATGGCCGTGAATGGGGTAAAGTGCTACACATCTACACATCATGTATAGGCATAATGATTCTTATTCAAATAAGTTGATTTCAGAATTTAAAGAAAAACACATATGCCATCAATGGGTTAATGGGTTAATATAATACACATTGGCTATTTTTGTACAGACATACTAATTGTGATTCAAATAATTTGGTTACAGATCTTAAAAAAAAATTGGTCACCAATGGGTTAATTCATGACCGTTAATGGGTTAAAATTCCAAAGATTACTCGTTTTAGTGTAGAGACAATTAATATGATGTAAATATTTTGATCTAAGAATTAAGTGAAAAAATTTGGGTCAAAAATGTGTTAATGCGTGGTCGTTAAGGGGTTAAGATTCTTGGGATTTACTATTTTAGTATCGATATACCGATTCTGATTCAAGAAAATTAAACTCGAAACTAAAAAAAAAAACATAGGTCACCAAAGGGTTAACTCATGACCGTCAATGGGTTAAGATGCTATAGATTAACTGCTTTAGTGCAGATAAAACGATTCTGATGTAAAAAAGTTGATTTCAGAATTTTGAGCGTCCCCATATATATAAGTGGCCCCAGCGTGCGTCGGCGGTACCGAAATGACGTTTTCGGCAAATCGGAATTATGACAACCGACGGCGCGCCGAATCTTTCGAAGTTCGGTAAATCGGCATTATGAACACCGAATGAACGAACATTTTGACAGTTTTTCGTGCCGAAATTTGCCGCAAGTATTTGGTTGCGGCGATATTAACAAAATACCAAAAAATTACAATAAAAGTTTAAGTAAATTGTGTAAATGCATGTATGAAGTTGGAATAAGTGTTAATAAGTGTGAATATATGTAAATATATTAATCAACCGGTCGCGAGAAGCCACAAACATGGCGTGGGTCCATTGCATTTTCCACCGAGATTGAATTGCTGTTATATGCAAAGAAAAACTTCAGAGAAAAAATTGTGAAACAATGATAATAAATACGTGTGTATGTAGGTTTTGGAAATTAAAATATATTTTCACCAAAGAATAATAATGCATTTTCTGAAGTTGATAATTATTGTTTGACTACTATAAAAAAGCAACTAACGAATTATGAATGTGTATTACCAACAATTTACCATTTCAGTAAAAACTTTCATCTCAATAAAGACGCGTTCAAACAAATATTTCAGGTTGTGGAAGGTCGGCTTCAGTATAATGCGCCCGCCATATTTATTTTCAAACCACTAAGAATGTTTCAATGAATCCTTCAGGAAAATTTCTGCGAATGATAATTTTACTAGTTATAACACTCCCGACTACGCAAAATTACTGTAAATCTCTCCAGATCTAACTCCAGAAAGGTAGTTCTGTCGGCTGAGGGCTACTTTTCAAAGCGCGGCGCAGTGCATAAGGGTGCTCTATGCAAAAATATTGTGTTATTAATGAATTATAAGTTTCCGCAAGATTTCGTTTGCATTTTAGTGATCTATCGCCAAAAAAATAAACGAAAAATTCCGGTGCCGGGTACATTGTTATTGAAATTTTCCCCTGTTTTTGTATACATTTTGCTTTTATGTAGTTCAAAATAATTCTATGAAAAACAGAAAAAAGGACAAGGTAAAGGTTTCTTTCACGCAAAGTTAAGACTACTATTTTTATTTTCAGCCTCTAATTAAATTAACGCTTGTTTACTTAAAGTAAAAGGATTGCTATGATCCCTTAAAAACTTTCTCTCGTTTATCAGATTCCTTTGCGCTTCTTCCTCCACTAATATAGCTGGTATCACAATAGAATCCATTATTTTATTATTTAAATAAATAGTTTTTAGTAAAATAAACTGACGATGTATTTGCTTTTATCAAAAAGATAAGAAACGTCAGAAAATCCCGCTCAATTCCGCCAGCCAGATTTAGAAAGGTAGGCGCATTCGTGAATTCAGAACTTTAATATTGTAATTGGTATAGTTTAATGTCAAAATAATGTTTCGCCTTGGTTAAAATCTGTATTCGCTTGGGACTCGCCCATTCCTGTGGGCCATAGTGTGAATTTGCTTTGATTTTGATTTGATATTTTAATAAAAAAATAATACCCTAAAAATTTTGGCGCGATTGAACAACTCTAACCCGTGCCACAGCGAGTTGAAGTTGAAAAATTAACAACATCACTTTCAGTAAGCGCTGCTTTTGGCTATGTCGCGATAAATATATGTATGTGCGTAGGTATACCCGAAAACCCAACTCTGAGATGTTTGCAAGTATAAAATTGCATAAAATTAATCAAAATATTATTATTTTACCGTTACAATTGCTTGAGTAACAAGAATCGTAGAAGATGTATGTCCGTATGTAGATGACATTAAATTTTGGTTCTTACGTATAAAGCAAAAACAAAAAATCAAACATTTCACTTAAGAGTTATGTATTAATTTAAAATCGTAGTCTATATTCTTTTCTTCCAATGCAATAATTTTAAAACGTGCAACTGGGGAAGTTAATTAACTGAAGCACATGCCACACATAGGTACCTTTTCAGCACAGTGAGACAAATTAGTTTTTTACAAACATAGCAAAAGATACTCAGTCGGCATTGGGACAGCTTGTGTCCATATAATGGTCACTTTACGCGTAGTTAGCGTAACTACCGTTTGAAAATGCTTCACAAATATAATATCGAGACGGTCCAGCACTATTCATGATAGAGTCCTCAATGTCGGTTTCCCATTCATCTTCCTCGAGTCATTTTGTTAGAATTTCATCCGAAGAGTCACTTAGAATATTGAAAGTTTCCAATTTTCTACATTTGCACACCATTTTAGTTGAATTCTGATATAAAAAAAATAGTAAGAAAAGTCCCAAGTTGTCACAAAAATCACCTCCCTAAGGTCCCTGGACTGTGGTATTTAGGTTCTTTTGTCTGTGAATACCTGGTAAAATTCTATGGCGAACAATTTTCTATAATTATTTAACCCTCTAACGACCTTCGAAATAATATTTTTCGCGGACTTTCTAAAAAGGAGTAAAAGCGACCTCATCGGGGTATTAGAGGGTTAAAGTAGTCTACAAAGTTACAGCTATTGCTATTGTTTGGGGGTTTTACTATGTGGATATTGGTATTTTATTCTGTGTGAGAATTAGATTGCTCAAAAGTGCTGTTGCAAAGTGTTATAGAAAAAAATACAAATTTTCAGTAGCAAACGCTGGCGCAGTGAAATAACTCCCAAATAAAGTAACTCAAAAAAAAAAAAAATAATAATAATAAAAAATAAAAAAACTGCAAATATTTTCATACAAAATATGACTTATTTCGTTATTGAAATAACTCGCATTATGTTGGAACTTATTTCACTTCCTTCTTTGGGAGTTATTTAATTCCTTTTATGTGGGAGTTACTTCACTGCTCCGCAAACGCTTTCAATGGACTTTCCAGAGAATTAAAGTTCTGAATTGTATTTCTTATTTGTGTATGCATGTACGAGAATATACAATTACACTAATAGAAGGCACTTATTTTTAAAATTTCCCACATAAATATGTATGTACGATTACATGAAAAATATGCATTAAAAATTTCAATTTTCTTAAATAGTTTATATGTATATATGAGTAAATAAGGATCCATGACATTTCATTACTTCAATATATAGAATATCAGTATATTTTGTTTATAAATAATTTATTTGTGGAGTCTGATAAATAACACCCTTGTAATCTACTACAATTCAAAAATATAAGAGAATTCGTGCAATATAAACGTCCACCGAACCATATAACCATTGGTTCATTATTTCAACACATTGTGGCACGGGTTAACGTTGACCAATAGAGCAAATATTAAACGGGGAATATTTTCTTTGTAAATGAAAACATTTCAGGGGGTAACGTCTCAAAAAAGTAGAAAAATTTTGTTTCTATAGGCGTAAGGGCCACTCTAATGTACATATGTACTTACATACATATTAACATATCATAGTTAAGCTCAGTAGTACGTAGGTGCATACCTGTGTACATAACTATTTTATATTATTATTGTTAATACTTAGAGTTCGGCTTTATTAAAAATAACGGAATTTATTATTTTGGTATTAAAATTTTACCGCCTCTCACTTAAAATTTAATAAAAGGCGACTACCTAATCTACATATGTATGTATGTATAAAAAGAGGTCGTTACATATGTGCATGCAAAAAAATGTTAAACAAAAGATTCAATAATGTATAATAAACATGGAAAATTGCATTACCTGCTTTCCACCAGATCGCAGGCAAACCGGCGTACTATTTATTATAATTACATACCTACATGCATACATATGCAAGGGCGTAGGCAGGTAGGGGCAGGGGGGCAGCTGCCCCCCCTGGATAGGTACTGCTTAACATTATAATGGCATCAGAGAATAGTAGAGAAATTTACATGTCAAAATAAAACAGTGAGATTTGTTTCAATTCGTGTCTACCGTTCACTAAATATTTTAGCATTAGCATTGATAAGCAGAATCTAAGGCCCGGTTTCACCAGCGTGACTAAAGCTAATATTGATTTCACACAGGCTGTTAATGGAGTAAATATCCACATTTTCTTCATTAAGTTGATAATGAAGCTCGATCTTCCATCCAGAAGTTCAATTAGTAATGGATCCATTACTAATTAATTGAATTTTTAATCGAATAAAAATCCAATACAACTCTGGGAGGTAAGTTCGTTTTTATTAATTTTGAAGTTTTCAGTGTCAACCGTCAATTCGTTTTGGCATGAATTTATTATCCCAACAAACATTCTCAGAGCACTCATAATTTGGAGTCGGATATGAATCACAAACATGTGTGAAATATGTATGAGCTTAGGAGAAATTTTTTTATAATTTTTTTTTTTGTTTTTTTTTTTAAATGATAATTGTAATTCGAACAAGTAAGGAAGCCTAAGTTCGAGTGGAATCGAACATTAGATACTCAGCTGTATGTTTTCATTGTTTGTTTGCGTTTGATGGAAACACTGTGTACTTTATATAAATTGAGTGCTGCATAAAGTGGGCGTAGCCACGCCTATTGTTAACATTTTTATCAGTCATCCAACTAAGCATTTGAATATTATTCTTTGTGCAAAATTTCATTCCTTTATGACTTCTAGTTACAAAGATGTCACATTACAAATTTCCAAAGCGTGTTCCAGAAATATCTTTGCTAAAAAGTAGGCGTGGTCATAAACCGATTTCAATAAATTTTTGCGTGTCTATTAATACAAGTTATAAAAGTGTATAAACCAAGTTTCATCATAATATCTCAATTATTTGTCGACTTATGGGCTCCGAAATCTCGTATATTCCTTTGTCTAAAAGGAGGCGGTGCCACGCCCATTTTCCAAAATTTTTCCATTTTTTGTTTCCGGTCTATTGTAGAAATCATACCACAAAACTTCAATGAATTATCTTTACATTTGACAAAGATATCGCTTAAAATGTTTTTATTAGGTCACTTTATAATACCCATATATAAAAGTGGGCGTGGTCGCCAAACTGATTTCGCTAAAATTTTGAACATGTATTACCACAAGCAATAAAAGTGTACACACCCAGTTTCGTCAATATATATAAATTATTTGTCGAGTTATGGGCTCAGAAATCTCGTATATTCCTGTTTCTAAAAAGAGGCGGTGCCACGCCCATTTTCCAAAATTTTTGTGTTTTTCGTTTTATGTCCGCAGTTGGACTTCTGCTATAAAATTTCAATGACATATCTTTATATTTGACAGAGATATCGCTTAAAATGTTTTTATTAGGCCACTTTATAATACCCATATATAAAAGTGGGCGTGGCCGTCAACCGATTTAGGAAAATTTTCGTCCAAACATTTGCCTCGGTAAATATATTACGTGTACGGAATTTCATCGATATATCTTCAACGGTTTCTGAGTTATGACTCATAAAACTTTCAATGTTTGCCCCTTAATAAGTGGGCGTGGCACCGCCCATTTTCCAAAATTTTTGAGGTTTTTGTTTTCTGTCCGTAGTTAGACTCCTACTACAAAATTTCAGTGATATATCTTTATACTTTACAGAGATATGGCTTAAATTGTTTTTATTAGGTCACTTTGTAATATTCATATATAAAAGTGGGCGTGCCCGTCAACCGATTTTAACTATTTTCCGTCCAAACGTTTGCCTAGGTAAGTAAATCACGCGTACCAAATTTCATCGATATATCTTCAATGGTTTCTGAGTTATGACATATAAAACTTTCCATGTTTGACCCTTAATAAGTGGGCGTGGCACCGCCCATTTTCCAAAATTTCATCAAATTTCTTCCTAGGGGCCTGAGCTCAACACGTGAGTAAAATTTCATCGCTCCAGCTATATTAGTGACTGAGGTACCAAATTTACGATTTTTTCTATATAGGAAAAGTGGGCGTGGTCATGGTCCGATTTCGCCCATTTTCAATATCAACCGTCCCAGTCCCGATACCAACTTGCATTTCAAATTTCATCAAAATATCTCAATTTTTGCGCCAGTTAGAGTGTTTACAGACGGACGGACGGACAGACGGACGGACGGACGGACGGACGGACGGACGGACATGGCTCAATCGATTTCTCTTTTCACCCTGATCATTTTGATATATATAAGTCTATATCTATCTCGATTATTTCATTCTGTTACAATCCACCGTTATGTGATTAAAACTATAATACTCTGTGTACTAGTACAGCTGAGTATAAAAATGGAGGAGAATACAAATGGACAACACTATAAAGCAAGGAATGAATGTCCCACAATGGTTGTGTTCAGAATCCAAACGGTTGCGCAACAGTTGTGTTTTTATCTTCTGAACGCAAAGTTGAGTATTTCTGATTAACACGTGAGTTTGGACACTTTTTTCATCATAAATTTTTTAGGCTCACTTCGGACAACATTTGTGCTTACGATTTTGACATATGTAATATATAAATACCTATATTTATGAATTTTTTAATGTGATAAAAATGTTTCAAAGTAGCGAAATTATTGCCGATTATGTTGTGGATAGGTAATTATAATAATAGTTTGTTTATTTTCTGTATCAGCTCGTTCAGAAGGAGCAAATTATATCCCTTTCCGCTCAGTGATATCTACACAACAGTTTTGCTCAACAGTTCCGACTTCTGAACGCAACCAATGAGAGAAGAGGAGAATAAGCTGGGTGAATGGAGAGAAGAGATGAAGGGAATTGGGTTAGGGGAAGGAAAAGGCAAAAACAAAAGACATTTTTTTTGGTTTCACTACATATTCAGGCTCATAAAATGTATGAAATTAGGCTCATATCAGGGGATCACCTTAAGAACAGAAATACATACATTTCTGACTCCAAAATTAGCTCATAATGAGTGTGAATCAGGGCCGTGCGCACGGGGGGTCTTGGGGGCTAACCCCCCCCCCCCCTGACCAAATCTAAGTTGCAATGATTTTGCAAAAATTTTCAAAACACAGTTTATGAATTTTGCATTGAATCTTGACTCATAATTTTTGACAAAATTAGTACAATAATTTTACGGAAGAAGAAATTGGTGAAAGTTGCAAAAAATAAGGTTGGCCAATACACAAGTTCGGCACTTTGAATTGCACTTGGAGCTTTCCGAAATTACAAAGTTGTGTAGCATATGTTCGTTTGAAATTTTTCAAAAAATTGTACTGATAACAAAAAATTTTCATTTTGTGAAAACATTGAGCAGTTTCAATTAACAAGTGCTGTAAACAGTACTATTCAGGACCTGGTTAACTAGGTTTTGATGAATCAGAATTAGACCAGATAAGTCAACTATTTTGGCAAAGGGATGTTCTCATTGTTTGTTTACGTTTGACGGAAACACGGTGTATTTTATATAATGCGGATACCGCTTAAGGTGGGCGTAGCCACACCCATTTTTAAAATTAGTATCAATTATCCGACTATGCATATGAATATTATTTTTTGTGCAAAATTTCATTCCTTTATGACTTTTAGTTACAAAGATGTCACGTCACAAATTTCACAAGGCCATTTTAGAAATGTTTTTGTAAAAAAGTAGGCGTGGTTATACACCGATTTCGCTAAATTTTTTAACGTATATTAGTACAAGTAATAAAAGTTTAACCCTAAGTTTCGTCATGTGGCCGCTGTGGTGCAGTGGTTAGAGTGCTCGCCTGCTATACCAGAGGTCTCGTGTTCAAACCCCAGTCCGAGAAAACACCAAAAACAATTTTCTAATTAGTAAAAATCCAAATATTGGGTTTTTTAAGAGCAGCGGTCACCTCTCGGCAGTGGGCGGCATAACCTCCGAGAGTATTTCTGTCATGAAAAAGCTTCTCACAAAAAATGCATTCGCCGTTCGGAGCCGGCATAAAACTGTAGGTCCACCCAATTAGTAGGAAAAACAAAAAAGGAGCACACCTCGAATTGGGAGAGAAGCTCGGCCATAAAACTCGTCAGAGTTATAATAGCGCCATTGTATTATATTATTATTATTAGTATTCGTCATAACATATCAATTATAATAATTATTTTTTGAGTTGTGGGCTCCGAAATCTCGTATATTCCTTTGTCCAAAAAGGGGCGGTGTCCCGCCCATTTTCAAAAGTTTTTCTGTTTTTTGTTTCCGGCCTATTGTGGGACTCATGCCACAAAATTTCAATAAATTATCTTTATATTTGACAAAGATTTCGCTTACAATGGGTCATATTAATAAAAGCCAAGGATTTGCTTTTGCTTAAGATTTCAAATTTTATATACACAAATTCTCTATCAAATACAGAAAAATTTTTACGACCAAAAAAATTTCTTGGGTATAATTTTAAGCATCAGAGTATGCAGTTTCAGAAAAGTTAGAGAACATTTAAATTTATGATGTATGGGTCTGGATATCTGTTTCAGCAAATATGTTTATCTTAGCGAAAAATGTATGCGAATGCAAACCAAAATTAAAAACCCCCCCCAAGGCTAATTCCTGCGCACGGCCCTGGTGTGAATGCTCCAGTTTACGATTCCTTTCTGACTTTTTTATGACTCCGAATTTATTATTATTTATTAAAAAATTCTTGTCAATAATAACAAATTATTTAATGAAAAGTGACATCTCCTTGTTAATTGAGTGTGTGTGAAACACAAGAATTTATTGTTATATTATAAATGTATTGTACTACATTAATTTTCAGTCTGAAAACAGTATAAAACTAAGTTTTGACTTAAGTTAGCCCAGATTTGAGGTTAACTTACTTTTGGGTTTTACCAAATGAGCGTCTTGAATAATTTTGCACACAACAACCCGATCTGCTGTTTTATACGTAGTAGTATTTTAGTAGTTTTTTTCCTACTTTTTGACTTTGCGCAACCCAGTTTATTTGATAGTTGTTGTTGTCATTTTTATATTAGCAGTGTTGCTGTAGTCGCACTCACAAATTAGTATTATTTTTGACATTTAAGAGCGGAACAGCAACGCTTGATTTTAGTCGCAAAAAAATTGATTTTTGACTGCTTCAAATATTTGATGTGCTTTCCCCCCCCCCCCCCCTGGATAAAATCCTGGCTACGCCCTTGTACATATGTATTCCATATGTTAATCCTCAACGGAGTGGCACATGTACACACACGTGCGTACGACACATACATGCACAAAGGACTTTTATTTTTTCTCTGCCCAAAATATCCGTCCTTTCGCGACAGAAATTTTTCGCTGCTCAACGATAACCGTCACTGTCCAACAGTGACGGAAAAAAATTGAAAATAAAGGTTTCCCACTGAGGGAAACAGCTAGTCTAAACAATAACTGTTATTGGCGCCGCTCAACTGTTATGCTTTTGTGTTTACATGAAACTGTTATTTTAGGACACCTTCACTGCTATTCCGAGCGTTACCGGAAAATTACTTTACTGGTAATTTATGTTGCTGAAAATTGTTACCATCTTTTCAATTGGTATTCTGGCACAAATGGTAACGCTGTCAAAGCATTTCCATACGAACGGAATTGAATCGGGCTGAAAATGGTAACAAAATATTACCACGTATTGAGGTGGTAACTTAATTTTCTGCTGCCAGAATACGAAAAGAGTGTTTAAAGTACCAGATTCTTTATTTCACCAGTAAAGCAAATTATGTTACCACACCGGAATAAGGCCGCTAGACAAAACTTAACAGTTATGTTGGACTCTGCTCAAAAGTAACAAATCAGAAATGAAGATTGGTGGAACTTTGTCTTTTGTATTGTTTAGTATCTGTTTCGCGTATTAGAGTCCAACAATAGTCGTTCATCATGCCTTCATCCCAAAATCCTTGGTATCGTCTTTCGATGTTGGCTAGATCTTGGTGCAGCCCCTCTCCCTGTTCGTCGCTCGTATCACCCAAGTTTTCGGGAAAAAAGTCGAGATGGGAATGCAGAAAATTCATCTTTAGAGACATGCTAGCTCCAATCTTTCGATAATTGTCCAACCTATCGCCAATAATTTCCTTAAAATTAGGGGATTTGTGATTACCAAGAAAGTGGTGAACGATATTTTGAAAAGATGCCCATGCGGCTGCTTCATCGGGCGTTAAACATTTTGTAAATTTTTTATCAGCCATTAGTTTTCTTATATCAGGTCCGACAAATATTCCCTCTTTGATTTTTGCATATGAAAATTTAGGAAACAACTTGACTAAGTACTGAAAAGCCGGTCCGTTTAATGCTTTGACGAAGTTCTTTATAAGGCCAAGTTTAATGTGAAGAGGTGGCAGGAAAATGTTTTGTGGATTTACAAGTGGTTCAGCGGAGACGTTTTGCTGTCCAGGCTCATATTGAGTACGACTTTGCCATTCTTTCCTCACATAATGATGTTCAGTTGCGCGGCTATCCCACAAGCATAAAAAACAACAAAATTTGGCGAATCCAGATTGCATCCCAATTAAGATGCCAATAATCTGTTGAAATAATATAAAAAATAAGTGTTTTCGATTTAATTGGAATTAATGTTTAAACCTTTAGATCACCACATATTTTCCATTTATGATCATTGTATTTGATGAAGCACAGGATCTTCTGCATTGTTTCGTAGCATTCCTTCGTTTGTACTGCATGAGCAATCGGAATAGATGGTTTGTTATTCCTATAGTGGAGAAGAGCAGCTTTTAGGCTGTATTTCGTCACCTGAGAAAACGAATGTCGTATGTGAAAATTTACGATTTCTAGTTTTTGATGCAGATTAACTTAATCGGACCTAATCTTTTAATTTTTCCAATCCATTTTTTTCTATCTCTTTTAGTTTTTGAGTTATTTAGTGTGCACTTGTCGTATGTTACAAAATTACTGGGTAAGCATTTGTCGTATGTGCCGCTGAGCTACTGAGAATAAACCAAAATATTGTATCGGAGCTATAGCATATAATGATCCGATCTGAATGATTTTCACTGACATATTTTATTGTAGTATAATACCAGTTACTGGTAGAGGGTTAAAGTAGTCTACAAAGTTACAGCTATTGCTATTGTTTGGGGGTTTTACTATGTGGATATTGGTATTTTATTCTGTGTGAGAGTTAGATTGCTCAAAAGTGCTGTTGCAAAGTGTTATAGAAAAAAATACAAATTTTCAGTAGCAACCGCTGGCGCAGTGAAATAACTCCCAAATAAAGTAACTCAAAAAAAAAAAAAAAAAAAAAAAATAAAAAAACTGCAAATATTTTTATACAAAATATGACTTATTTCGTTATGAAATAACTCGCATTATGTTGGAACTTATTTCACTTCCTTCTTTGGGAGTTATTTAATTCCTTTTATGTGGGAGTTACTTCACTACTCCGCAAACGCTTTCAATGGACTTTCCAGAGAATTAAAGTTCTGAATTGTATTTCTTATTTGTGTATGCATGTACGAGAATATACAATTACACTAATAGAGGGCACTTATTTTTAAAATTTCCCACATAAATATGTATGTACGATTACATGAAAAATATGCATTAAAAATTTCAATTTTCTTAAATAGTTTATATATATATATGAGTAAATAAGGATCCATGACATTTCATTACTTCAATATATAGAATATCAGTATATTTTGTTTATAAATAATTTATTTGTGGAGTCTGATAAATAACACCCTTGTAATCTACTACAATTCAAAAATATAAGAGAATTCGTGCAATATAAACGTCCACCGAACCATATAACCATTGGTTCATTATTTCAACACATTGTGGCACGGGTTAACGTTGACCAATAGAGCAAATATTAAACGGGGAATATTTTCTTTGTACATGAAACCATTTCAGGGGGTAACGTCTCAAAAAAGTAGAAAAATTTTGTTTCTATAGGCGTAAGGGCCACTCTAATGTACATATGTACTTACATACATATTAACATATAATAGTTAAGCTCAGTATTACGTAGGTGCATACCTGTGTACATAACTATTTTATATTATTATTGTTAATACTTAGAGTTCGGCTTTATTAAAAATAACGGAATTTATTATTTTGGTATTAAAATTTTACCGCCTCTCACTTAAAATTTAATAAAAGGCGACTACCTAATCTACATATGTATGTATGTATAAAAAGAGGCCGTTACATATGTACATGCAAAAAAATGTTTAACAAAAGATTCAATAATGTATAATAAACATGGAAAATTGCATTACCTGCTTTCCATTCCACCAGATCGCAGGCAAACCGGTGTACTATTTATTATAATTACATACCTACATACCTACATGCATACATATGCAAGGGCGTAGGCAGGTAGGGGCAGGAGGGGCAGCTGCCCCCTGGATAGGTACTGCTTAACATTATAATGGCATCAGAGAATAGTACAGAAATTTACATGTCAAAATAAAACAGTGAGATTTGTTTCAATTCGTGTCTACCGTTCACTAAATATTTTAGCATTAGCATTGATAAGCAGAATCTAAGGCCCGGTTTCACCAGCGTGACTAAAGCTAATACTGATTTCACACAGGCTGTTAATGGAGTAAATATCCACATTTTCTTCATTAAGTTGATAATGAAGCTCGATCTTCCATCCAGAAGTTCAATTAGTAATGGATCCATTACTAATTAATTGAATTTTTAATCGAATAAAAATCCAATACAACTCTGGGAGGTAAGTTCGTTTTTATTAATTTTGAAGTTTTCAGTGTCAACCGTCAATTCGTTTTGGCATGAATTTATTATCCCAACAAACATTCTCAGAGCACTCATAATTTGGAGTCGGATATGAATCACAAACATGTGTGAAATATGTATGAGCTTAGGAGAAATTTTTTTATAATTTTTTTTCTTGTTTTTTTTTTAAATGATAATTGTAATTCGAAAAATGGGAAGTAGGTATAAAAGTATCACTAAAGTTCATCAGGAGGAGAATACAAATGGACAACACTATAAAGCAAGGAATGAATGTCCCACAATGGTTGTGTTCAGAATCAAAACGGTTGCGCAACAGTTGTGTTTTTATCTTCTGAACGCAAAGTTGAGTATTTCTGATTAACACGTGAGTTTGGACACTTTTTTTCATCATAAATTTTTAGGCTCACTTCGGACAACATTTGTGCTTACGATTTTGACATATGTACAAATATATAAATACCTATATTTATGAATTTTTTAATGTGATAAAAATGTTTCAAAGTAGCGAAATTATTGCCGATTATGTTGTGGATAGGTAATTATAATAATAGTTTGTTTATTTTCTGTATCAGCTCGTTCAGAAGGAGCAAATTATATCCCTTTCCGCTCAGTGATATCTACACAACAGTTTTGCTCAACAGTTCCGACTTCTGAACGCAACCAATGAGAGAAGAGGAGAATAAGCTGGGTGAATGGAGAGAGGGGATGAAGGGAATTGGGTTAGGGGAAGGAAAAGGCAAAAACAAAAGACATTTTTTTTGGTTTCACTACATATTCAGGCTCATAAAATGTATGAAATTAGGCTCATATCAGGGGACCACCTTAAGAACAGAAATACATACATTTCTGACTCCAAAATTAGCTCATAATGAGTGTGAATCAGGGCCTGGCGCACGGGGGGGAGGGGGTTTGGGGGTTAAACCCCCCCCCCCCCATGACCAAATCTAAGTTGCAATGATTTTGCAAAAATTTTCAAAACACAGTTTATGAATTTTGCATTGAATCTTGACTCATAATTTTTGACAAAATTAGTACAATAATTTTACGGAAGAAGAAATTGGTGAAAGTTGCAAAAAATAAGGTTGGCCAATACATAAGTTCGGCACTTTGAATTGCACTTGGAGCTTTCCGAAATTACAAAGTTGTGTAGCATATGTTCGTTTGAAATTTTTCAAAAAATTGTACTGATAACAAAAAATTTTCATTTTGTGAAAACATTGAGCAGTTTCAATTAACAAGTACTTTAAACAGTACTATTCAGGACCTGGTTAACTAGGTTTTGATGAATCAGAATTAGACCAGATAAGTCAACTATTTTGGTTTGACGGAAACACGGTGTATTTTATATAATGCGGATACCGCTTAAGGTGGACGTAGCCACACCCATTTTCAAAATTAGTATCAATTATCCGACTATGCATATGAATATTATTTTTTGTGCAAAATTTCATTCCTTTATGACTTTTAGTTACAAAGATGTCACGTCCCAAATTTCACAAGGCCATTTTAGAAATGTTTTTGTAAAAAAGTAGGCGTGGTTATACACCGATTTCGCTAAATTTTTTAACGTATATTAGTACAATTAATAAAAGTTTAACCCTAAGTTTCGTCATGTGGCCGCTGTGGTGCAGTGGGTAGAGTGCTCGCCTGCTATACCAGAGGTCTCGGGTTCAAACCACAGTCCGAGCAATCACCAAAAAAATTTTTCTAATTAGTAAAAATCCAATTATTGGGTTTTTTTAAGAGCAGCGGTCACCTCTCGGCAGTGGGCGGCATACCCTCCGAGAGTATTTCTGCCATGAAAAAGCTTCTCACAAAAAATGCATTCGCCGTTCGGAGCCGGCATAAAACTGTAGGTCCACCCAATTAGTAGGAACAAAAAAGGAGCACACCTCGAATTGGGAGAGAAGCTCGGCCATAAAACTCGTCAGAGTTATAATAGCGCCATTGTATTATATTATTATTATTAGTATTCGTCATAACATATCAATTATAATAATTATTTTTTGAGTTGTGGGCTCCGAAATCTCGTATATTCCTTTGTCCAAAAAGGGGCGGTGTCCCGCCCATTTTCAAAAGTTTTTCTGTTTTTTGTTTCCGGCCTATTGTGGGACTCATGCCACAAAATTTCAATCAATTATCTTTATATTTGACAAAGATTTCACTTACAATGGGTCATATTAATAAAAGCCAAGGATTTGCTTTTGCTTAAGATTTCAAATTTTATATACACAAATTCTCTATCAAATACAGAAAAATTTTTACAACCAAAAAAATTTCTTGGGTATAATTTTAAGCATCAGAGTATGCAGTTTCAGAAAAGTTAGAGAACATTTAAATTTATGATGTATGGGTCTGGATATCTGTTTCAGCAAATATGTTTATCTTAGCGAAAAATGTATGCGAATGCAAACCAAAATTAAAAACCCCCCCAAGGCTAATTCCTGCGCACGGCCCTGGTGTGAATGCTCCAGTTTACGATTCCTTTCTGACTTTTTTATGACTCCGAATTTATTATTATTTATTAAAAAATTCTTGTCAATAATAACAAATTATTTAATGAAAAGTGACATCTCCTTGTTAATTGAGTGTGTGTGAAACACAAGAATTTATTGTTATATTATAAATGTATTGTACTACATTAATTTTCAGTCTGAAAACAGTATAAAACTAAGTTTTGACTTAAGTTAGCCCAGATTTGAGGTTAACTTACTTTTGGGTTTTACCAAATGAGCGTCTTGAATAATTTTGCACACAACAACCCGATCTGCTGTTTTATACGTAGTAGTATTTTAGTAGTTTTTTTCCTACTTTTTGACTTTGCGCAACCCAGTTTATTTGATAGTTGTTGTTGTCATTTTTATATTAGCAGTGTTGCTGTAGTCGCACTCACAAATTAGTATTATTTTTGACATTTAAGAGCGGAACAGCAACGCTTGATTTTAGTCGCAAAAAAATTGATTTTTGACTGCTTCAAATATTTGATGTGCTTTCCCCCCCCCTGGATAAAATCCTGGCTACGCCCTTGTACATATGTATTCCATATGTTAATCCTCAACGGAGTGGCACATGTACACACACGTGCGTACGACACATACATGCACAAAGGACTTTTATTTTTTCTCTGCCCAAAATATCCGTCCTTTCGCGACAGAAATTTTTCGCTGCTCAACGATAACCGTCACTGTCCAACAGTGAGGGAAAAAAATTGAAAATAAAGGTTTCCCACTGAGGGAAACAGCTAGTCTAAACAATAACTGTTATTGGCGCCGCTCAACTGTTATGCTTTTGTGTTTACATGAAACTGTTATTTTAGGACACCTACACTGCTATTCCGAGCGTTACCGGAAAATTACTTTACTGGTAATTTATGTTGCTGAAAATTGTTACCATCTTTTCAATTGGTATTCTGGCACAAATGGTAACGCTGTCAAAGCATTTCCATACGAACGGAATTGAATCGGGCTGAAAATGGTAACAAAATATTACCACGTATTGAGGTGGTAACTTAATTTTCTGCTGCCAGAATACGAAAAGAGTGTTTAAAGTACCAGATTCTTTATTTCACCAGTAAAGCAAATTATGTTACCACACCGGAATAAGGCCGCTAGACAAAACTTAACAGTTATGTTGGACTCTGCTCAAAAGTAACAAATCAGAAATGAAGATTGGTGGAACTTTGTCTTTTGTATTGTTTAGTATCTGTTTCGCGTATTAGAGTCCAACAATAGTCGTTCATCATGCCTTCATCCCAAAATCCTTGGTATCGTCTTTCGATGTTGGCTAGATCTTGGTGCAGCCCCTCTCCCTGTTCGTCGCTCGTATCACCCAAGTTTTCGGGAAAAAAGTCGAGATGGGAATGCAGAAAATTCATCTTTAGAGACATGCTAGCTCCAATCTTTCGATAATTGTCCAACCTATCGCCAATAATTTCCTTAAAATTAGGGGATTTGTGATTACCAAGAAAGTGGTGAACGATATTTTGAAAAGATGCCCATGCGGCTGCTTCATCGGGCGTTAAACATTTTGTAAATTTTTTATCAGCCATTAGTTTTCTTATATCAGGTCCGACAAATATTCCCTCTTTGATTTTTGCATATGAAAATTTAGGAAACAACTTGACTAAGTACTGAAAAGCCGGTCCGTTTAATGCTTTGACGAAGTTCTTTATAAGGCCAAGTTTAATGTGAAGAGGTGGCAGGAAAATGTTTTGTGGATTTACAAGTGGTTCAGCGGAGACGTTTTGCTGTCCAGGCTCATATTGAGTACGACTTTGCCATTCTTTCCTCACATAATGATGTTCAGTTGCGCGGCTATCCCACAAGCATAAAAAACAACAAAATTTGGCGAATCCAGATTGCATCCCAATTAAGATGCCAATAATCTGTTGAAATAATATAAAAAATAAGTGTTTTCGATTTAATTGGAATTAATGTTTAAACCTTTAGATCACCACATATTTTCCATTTATGATCATTGTATTTGATGAAGCACAGGATCTTCTGCATTGTTTCGTAGCATTCCTTCGTTTGTACTGCATGAGCAATCGGAATAGATGGTTTGTTATTCCTATAGTGGAGAAGAGCAGCTTTTAGGCTGTATTTCGTCACCTGAGAAAACGAATGTCGTATGTGAAAATTTACGATTTCTAGTTTTTGATGCAGATTAACTTAATCGGACCTAATCTTTTAATTTTTCCAATCCATTTTTTTCTATCTCTTTTAGTTTTTGAGTTATTTAGTGTGCACTTGTCGTATGTTACAAAATTACTGGGTAAGCATTTGTCGTATGTGCCGCTGAGCTACTGAGAATAAACCAAAATATTGTATCGGAGCTATAGCATATAATGATCCGATCTGAATGATTTTCACTGACATATTTTATTGTAGTATAATACCAGTTACTGGTAGAGGGTTAAAGTAGTCTACAAAGTTACAGCTATTGCTATTGTTTGGGGGTTTTACTATGTGGATATTGGTATTTTATTCTGTGTGAGAGTTAGATTGCTCAAAAGTGCTGTTGCAAAGTGTTATAGAAAAAAATACAAATTTTCAGTAGCAACCGCTGGCGCAGTGAAATAACTCCCAAATAAAGTAACTCAAAAAAAAAAAAAAAAAAAAAAAATAAAAAAACTGCAAATATTTTTATACAAAATATGACTTATTTCGTTATGAAATAACTCGCATTATGTTGGAACTTATTTCACTTCCTTCTTTGGGAGTTATTTAATTCCTTTTATGTGGGAGTTACTTCACTACTCCGCAAACGCTTTCAATGGACTTTCCAGAGAATTAAAGTTCTGAATTGTATTTCTTATTTGTGTATGCATGTACGAGAATATACAATTACACTAATAGAGGGCACTTATTTTTAAAATTTCCCACATAAATATGTATGTACGATTACATGAAAAATATGCATTAAAAATTTCAATTTTCTTAAATAGTTTATATGTATATATGAGTAAATAAGGATCCATGACATTTCATTACTTCAATATATAGAATATCAGTATATTTTGTTTATAAATAATTTATTTGTGGAGTCTGATAAATAACACCCTTGTAATCTACTACAATTCAAAAATATAAGAGAATTCGTGCAATATAAACGTCCACCGAACCATATAACCATTGGTTCATTATTTCAACACATTGTGGCACGGGTTAACGTTGACCAATAGAGCAAATATTAAACGGGGAATATTTTCTTTGTACATGAAACCATTTCAGGGGGTAACGTCTCAAAAAAGTAGAAAAATTTTGTTTCTATAGGCGTAAGGGCCACTCTAATGTACATATGTACTTACATACATATTAACATATAATAGTTAAGCTCAGTATTACGTAGGTGCATACCTGTGTACATAACTATTTTATATTATTATTGTTAATACTTAGAGTTCGGCTTTATTAAAAATAACGGAATTTATTATTTTGGTATTAAAATTTTACCGCCTCTCACTTAAAATTTAATAAAAGGCGACTACCTAATCTACATATGTATGTATGTATAAAAAGAGGCCGTTACATATGTACATGCAAAAAAATGTTTAACAAAAGATTCAATAATGTATAATAAACATGGAAAATTGCATTACCTGCTTTCCATTCCACCAGATCGCAGGCAAACCGGTGTACTATTTATTATAATTACATACCTACATACCTACATGCATACATATGCAAGGGCGTAGGCAGGTAGGGGCAGGAGGGGCAGCTGCCCCCTGGATAGGTACTGCTTAACATTATAATGGCATCAGAGAATAGTACAGAAATTTACATGTCAAAATAAAACAGTGAGATTTGTTTCAATTCGTGTCTACCGTTCACTAAATATTTTAGCATTAGCATTGATAAGCAGAATCTAAGGCCCGGTTTCACCAGCGTGACTAAAGCTAATACTGATTTCACACAGGCTGTTAATGGAGTAAATATCCACATTTTCTTCATTAAGTTGATAATGAAGCTCGATCTTCCATCCAGAAGTTCAATTAGTAATGGATCCATTACTAATTAATTGAATTTTTAATCGAATAAAAATCCAATACAACTCTGGGAGGTAAGTTCGTTTTTATTAATTTTGAAGTTTTCAGTGTCAACCGTCAATTCGTTTTGGCATGAATTTATTATCCCAACAAACATTCTCAGAGCACTCATAATTTGGAGTCGGATATGAATCACAAACATGTGTGAAATATGTATGAGCTTAGGAGAAATTTTTTTATAATTTTTTTTCTTGTTTTTTTTTTAAATGATAATTGTAATTCGAAAAATGGGAAGTAGGTATAAAAGTATCACTAAAGTTCATCAGGAGGAGAATACAAATGGACAACACTATAAAGCAAGGAATGAATGTCCCACAATGGTTGTGTTCAGAATCAAAACGGTTGCGCAACAGTTGTGTTTTTATCTTCTGAACGCAAAGTTGAGTATTTCTGATTAACACGTGAGTTTGGACACTTTTTTTCATCATAAATTTTTAGGCTCACTTCGGACAACATTTGTGCTTACGATTTTGACATATGTACAAATATATAAATACCTATATTTATGAATTTTTTAATGTGATAAAAATGTTTCAAAGTAGCGAAATTATTGCCGATTATGTTGTGGATAGGTAATTATAATAATAGTTTGTTTATTTTCTGTATCAGCTCGTTCAGAAGGAGCAAATTATATCCCTTTCCGCTCAGTGATATCTACACAACAGTTTTGCTCAACAGTTCCGACTTCTGAACGCAACCAATGAGAGAAGAGGAGAATAAGCTGGGTGAATGGAGAGAGGGGATGAAGGGAATTGGGTTAGGGGAAGGAAAAGGCAAAAACAAAAGACATTTTTTTTGGTTTCACTACATATTCAGGCTCATAAAATGTATGAAATTAGGCTCATATCAGGGGACCACCTTAAGAACAGAAATACATACATTTCTGACTCCAAAATTAGCTCATAATGAGTGTGAATCAGGGCCTGGCGCACGGGGGGGAGGGGGTTTGGGGGTTAAACCCCCCCCCATGACCAAATCTAAGTTGCAATGATTTTGCAAAAATTTTCAAAACACAGTTTATGAATTTTGCATTGAATCTTGACTCATAATTTTTGACAAAATTAGTACAATAATTTTACGGAAGAAGAAATTGGTGAAAGTTGCAAAAAATAAGGTTGGCCAATACATAAGTTCGGCACTTTGAATTGCACTTGGAGCTTTCCGAAATTACAAAGTTGTGTAGCATATGTTCGTTTGAAATTTTTCAAAAAATTGTACTGATAACAAAAAATTTTCATTTTGTGAAAACATTGAGCAGTTTCAATTAACAAGTACTTTAAACAGTACTATTCAGGACCTGGTTAACTAGGTTTTGATGAATCAGAATTAGACCAGATAAGTCAACTATTTTGGTTTGACGGAAACACGGTGTATTTTATATAATGCGGATACCGCTTAAGGTGGACGTAGCCACACCCATTTTCAAAATTAGTATCAATTATCCGACTATGCATATGAATATTATTTTTTGTGCAAAATTTCATTCCTTTATGACTTTTAGTTACAAAGATGTCACGTCCCAAATTTCACAAGGCCATTTTAGAAATGTTTTTGTAAAAAAGTAGGCGTGGTTATACACCGATTTCGCTAAATTTTTTAACGTATATTAGTACAATTAATAAAAGTTTAACCCTAAGTTTCGTCATGTGGCCGCTGTGGTGCAGTGGGTAGAGTGCTCGCCTGCTATACCAGAGGTCTCGGGTTCAAACCACAGTCCGAGCAATCACCAAAAAAATTTTTCTAATTAGTAAAAATCCAATTATTGGGTTTTTTTAAGAGCAGCGGTCACCTCTCGGCAGTGGGCGGCATACCCTCCGAGAGTATTTCTGCCATGAAAAAGCTTCTCACAAAAAATGCATTCGCCGTTCGGAGCCGGCATAAAACTGTAGGTCCACCCAATTAGTAGGAACAAAAAAGGAGCACACCTCGAATTGGGAGAGAAGCTCGGCCATAAAACTCGTCAGAGTTATAATAGCGCCATTGTATTATATTATTATTATTATTATTCGTCATAACATATCAATTATAATAATTATTTTTTGAGTTGTGGGCTCCGAAATCTCGTATATTCCTTTGTCCAAAAAGGGGCGGTGTCCCGCCCATTTTCAAAAGTTTTTCTGTTTTTTGTTTCCGGCCTATTGTGGGACTCATGCCACAAAATTTCAATCAATTATCTTTATATTTGACAAAGATTTCACTTACAATGGGTCATATTAATAAAAGCCAAGGATTTGCTTTTGCTTAAGATTTCAAATTTTATATACACAAATTCTCTATCAAATACAGAAAAATTTTTACAACCAAAAAAATTTCTTGGGTATAATTTTAAGCATCAGAGTATGCAGTTTCAGAAAAGTTAGAGAACATTTAAATTTATGATGTATGGGTCTGGATATCTGTTTCAGCAAATATGTTTATCTTAGCGAAAAATGTATGCGAATGCAAACCAAAATTAAAAACCCCCCCAAGGCTAATTCCTGCGCACGGCCCTGGTGTGAATGCTCCAGTTTACGATTCCTTTCTGACTTTTTTATGACTCCGAATTTATTATTATTTATTAAAAAATTCTTGTCAATAATAACAAATTATTTAATGAAAAGTGACATCTCCTTGTTAATTGAGTGTGTGTGAAACACAAGAATTTATTGTTATATTATAAATGTATTGTACTACATTAATTTTCTGTCTGAAAACAGTATAAAACTAAGTTTTGACTTAAGTTAGCCCAGATTTGAGGTTAACTTACTTTTGGGTTTCACCAAATGAGCGTCTTGAATAATTTTGCACACAACAACCCGATCAGCTGTTTTATACATAGTAGTATTTTAGTAGTTTTTTTTCCTACTTTTTGACTTTGCGCAACCCAGTTTATTTGATAGTTGTTGTTGTCATTTTTATATTAGCAGTGTTGCTGTAGTCGCACTCACAAATTAGTATTATTTTTGACATTTAAGAGCGGAACAGCAACGCTTGATTTTAGTCGCAAAAAAATTGATTTTTGACTGCTTCAAATATTTGATGTGCTTGACCCCCCTGGATAAAATCCTGGCTACGCCCTTGTACATATGTATTCCATATGTTCATCCTCAACGGAGTGGCACATGTACACACGTGCGTACGACACATACATGCACAAAGGACTTTTATTTTTTCTCTGCCCAAAATATCCGTCCTTTCGCGACAGAAATTTTTCGCTGCTCAACGATAACCGTCACTGTCCAACAGTGACGGAAAAAAATTGAAAATAAAGGTTTCCCACTGAGGGAAACAGCTAGTCTAAACAATAACTGTTATTGGCGCCGCTCAACTGTTATGCTTTTGTGTTTACATGAAACTGTTATTTTAGGACACCTACACTGCTATTCCGAGCGTTACCGGAAAATTACTTCTTACATCTTTTCAATTGGTATACTGGCACAAATGGTAACGCTGTCAAAGCATTTCCATACGAACGGAATTGAATCGGGCTGAAAATGGTAACAAAATATTACCACGTATTGAGGTGGTAACTTAATTTTCTGCTGCCAGAATACGAAAAGAATGTTTAAAGTACCAGATTCTTTATTTCACCAGTAAAGCAAATTATGTTACCACACCGGAATAAGGCCGCTAAGCAAAACTTAACAGTTATGTTGGACTCTGCTCAAAAGTAACAAATCAGAAATGAAGATTGGTGGAACTTTGCCTTTTGTATTGTTTAGTATCTGTTTCGCGTATTAGAGTCCAACAATAGTCGTTCATCATGCCTTCATCCCAAAATCCTTGGTATCGTCTTTCGATGTTGGCTAGATCTTGGTGCAGCCCCTCTCCCTGTTCGTCGCTCGTATCACCCAAGTTTTCGGGAAAAAAGTCGAGATGGGAATGCAGAAAATTCATCTTTAGAGACATGCTAGCTCCAATCTTTCGATAATTGTCCAACCTATCGCCAATAATTTCCTTAAAATTAGGGGATTTGTGATTACCAAGAAAGTGGTGAACGATATTTTGAAAAGATGCCCATGCGGCTGCTTCATCGGGCGTTAAACATTTTGTAAATTTTTTATCAGCCATTAGTTTTCTTATATCAGGTCCGACAAATATTCCCTCTTTGATTTTTGCATATGAAAATTTAGGAAACAACTTGACTAAGTACTGAAAAGCCGGTCCGTTTAATGCTTTGACGAAGTTCTTTATAAGGCCAAGTTTAATGTGAAGAGGTGACAGGAAGATGTCTTGTGGATTTACAAGTGGTTCAGCGGAGACGTTTTGCTGTCCAGGCTCATATTGAGTACGACTTTGCCATTCTTTCCTCACATAATGATGTTCAGTTGCGCGACTATCCCACAAGCATAAAAAACAACAAAATTTGGCGAATCCAGATTGCATCCCAATTCAGATGCCAATAATCTGTTGAAATAATATAAAAAATAAGTGTTTTCGATTTAATTGGAATTAATGTTTAAACCTTTAGATCACCACATATTTTCCATTTATGATCATTGTATTTGATGAAGCACAGGATCTTCTGCATTGTTTCGTAGCGTTCCTTCGTTTGTACTGCATGAGCAATCGGAATAGATGGTTTGTTATTCCTATAGTGTAGAAGAGCAGCTTTTAGGCTGTATTTCGTCACCTGAGAAAACGAATGTCGTATGTGAAAATTTACGATTTCTAGTTTTTGATGCAGATTAACTTAATCGGACCTAATCTTTTAATTTTTCCAATCCATTTTTTTCTATCTCTTTTAGTTTTTGAGTTATTTAGTGTGCACTTGTCGTATGTTACAAAATTACTGGGTAAGCATTTGTCGTATGTGCCGCTGAGCTACTGAGAATAAACCAAAATATTGTATTACACAGTAAGTGCTTCTGCGTACACGGCATTCCAATTCGGCGCCATTTTGCAGATTATATCTAACATAATGAAGTGCCCAAGCAGTGGCGTAGCTAGAGAATTTTTCGGGGGGGTCACAGCCAATGTAAAAAATTTACCAAAATTAAAATTACCAAAAAAAAACAATTTTTTTACAAATGATAAAAATCCTTCCTTCCTTTTTTAAAACTTTGTAGGAGAGACAAAAAAAAAACAAAAAAGAAAAAAAATTCGAAATGAAAAAAAATTTCTGTTCATATAAATATTTTGGACTTACACAATTTTTTTCGCTTTTTGGACTTACACAATTTGCGCATCACTGAATAACAACTAGTAGAAATATGACAAGTATCTCAGACTTGTTTAGCGCGGTGCGTATTTGATTTTTCTAGCGTTCTACATAAAAATACACTTTTTCATAAAAGTGGACTTACACAGTTTGCACTCTAAGCTAGCGAAATGTAATTTTTTCAGACTATAATTTAACATTTTAGTACACAAATATCGCTTATAATACATATATCAAACTCTTAAGGCCCTTGGCCACTTAAAATCTGGAATGTTAAGAAGTGTATACATATGTGTGAGTGTCGGGTGATTGACGCAAATATCTAAAAGATTTGATTCTCATCAACGCGAGCCCGAACAAGAACGTGTAGCACGACGACTGCCAATTGCACTAACACACACAAAAAAACTCACACATACACACTGCTTGACATGCCAGATTGTCAGTTGCCAAGGGCCTTTATCTATATTTCAAAAGTCTCATATTCTCTTCTGGAAATCTACGCGCATAGGTAGATTTTCAAGTTTTATGTGACCAAAATTGAATTTTGTAAAATTGTTACAATTACAGAAAAAAAACATACCCACATATTGGAAATAGAATGGGGAACAATAATTCATCGCTTTTTTCCCGACCCCATACTCTGCACTTGCCCCAGATGGTCGTAACTTAGCATATCTGAAGTTAATTTTTTTGTTTTTTTTTCTTACATATTTTTAAGTGCTAGTTTCAACTTGAATATTTATTATTTAAAGCATTTCATTTAAGTAATCGTGATGAATCCTAAAGGTTCAAGTAATTATTAACACTTTTCTATAATATCATTGGTTTCCAATAATTCTAAGTTTATAGTTTTAAGCTTTTAAAGTTGGGATATTTAAAAAAAAATTATCACTCTTTTTCATGTTAAAAATTGGTTTTGTTATGTTGCTCTGTCAGACTCAGTCAAATTAACCCTCGGACATGATATCTAGTACAATTAGTAGTTTGCCGACAAAAAATTACGTCGCAAAAAGCCGCACTTCACTACTAGATACAGGGTTTTTCATATGTACCTACAATAATTTTCTTTTTGTGCTTTATATTTAATTTTAATGTTTATATTTCTAACGCATATCTTGGTTAATGTAGGTGATGCTCGAAAGTAACCCAGATATTTAGCAGCGATTATTGTTAACTTTTTAGGCAGTATTTTTAGTATTTCCAATTTTTCAAAGTTAAGGAAGTACTTATCATAAAAAGGGGCTAAGAATTATAAAGCTACATTTTTTAGAAGATTTTTGAGTATGCAATTTTGCAGCTCATTCAATTGTAATGTAATAATATGCAACATTCAACTTTTTGAAAAATTTCATTGGGTTTTCGGAAATTTTAATTGGAACGGTCTCACGTACATATAACGCAAACACCCTACAGAAAAAAATTACTAAAATCGACGGAAATTTTTACAGCATTGAGAATTGCAGTTTTTAGAGTAAAATTGGTTGGCTACCTAACAGTGCACTTAGAAATCTCCTCAAAATCTTCTATAAATTCTGGCCGCGCTTTGAAATTTTTAATCCACTTTTAGAAACTTCTACGATTTTTGGGATTTTTCCATAAGCTTAGAAATCCTGCTTAAGGCGATTTTTATTGAAAAATTGTTTACATTTTGAAACGAAAATAAGAGAGTCAAATTTTCGACAGAACTGTTTGAAATAAATTTAAAAACTCTGGCGTATCATATTTTTTGAGTCACTGTATATATTTTTCAATAAAATCGACTTTTAACTAGATACCCGGGTATCGAGCAATTCGATCTGATCGTTTTTGTTTGAAGCCCGTTTGTTGTTCAAATGCCCGTACAAACATTCGAGCATTCGAAAAACAAAAATAAAAAAAACTACATATAAAGAAAAAAAAAATAATAAACAAAAGAAAAAAACAAACTTCAAAATACCCGAATTGTTCAAATGCCCGTACAAACATACGGGTAATAAACAAACAAACAACTCTTCGAGCATTTGAACAACAACTGTTCGGGCTACTCGAAAATGTTCAAAAAAAATCGAGAGCTCTACTTTTAACACAAATTATTAAAATTTTGCATTAAACAAGCAATTTGGAATAGATGTACACAATAAAATATTTCTACCTATGTGCTACGGTTATAAATAATAATTTTCTTATATAATTTAGTTTTCTAATATTCCATTTTGACAGACATTAAGTAAAATCTCAAGTTCAGATACTCTTATACATTGCATATTTATTCCCATTGTAGTTTATACTAATATTATTTGATTAAGATGATAAGTAATTGAAAGAAAACTTGAAATTTAAATAATTGGCGTTACTTTTCTGTCTTTAGCATGTTAATAACAGCAATACCGTATAATAATTGTAGCGTTTGTTGAGCTGTAGGGAAGTGCAGGAACTGTAGGAATTTTACCACAAAAGAGCGAATATAAGTACAAAGAATGTAAATTGTGGTAAAAGTCCTGCGGTTCTTGCACTTTCCTACGGCTCAACAAACGCTAGAATTATAAGTAACACTTCGTGAAAAAGCGCTAAATTTCGAATTACCAATTTCGAAAAATTACTATTCTCATTGATTTTTTCCTGAAAAAGAAATGTATGCTAATAAAGTCAAAGATGGTTTTATGGTCAAAACGAATCTTTCGTTAGCCCCCCCCCCCCGCTGCTACGCCACTGTGCCCAAGCATATGAAAACATGGGTTTTAGACATGATTCTGGTAGACAAAATTAACATTATTTCTGTTTTGTGGAGTTTCGGCGTTATAGCGTGGTTGGATTTTAGAAATACATATGGATATCGTGCTCATATGCAGCTCTCGTTAGCCGTTGCCATCGTTAAATTTTAGAGATATATATATGTATCCGTGCACGTACACACCTCTCGTTAGACGTTAATATGTAGAAATGTATATATGTATATCGTACACATATAAAAGCCCGTCTCCACATAACTTGTTTCACCAACAAAACATCTAGCAAAACATCTCGCTAAATAACCCGTCTCCACGTGGCTGATCGTGATTCAATTTAACATGTCTCTTTCTTGCTCTTCTTAAATATTTGTATGTTTGCTTATAATTTGCGTTTTTGTTTTGGTCTGTGTGAGATTTCGATACAAAATTAAAGAAGACATCGATATCATCGAGGTTGGCAAGATGATTCAGAATGAAACAGTGTTTCAATCTTCACTCGCTCTTAGAAATTTGTATGGAAATTGGCGAGTTTCGGCACTGGTTTCCGTGTCGAAACAAGATTGAGACAGAAAATGCAGAAAAAAAGAGCGAAACACGTTATGTGGAGACATGGTATAAACCTCTCGTTGACGTTAGCTGAATTCTCTTTCGCGGTTCAGCAAAATTCAAGGAAATATTTGGGGGTTGATTATATACACATGTTGCACATACAGCGTAAGTATGTGTATATTTCGTTCGTTTGTTTTGCGATAAATTGAACACGATTGAACCTGTATGTATTGGCTCAATTTTAAACTCAACTGCGGTCAGCAAGTTGGAACTTTTTCAACTTCACCACTTTCATGCTTCTTCTTTTCACAGAATATTGGAGCCCTAGCGCTCCGCAGTTTTAAATGTTTGAAATATTCGATTTTCACGGGGTTTTTCGCATTTTACATAGTTTCACTGGTTGTAGGCTTTCTTTCCCAGCTTCTGAACTGTAAGAAGGGGTATTTGATGGGGTTCGGGATACAAACCATCCGCTTGTCAGGACCTACGTTACCCCCCATTACAATGTTCCAATTCCAATTTAATACACTTTATAATATTAACAAAGTACAAAAGTATTTTTAAATAATAATAAATAAATAAATTTGCATGTCAAAATAAATTCCAATTCACATGTACTTATTGCGCGACACACCAAACCCGTTCACTCGTTTTACATAACTACAGGGTGATTAATATTTTCAATGTTGGATGACTTATTTAGTGTGCGTTTACAGTTTACATAACTACAGGATGATTAATATTTGCAATGTTGGATGACTTATTTAGTGTGCGTTTACACTTCCAAATGATGTAACGTTAGCAGTACGTTTCACGCGCTTATAACTTTTACGGTATGGTAGACATCAGACAAATTTTACTCTTAAAATGAAGGTATAGGTTTACCTGATAGCATAAGTAGCAGAACCTTGGACGTTTCTAACATTTTTGTTATTATTTCGTATAAAATAAATAAAAACTCCATGCGAATGTAACGTTAGCAGCCAGAAAATTGACCAAATGGAGAAGTTATATCCGAAAATGTCCATATCTGAACAATCGGTTGTATGGGAGCTATATATTATAGTAGTCCGATATTGACAAATTTTAGTGACATTTAGTAGGTCCATATGGGTACAAATACTTCAAAGTTTCATGCCCTTATCTCTTTACGTGGAGAAGTTATACCCTAAAATGTCCATATATGAACAATCGGTTGTATGGGAGCTATATATTAAAGTAGTCCGATATTGACAAATTTCGGTGACAATTATTAGGTCCATATGGGTACAAATACTTCAAAGTTTCATGCCCTTCTCTCTTTACGTGGAGAAGTTATACCCTAAAATGTCCATATCTGAACAATCGGTTGTATGGGAGCCATATGTTACAGTGGTCCGATCTTGACAAATGTCGGTGACATTTATTAGGTCCACAGGGGGACAAATATTTCAAAGTTTCATGCCCTTAGCTCTTTAAATTGAGAAGTGATATCCCAAAATGTCCATATCTGAACAATCAGTTTTATGGGAGTTATATGTTATAGTGGTCCGATCTTGACAAATTTCGGTGACGTTTATTAGGCCCATATGCGTACAAATACTTCAAAGTTTCATATCTTTATCTCCTCAAATGAAGAAGTTATACGCGAAAACAGCTATATCTGAACAACCAGTTGTATGGGAGCTATATCTTATGTTAGTCCGATGTGGTGGATTCCGACAAATGATCAAAGTATCATCAAAATATATTCAACTGCCGAATTTCAAGTCGATATCTCAAGAAATGTGAGCCTCATAACCATTACGGTTTGGAAAAAGAGAAGAATTTTTGTCGTATGTGCTATTATAAAGACGTATTGCTGCTCAGTCGTCACATACGACAAATGCATACTGAATGAAAAGTCGTGTATCTTCCATAATTTTAAAGATATCCAACTTTTGCAAATTGCAGGTCAAAATATATAATACTCGCTACAGCTCGTCCAAATAACAGAAAAATCTGTTGTATAGTTTGTGAGAATTTCCAATTTGAACTTCAAAGTCGATTTTCTCGAAACTATGGTTTATAACATACGACATTCGTTTTCTCAGGCTACGATTTGGAATCATCAATGAATAAACGCCATTCGTTTCGATCGTACCACGATTTAAAAGCTGATATAACAACACAATGGTGGTATCATGCGAGAACTCGGAAACTAGAATTAATCTTGAAGAACTGAATGAAGATTCGAATTCAGCATATCAAATATAGTTAAAAAACGTTCTTATCTGCTCAGATCCAAAAGTTGACCTGAATTCGTAAACTTGTGTAATAGGAAAAATTATGCAAAAATGGCACCAATATCTCGTGCTCTGAATGAATTCAATCAAATCTCATCTTTTATCGAGCTTGATTTTTCTTTAGCTAAAGATATGTTAATTGTTAGATATGCTAATCTCTTGAAATCGTTTATTTAATGTTGTTTATAAGATTGCATATATACGTTTATTCATTGGTATACACTAGATGAGTTTTTTTTTTTATGGGATTCTTTAAACCTTCTCAGATCCTCCTTCCGGCACCGGAATATGAAAATAGGATGTTTTATAGTAAGTAAACTGAAAAAAAAAAATTAACTTTTCCAAAAACTGGATGGAGCTACACCGAAAACCGCGCAAATTCCCAGAATTTCAAGGTATGTTTAGATTTATGTCTGAAAAAAGTTAGGATTTTGCACAAGAAAAAAAATTGATACCCACCCATACGAAGAATTAACCGCTAAATCGAATGGCATTTCCATGATCTTTTTTTTCTCATGAATCTTCAACTTCTTGCCCTATACTCTTCCCGAAATCGGAAATTATTTTTCAACTAAATCACGGCTGCGTTATTTAATGCGCTTTCCATAAATGTATAGCTATTAAAAATCGAATAATATTTGGATGAGTTCATCAAGTTTAACACCCTCATTCTGTATTGCGAACGGAAGCACAGACGAACGAATCGTCTCGAGACGATTTCGTCTAGCATTGGCATTCTCTATGTTATTCGTCAATTCTTACGTTGGTTACGTTATGACAAAATATGAGACGAAAGCATTTGTCAAATACCAATTTACCATATGAAAATAATTTAAGATTTATAAAAAAACTGCTTTTTTTCAAAGTTTTTATATTTTTTAAGCAGTTTTCCGAAAATCTGGAAACACCAGTCTTCTTTGTTTTCTTTTCTCTGTCAATATATTTATGTACATACATATATACATATGTATAATTTCATTTGTTTATTTGTTTATTTTCCCAATAGTTTGTTGAAAAATTTTAGTGAAAATGAAAAAAATTAGGTGCAAAACATTATGAAGGATGTGAGGGTAGACAGGCTTCGCTTGCCGGTGATTTTAGCATACCACAATTTTCACACATCGCTAAGCTATTGCTGGTGTACGGCCGTCGTTCATATAAACGTTCAGCGGGACTTTCAGAATTTGTCATCCATCGCGGTTTAATTATAACCACACTGCAGGCGGTATTTTCTCATATTATTCGAAGATGAATTCACACATAAGGTTGCGATTACCTATTCAACGGTGATAATGGTTGCGTTGACGGTGCGATCTAGGCCAAACATTCGGCAATAGCTGCTGTTGCTAATTTGTTAGTAGCTTTGACTTGTTTTTGTTTGCTGCTTCGGCTGGCCTAGCAATCATATCATAGAAGCTGCGCTTTCGTCGCAGCGATGGTCTTGTCGGTGTAGTGTTGTTGGTTGTATGACTTGGTGGGCATGGTGTAATCAATGATGTAGGTGGCTCTATTGTAGATAGTAGTCGTAGGAAGTATTGTTGTTGTTGTAGGGCCTGTTGTGGATGGAGTGGTTGTTTACAGTACTTTTGTTGGTGGTGTTTTTGGTGGTGCACGTGTGCCTAACCCATCATTATTCTATTTCAATTTCATCAACGATAACAAAATAGCTTTCGTTTGAATTTGACATTTCTTTTCGTCGTTTTGTCGATTTTTCGAAATAGAGAATGTAAATTTCTTACGTTTTGGCAGCTGTTTTCGCCTGCTTCTGTTTTCGTAATACATAATGCAAACAGGCGAACGATTCGTCTCTGACACGAAACGAACGTTCGTTTCCTAATACAGAATGAGGGTGTAAGTGAAGTAAAGTCGGGTATAAAAGGGTAACGTACCTTAAAATTTCTAAATTTTTTTTTTACAAATTTTGCTCTTGAAGACGGTTTATTGGGTTATTAGTGATTGTTTTATTTGTTTATTTGTTTATTTGTTTATTTGTTTAAAATCAGCCAATGAATACAGTAAATATCCTTACAGACTAATAGAAAAAAATTATAATTAGGTATAGGTATACATATGTATGTACATGTATTAATATAACTTATTTAAAAGAAGAAGCCAATAAACTCAAAAATTGGACTTTAGAGACTGAAAAATCAATATCCTGACAGCTTTCTAAGCGATCGAAGTCAAGTAAGGCTCTAGTTATGGGGGCATTAAGTGCATACACGGTTTTGACAGATCCAGTGTAGAACATGTTGTGTTGCCGCAGATTTCTACTTGGCGTATTAAAACGTATACGAATTAGTAGAGAGGCACAATCAATGGCCGCACTAATAATATCAAAAACGAAAGAGAGTGACAACATAGCCCTGCGGCTCTCAAGTGATTTTAGATTTATAAGCATACACCTAGAGAGATAAGTCGGAATAGGTTCATCAAAATTTAGAGAACGTAAAGCAAAACGCAAGAAAATCTTTTGAATTCTCTCAATGCGGTTGATGTGGCAGGCATGATATGGCCTCCATACGAAAGAGGCGTACTCTAGCCTGGATCTCACAAGGGCAGTAAAAAGTAATTTTAAAGTATATGGGTCTGAGAACTCAGAACTATTCCTTCGCACAAACGCCAATGTTGAGTACGACTTAGAGACGATAAAGTTAATATGTGCGGTAAAGGTAAATTTTCTATCGAAAATTACACCCAAGACCTTTATTTCTTGGACAGACTGAAGATAATTATTGGAGAAGTGATAAGAGGTCTCAGTGATAAAATTACGTTTACTATAAGTAACATGAAAGCATTTTTTAATATTTAGCGACAAGCGATTACCCTCGCACCAGGAGTTAAGATTGTTAAGCTCACTTTGAAGCATCTGAGAGTCACGAGAACCCTTTATTAGCGAGTAAATTTTTAGATCGTCCGCGTAAAGTAGAAATTTGGAGGAGGAAAAACAACTACCAACGTCGTTTATGAATAAAATGAATAGCAAGGGACCAAGAACGCTACCCTGAGGTACTCCAGAGGAAGCGATGAATGTATGCGATAACGTGTTGTCAACTTTAACGACACAGCGACGATTTCGCAAGTATGATTTTATCCAGTTCAGGAAGGTTGAATGAAAACCAATACGCTCAAGCTTATAGACTAACAGCGTGTGCGAGACTCTGTCGAACGCCTTGGAAAAATCAGTATAAATAACATCGGTCTGAAAGCCTTCATTAAACCCAGATATACAATCTTCTGTGAACACAGAAAGATTAGATACCGTTGAGCGATTGGGAACAAATCCATGTTGATTTTGGCATATAATACTTTTAACCGAAAAATATATTTTTTCTTTAATTATGCACTCAAAAAGTTTCGAAATTATAGTGAGTTTAGATATTGGCCTGTAGTTACTAACGTCATTTTTATTTCCATTTTTGAAGATGGGTGTGATAAAAGCGATCTTCCATTCATCTAAAAATACTCCCGACGATAACGATTTATTGAAGATTTGTTTTATAGGACGAATGAGAGAATCACACTTTTTAAATAAAATCGACGAAAACCCGTCGACATCCGTTTGATTTGAGGACTTAAGTTTTGCAATTCCATTTGCAACATCGGCTGAGTTCAAGATTAGAGATCCAAAATTTAGGTAAGACTCTAGACTACTTGAGTAATTCACACTTATATTACCGTCTGAGATAAAATTAGAGCAGAAGAAATCAGCGAAAAGATTCGCTGCCTCAAGAGGAGAGGTGGCTGACTTTTCATTTAAAAACAATTGAGAGGGAATACTAGATCACGTTTTCTTCGAATTAATAAAACGCCAGAAAGCTGACGGATTTGTTTTTATATTGGCTTCGTAGTTAAGAACATAGTTTCTGTATAAAAACTTATCGAGGCAAATGAACTTCTTGGAATATTTTTTAAATTCAATGTAAAACAGATGGTGATTAGTTTTTTTAAATTTACGATGAAACTTGTTTCTTAAGTTTTTTATTCTTCTAAGATTTCTAGTATGCCATGGTACTTTATATTTCTTTTTGCAAGTCAACGGGACGTTATTAATACATACGTTCAATACATTAGATCTGAAAATATGAAAACAAGATAATGCACTTTGATTACTAAACAAAGAATCCCAATCAAAGTTTGAAAACAAGCCATTTAAATCCAAAAAGTTACAAGCATTGAAGTTAAATGACACATTTCTATCTTCATTTTCAAATTTTAGATATTTATAGAAATCTATGCTTAAGACTAAAGGAACATGATGCATATCTGATTCCTTTAATGGAAATGAACAATTAGACAATTGATAATTGAGATTATTGCTAATGAAAATTAAATCCAAAAATCTTTGAAGCTTATTATGAAAGCAATTAATTTGTCTTAAATCAATGCTTAACAAATTATCAACTAAATAAATTTCACTGCTACTATTTACGTTTGATGATACTAGACCAGAAGTTTTGGCGATATTGGACCACAGTACATTGTTTAAATTGAAGTCGCCCAATATAATAAGATGACTGTTGTCCTGGACGCAATTACGATTTATAAATAATATATTATCCACATGTGCTTTGTATAACTCCTCACAACTATTCGGCGGTATGTAAGAAGCACAAATGTAAAGAGTTTCTAGCGGACTTTTTACGCATACACAGATTTGGTCAAGCAAGGTATTTTTATTGTTCAGCTCATGTAAAGAGGCCATCAGCTTTCGTTGTATTGCAATTAAGACTCCACCACCTCTTATGCAACCAGTTTTAACGGCATCTCTGTCTTTTCGAAAGACTTCATAGAGGTGTGGATCGAAGAATTCATGGCTGTAGAAATTTTCATTTAGCCAGGTTTCTATGATAACGAATATGTCGTAGTCAAGTTGCGAGCTTAATAGTCGAAGGGCATTAGATTTTGTTCTGAGCCCTGAAACATTGTGGAAATAGATGCTTATGCCTTTATCGTTTTGTTTATCGAACTGTGAGTTGTTGTCTGAATGTCGTCGTTTTTTGGAAAAAATTTAAAAGGGCGGACAGCAACATGCCGAGGCCATAGATCAGGGTTTAGAAGTTTTTCGTAATGCAAAATAGGCACACCTAGTTTGAAGTTAATGTTTTTTAACGTAGCTAAAGATACATTAAGCTTGACTAGAGGTGAACATACGAGAACATTGCGATCAATATTTGCGTGCTTAGCGACATAATCCATGATGTTATTCGCTGTAACAGATGTTGTGAACGACGAAAGATGCACCCATTTCATTCGAATAGATACATTAAGCTCAGTATTAACATTCGAGCCAACAACAATCGGAGGTGCTTTCTTGTTTTTATTTGAATTCTCTTTGCCATTGTTTCGTGATGATTTCCTTGATGAGGGTGTCAGGGGTTGAGAAGAAGTATTTGTAGGTGTTTTAGCTAATTTGAGATTTTTTGAAGATGAGTGAGCTGCGAGTGCATTTTTAGCAACATCAGCAAATAGAATAGGTAAAGCAGATGGAGAAGAGGAGCTCGTAGAATCAAGAGAGAGCGCATTTAAGTGCACGTTTGAATTGACATTCTCCATATCATTATTAACATTTGCATTTGCCATAGTCTTCTCATGTTGATTTATGCATGCAGCAACGTCCGGGGAGGGATACGAGGCAGATGATGCTTTCTCAGAATTGATGAGAGTATATGAATTGATACCGACGCTAGCAGAAGCAGCAGTATGCAGGTTAAGTGTATCAGTGAGAGCAACTTTCTGAGAAGTATCGCTGTCTTTGATAACGGCTTGAGCGCAGCCAACATTGTTGACTTTTTCGGCAGCTGATATAATACATGAGCGCAGGTTTTTCAGCTCCGCTTTAAGTGCATTAATTGCATCATCTTTTTCGCACAGCAAAGATTTTACTGAGCGAAGATCACTATGCATACTCTCAATTTTTTCGACAATATTAACATTTTCTTTGCGTTGAGAATTTAAAGATTCAAGCATTCGAGCATTGTCAGCTCGAAGAGATGCGATAGCCTCAGTCAGAGAATTCAGCGTATTTTGTTGATGGTTCTTAGTATCAATTTGGGCACTTGTGCATTGTTTTTGCCCAATTGACGAATTTGGTTTCGGTTGTTGCTTTTGCGTAGTCACCGAAGTTAAACTTGAAGTTTTGGCCGATGTCTCTTTAGAAGCATTAGTAGTTAGCAATGACAACCCCAAAGCGGACGCTGGAGGGGGCGGAGAACGAATTGAGTCACGACGAAGAGAAGTGCACTTTTTGCATAGAAACCCTTTGTCTGAGCTAGCAAAAAACTCTGCGTCAGCTGATGTTATGCCAACACAGGTATAATGAAAGAGTTCATTGCACTTTGCGCACGGAATTCCACTTTGAGTTCGCCCAACTTTGTTATTGCACAGGCAGGGCATTATGAAAAAAAAAGATAGTTTGCGAAGTATTCTTTATTTTTAATTATTCTTTATTAATTAAGAGTCACTGTCTCATATTTCTTACTTTGCAATAGGTTCATACATATGATCCACTAGGTTTTCACCACATATAAAAGCACATTAGAATATGTATATATAAGTTAGTACGTATGTACTAGGGATTCCAATCCCGGGATCCCGGGATCCCGCCCTTTTTGACATCCCGAAAATCCCGGGATAGCTAGAATTTTATCCCGGGATTTTCGGGATAAGATAAAGAGAGAATATTCCGCTATTAAAGCAAAGAAAAGTTATATTTTATATAATTTTTATTGGTCTCAGATCTGTATACTAATAGCATTTCCTATTCTGAGTGAAAATCTTGCATTATTACATTGCAGCATTATCAATGTGTGTCCTGTGCCCTATTAAAATGTTGCATTATTCATGTGATGAATGAAACAAAAATAATGCAACCCTTTACTTGTGCTAAGAGCAGAAAATGTTGCACGTAGTCGGGCCAGTTTTATATTTTGTCAACAGAACAAACAGCCCTAAAAAGTTTTGAGTCGGTATGGAAGAGAACAAAAAAATGTGACAGCCGGAAGAATGTGCGACATTTTTGCTAGAAGAAAAAAGTCCATTTGTCAAAGTAGGGATTAAAATTTTTGATTTTTTTTAATAATTAAATTTTTTTGTGTTGAAGTACGCGTTGTAAGGAAACGTATGTTATGTATTTTTAAAGCTTTTAGCTTGTGGCAAAATCCATTTGATAATTTCAATTTCCTGATTTTTGGTCATTTATTTTTCAAATATTTTTTGGAATTTTCCCACATGGAAAGTAAATAGTGGAAGAAAATGGAAACAAAATTTTAATTAGACTTGATAGTCTTACAACACTGTACCAAAATTAAATACGCAGCTGCATACTCGGAATTCATATCAAAATTTGTGCCTCCGATATTTATCTATTCAGAAGTTGCATTAATTTTCTGAATTTTTCGGAAAGCTTATTCGCTTAAACAAAGTGCGTCGTTATTTTCTAAAAAATTTTTTATTGGAAATTATCAAATGATTGCAAGCCTTTTTATTAATATCCTAAAAGTACCAACTGCAAAGGAAAATGTTTTGTTCACCAAATGTGTGTAATTTTCGTTGTTGGTTGTGCTTTTTAAAGTAACTCTTAGGTATTATTAAATAATACGCATGATTTTACATTCCTTTTTATTTTGTTACTAATGAAATAATAAAAAATGGCAATAAAAATCTATTTTTTCTTTGCATTTTAAAGTTGTAGCGTTCCTCGAAATATATATTTCCTTTTTTCAACCCCAAATGTGGGAAAATAATACTGGTCGAAAAATTTTTGTAACAGAAATAAAATTCTACGTTTCAAAAGGGTATTCGGTGTGTTTTTGAGATATTCATGTCCAAAGAGGCGAAAAACGCAGTTTGTGGCCATATTCACTCCTCAATATTTTTAAAATTACTCACTTTCATTAAAAACTGATTACATCTATTGAAAGCACGATCATTTCTTTTGAAGACAACGTAGATACATACCTCAATAAGATACCCAAAAAACTAAGAGAAATGACCGTTCTTTCAATAGCTGCAATCATCTTTTAATGAAAGTAAGTAATTTAACAGATTGAGCAGTGAATATTGCAAGAAATCGCATTTTTCGCCTCTTTGGACATGAATATCTCAAAACCTACACGTAATACCGAAAATCCGCAGATTCAGAATCAGCGCACCGAAATCCTTTAGAAAAGTAGAATTTTATTTGAGTTAGAAAATTTTTTGGAAATTTTGTCGGCCTGTGGGATAAATCCCGGGATCCCGGGATTATAAAAGAAAATACCGAAAATCCCGGGATCGTAAAAATCGGAAAAATTGGAATCCCTAGTATGTACATATGCATATTAGCACAGCATATGCAGATCAAAGCAAAACACGTCCGATCGCGACAAAGGTTGTCAACTAATAATTGTTTGGATAACTCCACAAATGTAAAAAAAATTCGGAAGATCGAGACCGTGGATAGCGGAAAAAACCGTGGGCCCGGATGGCCCGAAAATATTATTGGGCAACATTGGTGTCAAATTAAAGGTCTTAACTGTGGCCGCTGTGGTGCAGTGGGTAGAGTGCTCGCCTGCTATGCCAGAGGTCTCGGGTTCAAACCACGGTCCGAGCAAAACACCAAAACAATTTTTCTAATTAGTAAAAATCCAATTATTGGGTTTTAAGAGCAGGCCACCTCTCGGCAGTGGGCGGCATACCCTCCGAGAGTATTTCTGCCATGAAAAAGCTTCTCACAAAAAATGCATTCGCCGTTCGGAGCCGGCATAAAACTGTAGGTCCACCCAATTACTAGGAAAAACAAAAAGGAGCACACCTCGAATTGGGAGAGAAGCTCGGCCATAAAACTCGTCGAAGTTATAATAGCGCCATTATATTATATATTATAACTAGGGCTTTAATATGGAACTCATTACATAACAATTTCTTAGCCAATTTGCGATATACCGGCGAATAAGTGGTCCAGGATGACTACAGAATATTTTATAGGATATCGGCGACATTTGAGTCTAATTTTTGACTTACATGTGTCGAAACGGTGAACACAGCAAAATGGATTGGCTTTACATTGAAGTCCTAGGTAAAATCTTTATTTTGATACCCATATTGCCCACAAATGTTTTGGCGCTATGCAGCTCCCCTTTTTGTCCGTTATCCACGGTCTAGACCTTTGTATTTTTTTTACATTTGTAGAGTTACCCACCCACATAAAAAAATCACGAATAACCCAAAAAACCGCCTTCAAGAGCAAAATTGTTTAAAAATTTAAGAAATTTTAAGATATGTGACCCTTTTATACCCGACTTTACGTCATTTAAACTTGATGAACTCATCCAAATTTTATTCGATTTTTAATAGCTATACATTTCTGGAAAGCGCATTAAATAACGCAGCCTACCGTGTGATTTAGTTAAAAAATAATTTCCGATTTCGGGAAGAGTATAGGGCAAGAAATTGAAGATTCATGAGAAAAAAAGAAAATGATCTTTTTAGACCGCGATATTACCTTCCCTGGGTAGTGTACCAAAAAACGGAATACGCCATTTGATTTAGCGGTTAATTCTACGTATGGGTGGATATAAATTTTTTTTCTCGTGCAAAATCCTAACTTTTCATACATAAATCTAAACGTACCTTGAAATTCTGGGAATTTGCGCGGTTTTCGGTGTAGCTCCATCCAGTTTTTGGAAAAGTGAAATTTTTTTTTCAGTTTACTTACTCTAAAACATCCTATTTTCATATTCCGGTGCCGGAGTGAATATCTAAAAAAAAACTCATCTAGTATACACATACATTTATGAATTTAGTAAGTAGTTATGTATCATTTAATTTTTGTATCTAGTCTGTAAGATTGTTGAAATCATTGACTAAATAAACAAATAAACAAAAAAAGCCCCAATTCACTCCGCCCTAATGTACATATGAAGAAAATTCCAAGCCAAGCTCTGCCCAGCAATACGATTTTTGGGACCACCATACGCATTTGGCAATGGGACAGGAAAGGAAAAGAGCTGAGAAAAATATAATAAACGTTGCATATTTCAAGGGGCATTTTAGCTTTTTTGTTTCCTTGGGACTTCAAAACCTTCTTTATAAAGATTTAGAAGACCCCTAGTGAAATTTTCCGGCGCACATTATCCTAGAACATTTTAACCCTCTCACGACCTCGCAAATAATATTTTTGATGGAGAGTGCCAATTGGTTAAGATATTTTATAAAATTTTTCTTCGCATAATTTTAATATAGAATATCGTATTTCGATCCGATATGGATTTTAACCCTTTTTTCCAATTTTTCTAAAAACACTTTTTCAAAAAAGTTTCAAATTGAAGTGACCATAGCAAACAACTTTGACCTGAGAATAGAAAAATATTTGGAGGTTTTACTATATGCACCAAGGCCTTTCATTCTGTGGTAGAATCATTCAGCCCCCAGAACTAGTATTGCACTGTGTAAAAACTTACTATACTGTTACTCTTTAAATAAATTAAGTAAAAGAACGGTGTGTTTTTTATTTAGTGCACACAGTAAAAATTTTAGTTTAATTTTAATACCATTTTGATATTTATATATAACAATGCCAAAAAGTATAAAATTAAAACAATTCTGGTTTAAAAAAAAGAAGAGAATATGGGAGACAGAAATTATTCTTGGTGTCAAATTAATACTTTTTTAATATTAAATCAAAACCAAATTTTGATTATTTTTACAATGTTTTTGGTATTAATGATAGTTAAAATGGAATAAATTATATACTTTTTTGGAATTAAAGCAAAACGAAAAATATCTATGTACATGGAAATGTTTATTTTATTTGAAATAATATTATACTAGAGTGCTGCCTACTGTCGAAACTCGACAGTCTTTCTAGATGTTTTCTTATGACTAAAGTGCAACTATAGTTTTTTTATAATTGCTTTTTGGTGTCACTGTTATCTACCATTTTCTTCTTGTTCCTGTTGATGCTGCTCCTTTTGTTGCTACCGTCGCTGCTACTATTTTGCTGTTGTTGTTGTTGTTGGTGTTATTGTCATTACTCGTCTTCCAAATTCTCCTTTCTATTTCTGCTCTTTTCGTTACTCAATTTATTTCCTAATTATTCTTTCTTTTCCTTTTTAGTCCTTGACTTTGTGTTTTTGTTGTAGTGCTTTTGCTACCTTTTTACGTTTCTACTTCTTTGAAACTACACACCACATCCAGCCAAACATGTTCACAATTGCATGATAAGTTTGGTGAAAACGCACAAAGTCAGGTATGCTTGCGCATTGATACAGCTCTGTTGTGTGCAGAAGCATGCAACAACAACCACACGGCAATTTTCCAATGACGATTGTGGACGCATTTTACAACCAATTTTCATGAGAGTAATACCTTTCTAATGGTGTGCTTAGTTTTAAAATCGGTTCAGTAGTTTCGACGGAGAAGATGGAACAAAATTTATGTTAGCGTATTAATAATATAGATAGATTACAACGACATGAGTTATCACATAAAGTCTTTGTTATTTTGTTTTCCTCGATATTTTTTTTGTTTTGATTTCCAACCAAAAGTGAGAAAGAGAAAGTGTTTATACTTTTCAGGATTTTTTCTTAAAATATAAGTAATTAAACCTCTCGAGAGATAATTTTAATACTTTTCAAGGCTTTATTTTGAAACTATTGTGGATTAAATAAAATTGTAAAACTTCTCATAGTTTCAAAATAAGACTTTTTGGCATTAAAATTCACATCTAATTCCAAAAATGATTAAATTAATTACCAAATGATATTAGAAATAAACTATAATTTTTTACTGTGCATGTATATAATTTATTATAATTTTTATTTTTATAGCCTTATTCTGGCGCATTTACATAATTTAACGGTAAAAAATTAGGAGCTTTAAACACCATTTTCGTATTATTGCAACAGGAAAATTAAGCTACCATTTACAAGCCTATTGAGGTGGTACCTTAAATTTCCCGTAGGAATAATACGAAAATTGTGTTCAAAGTTCTTAACTTTTAGCGGAAAATTCAGTAACTGCTCCAGAATAAGGCTGTTTAACGATTTTCGATATCAAGTAGGTATCGATGCTTTTCATCCAATACATACTCGAGTACCGATACTTTTTGGCGATACTAGAAGCAAGTAGAAGTACACTGTGGACGAGTTATAGCAAAAAAACTGTATAAGCGACTTACGCACTTATACGCATGAGCGAACACACGCACTTACACTATGTATAAGCAGCTCACAGTTTACACACTTATGCTGCGCAAGCATTAGCTTTTCGTGCGTTGATCATTGTTTGCATGCAAGCATGCAAGCAATTCTCAACCGTTTCAAGCGATGTTCTGCTTAAGTAGCATAAATGTGACACTGAACAATTATGTAGTGATGGGCGAGTCCGAGATGTTTAGACAATCGAGAGAATCGCCATCGTTGCAAAATCACAATCGAGTCAAAAGTTGACTCGCTCCTCGACTACACAATCGAGATGTTTTTGCGATTGTTCCGAGTCGGCGAGTCGGAGGTTGTTTCGATGACATCTCGACTACACAAGCGAGATGTTTTTGCGATTGTTCCGAGTCGGCGGGCCGGCTGTTGTTTTGATGATATGTTTTAGTTGATAAAATAAACTGAATGAGGTTTGTTGATAAAGAAAGTAGGATTTTTAATGGAAGTGAGGCAAATACATAAATAAATTAACCAAATTGAAAAATATGCTATACATAGACGCTGCATTATTGCAATCACAACTAAACAGTGTCGTGCATAATAATAATAATTAATTATTTAAACATTAATAAATTTTCTGAAGTGAGACGCTTATGAAACAAATGAATTTTACGAGTAGCAACAACGGCAATAGATTTGTACCACTCTGTATGTTTTGTAAAGCAATTTTAATATTCAAGTGGCAACAACAATTATTATGTATTTTTTGCAGCGAGTCCGAGATGTTGTAGGGTTGCTTTGAAAACGAGAGGAATCGTTGGCGAGTCCGAGATGTTTTAACGATTGTTTCGACTGACGGCCATTTACGACTTGACTCGAATACGAATGAAAACCATCGAGAGCATTCGAGATGTTTCAACAATCGAGAGAATCGAATAAAACATCTCGGACTCGCCCATCACTACAATTATGTATGGGTTCACTCGGGATGAGGTGGCTACCTTTAAAGCCTTGCACTCCTCATGGGTTGGATATACGCCAACCCGGGACGTGACAATCCTCCCATAAGAGTCAATTTTGCACTCGGGATGAGGTGGCTTCTTTAAAAGCCCTGCACGCCTCATTGGTTGGATCAACGCCAACCAGGGACACGTCTTCCCCCAGCATCCCTAACCCATGGGATGCCCTTTTTGGAAGGGTGACAATCTTCATTGTCTTGCCCAGGAGCCTTGCCTCCTCCCAATAAATACATCATGCAAAGGCAGTGGCCGTCTCCAACTTTGGTTGCTTCTCCCTGCGGTGCAACGCATCTCTTATGCCAGGCGCACGAAGTACACCACTGCTCTGGAACGAGCCATACTCCATCTTGCCAAAGCACGTGCTCAGCGCAGCCCCAAACCCCACAAACAAAAAATGCTACAAACCCAATGGGAATATAAAACACCCTGTAGCGAGAACAAAAGATGCTCATTTTGGCCACAAACCCTAACAAACAGTATGCTACTTCCGGTAGCCATATCCGGCAAAACCCATGCTACACCCTGTAGCCAAAACTCACTATTCCAAATACCCTACATAACATTAAACAAATACTACTCGCCAAACCCCGCATATTCATATTACTGAAAGCTTAGACAAAAACCATACAAACAGTATGCTGAAAATCGGCATTTGCCTGCAAAGTTCAAAGGTCGATTAAAAAATTCGAACTAACCTAAGCAAACGCCGCGATACGGGTCTTCTAATTTAGCCTCTATTTTCACCCCCAACTTTCAGAACCGAGTTAACTTTTGTTGACCTGAATTTGTTCCACAGTGTGTAATGTAATGTCGTAATGAAATACGTTGGGCGCCATATTTATTGATTAATATAAATACATTATATGGCATTTTATACCTATCTGCCAATACTTATAGGCTCGCTAGGTGTTAACAGCGATTGTCAGTTAAATGTCATACGGGTGTGCATGCTAGTTGAACCAGGTCTAAGCTCTTCGGCTGGGATGGGATCTTGTATAAATCATTTCACTGAATACATATATACATAAAAAAAAATATTTCATGCACGTGGTTTGTTATTCACAAAAAAAAAAGAAAACAACAAGAAAAACTTCAAAACACACTTCGGACTAAATAAACAGACGGACGAATCAGATATCTCACAACTGGACTAACTGATGAAAACTGTTTCCTACCGGGCAGGTGGTTGTAGCGAAACAAAACAAACTTGAGCACTTCCATTAGAACATTTGGATGGAGACTTTAGATGTTATACAGTCTCCACTCTCTCCGCACCCAACCATATGTGAGAGTAATTATCTCTCCCATCCCAACCAAAAGGAAACAAATATATAACAGTCAGCCGGGATCACATTTTATATACCATTTACACTTTATTCATTTTCTTAATATATTCATTATAGTTACATACTGAAAATGATTATTTGCGTTGAGAGAAGCTCACCCGCATTTTCTTCTTCTTAGCGAACTTATGTGCAAAAACAAATCATATACTTGCCCTTACACATAACAATAAAACAAAAAAAATCAAACACAAGAATTCAAATACAAATAATGAAAACGAATGTGTATATGCAACTCGTTATTTCGTCATGGCTAAATGAAGTTTGGTTGCACACACACAAATGTATGATAGCAAGAGCATAAAAGAGAATAACTTTTCTATTGCATTATATCATGATTGGTACGTACCTTAACCCTCGTCGATCCTTTGTTGTTTGCGCAAACAGCCGATCTCCGTTTAGTTGATAAATTTACGAAGTGGTAAATTATGTGTGTTTACATTTAAAATAATTTAATGGCCATTCTCATTTACTCCCCTGCTTTACAAAATTTTGATTTATGTATATGTTTACATAAAATTACGTTAATTGATTTTACATTTAAAAATTAAAATGAATTCAACTCAAAATTGAATTTCACGAATTCTACTTCTTAGAATGTCTTTATATATGTATCTACATATATGATTATGTAGACGCGTAAATTTTACATTTTTATAAATCACTTGGGATTTACATACAACAACAAAACAAAACGATAATCAAATTTTTAAGTTCACTTGAAGCTTGTATGTAAATGTTTAGCTATTTAGCCATGTATGAAAGTATTTAAATAAAATCTTATTTATACATATTTGCGGGTTAAAATTATCTGTCAATTCCGGGTAATCGAAGTATACACTAATGCGGGTGAAAATTGTTGGTCACCTCCGGGTAATATTGTATGTATTTTATACCAATAAAATCATTTGTCAAATCTGGTAGGATTGTACGTATGTGCAGGTAGATTGGTTTATTAAATCCGGGCTAAATTTTACATAGTTATGTAGGTGTATGGTGTCAAATTCAATACATGGACATTTTTGTACGCTGGTGGAAATGATTTGTTGGATCACGTGCACATAATACACAGACAATGATGTCGATCTGGATTAATTTATAAAATTGGTGGTCGCGCATAAAATGTGATATTGCCCAAAAATAGTGTCCTCAAACCATGTGTGAATGTGCAGGTGTTGGAGCGCTTGGAGCACCCCCTTGCTGTGGTGTTAAAATAATATTCTTCGGAATCACTTATTCACGAATTAAAATTTTTATATTGTTTAAAACTTTGCAAAATATATATATTTATTAATTTTGACACCCAATCACTGATACACTTTATTTTTCAGTCTGTTCTTGTCGATGCACATTTACAGTATGATTGGAAAAGTCAAACACGATTAGTCATGCGGTTTCTTCTCGCGCGTGAGAGCGCTATAGTTCGCGAATATTCTGGAACATTCTCACTCGTTGCAACAATACTTGAAAAATGTTAGAGAGTTTCACACTCTGTATATATGTATATGAAACGAGGCTGTCGCTGCTCTCATGTCGCTTTCAGTTTGTTTGACAGTTCGTAGTATGATAGTAAAAGATTATAAAATATTTGTAGCAGATCAGGAAATGTAACAGTCGAGGCCAAAAAATTTAACCCCCAAGTAGATTTTAAATTTACACACATTACAAAAACAAATTAAAAAATAAAGACTATCTGAATTTATGAAATTGAAAAAATGTGTGCGACTTTTGTTTGATTTCCAGCTATATTAGGTCAGTTTTAAAGTTGTTGAATATCCTTACAGTGGTATGTTCCAATCAGTTTTCCTGATTCGTCTTCAAGAACATAATATGCTGTTCCTTGTTTACTTCGAACCCGCGCCTTGAGAAATGTTGGGGCTAGTTTGCTATTAAAATTTTTATTTTGGTTACTCAGAGCAAAATTTCGTCGAAGCACCATTTGACCTACCCTAAAAGTAATTGGTCTTGTTCTTAAGTTGTACGTTTTTTCGTTGGTGCCATACGATTTTTGTAGGTTTGATCGTACGGTGTCTCGAATTAGTCTAAGCGTTTTGTGACGATGTTCTAAATTTTGCATACGACCTTCTTCTAGCATACCTATATTTCTCAACAGATTGTAATTATCTCCATGGGTGATCATATGTTGTCCAAAGACTATAAAGTAAGGGCTTTGTGATGTCGATTGGTGAACTGAGTTCCGTAATGCGCAGTTAATACTACTTAAATGTCGGTCCCATTCTCGCTGGTCATCTTTTATATATGCACGTAGTGCTGCATTTATCGATCTGTTAACCCGTTCGGAGCTATTACTTTGAGGAGAGTGCACTGCAGTACATATGTGTTTAATTCCGCACTTCGTCAAAGACGCTTCAAATTCACCTGACCTAAATTGACTACCATTATCGCTTACGATAATCTCTGGTATCCCAAAAACGTCGAATATATGTTCTTTCAGAAAATTCACTATAGGTGTTGTAGTAAACCTTCTTAAAGGGCAGAGAAAAGTAAATTTTTAAAGTTGGTCCAACACAATTAGAATGCCAGTATTTCCATTCTTTGATCGGGGAAATGGTCCGATAAGGTCCACAAAAAGTCGTTGAAATATTCGTTGTCGGTACAAATTTTCCCATTGGAGGCCTTAAAATTTTTGTAGGGTGTTTCGTAGTTTTACATGTTTCACACTTCCCTACATAGTCACGAACTGAACGCGAAAGACCTGGCCAAAAGAAAAATCGTTGAATACGTTCAGCAGTCTTAGCGATGCCTCCATGTGCGCTCGTTGGATTATCATGCGCGTTGCGAATTACTACCTCTCTTAGACCTTCAGGAACTACTAACTTCCACGCCATGTTCTGTTGTTCGTCATCCCCAGTATAATAGTCAGTTCTGTGGTAAATGAACTTTCCTTTAACATCAAAGTCCGGATACTTGTCAGTATTACCCAATATGCTATCGCGTAGATACGTATAAGATGGATCGTCAAAAGCTGTTGATGAGAGATCAATGTCTGGTACACAGTCAATTTGTATACCGTCAAGTCTTTCTATACTTTCCGAGAACATACGCGACAGAGCATCAGGCACTATATTTTGACTTCCCTTTCGATGTTCTATTGTAAATTTAAAGGACTGAAGTTTAAGTGCCCACCGCGCCAGTCTACCGCTTAAGTCTGATTGGTTCATAAGCCACCGTAAACTTGCATGGTCTGTTATTATCTTAAACTCTTGACCCTCTATGTACGGACGGAACTTCTTAACTGCCAAAATTGCTGCCAAACATTCTTGTTCAATGACGGAATAATTCTTTTGCGCTTTGTTTAGCTTTTGCGACATATATGAAATTGGAACTTCTTCGCCACTGTCGTTAACCTGTGCCAGTACGGCTCCTACTCCATTTTTACTAGCATCGCACTGAACTATGAATGATTTCGAAAAATCCGGGTTTGCAAGAAAAGGTGCAGAAGTCAACCGCTGCTTTACAGCATCGAAAGATTCCTGTGCCTTCTCTGTCCATTCAAATTTTATATTTTTCTTAAGCAACTCCGAAATTTGAAATAAAGCGCCGATACCATCCGGCCATCCCCAAGAAACGGCGAAGTTGCCTCACTGTTTTCGGAGCTGGATAATCTACTATAGCAGAAACCTTGTCAGGGTCGATTTGTAAAGTTCCACGTCCTACCACGTAACCTAGATATTTAACTTGCTTAAGGCAGAATTTGCTTTTCGCTATATTGATTGTTAGTCCTGCCTTACGAATGTGATGAGCGACTTCTTGCAATAATTCTACGTGAGCATTGAAATTTTTCGAGATAAGGAGGAGGTCGTCCAAATAAACAAAAACGCGTTCTTTCAAATTGTATGGAATTACCTTATCCATCAGCCGACACATTGTTTGCGGTGCGTTGCATAAGCCAAATGGCATTACCGCAAACTGATACAAAGGCCTGTTAGGAATAGTGAAAGCTGTCTTTTCTCGAGAACTGGCCTCGAGCGGAATCTGCCAGAAGGCGTCTTTTAACTCTAAGCTAGATATAAATTCCGCTCGTGGAAGTCGACTCAATATTCCTTCTATATGAGGTAATGGATAAGCGTCTTTACGAGTTACCTCGTTCACTTTTCGGCTATCCAAACACAGTCGAACCTTTCCAGGCTTCCTAACCAATACAACTGGTGAAGACCACGCACTATTGGATTCCTCAATAACTCGTAAGCTAAGCATGCGATCAATTTCTTGACCCACTAATTTCTCTATCGCTGGTGAAATAGGAAAATGTCTTTGTTTAATGGGCTTTGCATCGCCGACATCTATTTCATGCTCCAAAATCGTTGTTTTACCTAAACCATTTTGCTCATACGATGGAAAGCAAGCAATTGCCGCATTGAGTTTTTGCATTTGTTGGGGTGTTAAATCATGAGTATTGTCACTGACAGGTGGTGTTTCAGTCTCGCTAATGATGTGAGAGGCGAGTTTAAATATTTTCCAAAAATTCACTCCCAAATACAAGTCTTGTGTCAGATCAGCGATAACATAAAATTCTACTGGTTTCGTAACTTGCTTGTATCGTCGTACCATACGAAAACTAACATATTTAAAATTTCTGGCGAAAGCTATCAATAAAAAAATTCTGTACGAAAAGTAGAACATTTGACTTTTGGCCGACGAAAAATAATAAAATCGAGTTTTGGCTGACGAAAAGTAATAAAATCGACTTTTGGCTGACGAAAAGTATCAGTAATTATATACTGTTTTTACATTAAAATTGTTGTTGTTTATACGTAATTCATAGTTTTCGTCAGCCAAAAGTTGATTTTATTACTTTTCGTCAGCCAAAACTCGATTTTATTACTTTTCGTCGGCCAAAACTTGAACTTTTTACTTTTCGTCAGCCACAAAAAATCTGATGTTAGTTTTCGTATGGTACGACGGTATGTAACCAACAACTCAATCGCTCCCTGTACCTTTTGTTTTGTGCCGTCTGCAGTACAAGCGTGTGTATTCAGTGTCTTGAGACCTAACTAGTTCTTTCTGGCTAAAACTTCCATTGCTAATTTCCCTCCAAGGCAGCTGATTGAAGCTCCAGAATCTAGTTAACCCAAATCCTCTGAATGTAACACATGTATGCGTGCATAAGGTCTAACATCTCCTGGTATACAAATAATAGTCGATAATAAATTACTACGTTTCTCATTAACTCCTTTCCAATATTCTTTAGCTCGTTGTCCAGATCGAGTTGATTGGAAAATCTCGTCTCTCTTGGTCTTGTACTCTTTCAAGCGTTCATGAAAGGGTTTAATGGGACGTAGTTGTGGAAATTCAGGATTTAATGTGGAATTGTGTGAAGGGTTTTTCAGAATTTTTATTGTCTTCGGCTCTGAGCCAAGTTGATTTTCGGATGTTTGCTGGTGTTGTTGCAAACATCCATTGGCATGTTTCCCTGCTTGTTGCAATTAGGGCAATTGGGAAGAAAAAATGCAATTAATCCGCATCCATAACAAGATACCCTACGCGGTTTAGTGCACTGTTTATAATTGTGACCAATTTCATCACAATTCCAACATTTAATTTTTGGTATATCAGACACTGCCGAAATCTCGCCTGAAGCAAACTCACCTTCAGGTTCTTGGTTAACTTGCTCCACTTCGGATATGTGTCTAGTAAAAGTCTTAATTTGGTTTGTTGCCTTCTTTTGCATTCCTTGAACATTATCAAAGAAAAGTTCCCGCCTAAGGCAAGCACGACGTAAATCATTTAAATTATTGATATCAAAATGCAACAACTCTAGACGTATATCAGGTTGTAGATTTTGTATTAAAGTTTCTACGAGTTCACGTTCTGACATGGGTGTATTTAGAGCATCACACAAGGTTAAAACTCTTCTAGGAACCTTTCAAATGATTCACTGGGTTTTTGTTTTCTGTTGCGTATAGTTTCTTTAATATCAAAGTCAGTTCTAAAATCCTTGAAATTTCTTTTCAACGCTTCACAGAAGGTGAACCAGTCGAAAAATCCATTTGCTCTTCGATAACGCCAAAACCAAATTTTGGCCTTACCTTCAAATAGCATGTGTGCATTTTGACATAAAGCATCAAAATCACCACGCAATGATGACTCAGTCAATGTGTTAACTCTGTATATGAATTCGTTCACTGAAATCCCTTCAGAAGAACCATCAAATGCTAATTTCCAATTCGAAATAATTTTGGCAATATACCCTAATGACATTGAAGTATCGGTATTTTGTGTTCGAGATGAACGGGTATAAGCCCCTTCAGCCAAATAAACTTCTGCGTTAATATTAGGTTCGTCTCTAGCCTGTCGCGGTACATCCATCCGAGGAGGTAAACGATTCAAATTTAAAGCCGATAATCGATTTTCTAAAGAATTTGTAACAACTCTTTCAATCGTATTTTGTAAATCATGTACTATTGTTTCTTGCTGACGGCGTAATGCCATGTCTACAACTTCTTCAACACGACTGGTGTTAGTATTGTCGTTTTGTCTATATGCATTTGAGCGGTTTTGTCTATTTCGATGTGTACGATTTTGTCTGTGAACGCTTTCTTGGTCTGTAGCTGGTTGTGTTATAACCTGCTCTAACAAAGATGTATCGGCGCGTGCTAATCTACCACGCGTCATTGGTCCATTTATATTTAGTTGTTCTACACGCATATTTTGTCCATTAGAATCAACCACCGAATTCAATTCAACCACCCTACGACACAATGGACAAGTGTTACTACTACTCAACCATCTTTCTATGCACCCACGATGAAATTGGTGCTCACAAGCAGTAATTGCAATATCAACCTCTAGTACGACATCATTGCAAATTGTACATGTATGTTCCGGTGCATGGCCTAACGCCAGATTTTCATCACTGTGACGCATAGCCATCTTAATAAAAAAAATAATAAAATCTAAAAATGTGTGATCAAAGTACTAACAACTCAGCTTCAAATGAAATTAAAGTTCACTCTACGCGTATATATGTATATTTACGTTGATCGTCAAATAATGTAAAAATAAATATTGTGATTTTCTCGTTTATTCAAAATTTTAATCAAATAAGATATATGTATATTAATTTTCAATGTGACCCTATGCTGACCGTCATATGCCCTAATGATCCATTGAAATGCTCAATTTGTATAAAGAAAATAAATAACGTGTGTCTTCCCCCTTTAATGACTGCTATTATTTGCAAACTCGCAACTGACTCGCAGTCGACCTAATGTCTACAAAAGTATAACAGTTGGAGCAATTCGATATATAACATTAGTCAGTCATCGGTAGAGTGTACCAAACAAGATACTTCAAATCTATTCCAGAGTGACAAACCAATGTAATCGAAATACCCTATGAGAAATTGTTTGTTAAGTTGCCAGAGAAGGTTAGCTAAACGACTGTCTGCATTTAATAAATTAATTCCATTAACTCTTTACGCTTAACAATCTGTTAAACAGAAACAAAATAATAAGTTTGGGTACCCACACTAATGTGCAGGCCCCACGTTGGGCGCCATTTTTTTTATGTAATGTAATGTCGTAATGAAATATGTTGGGCGCCATATTTATGTATTAATATAAATACATTATATGGCATTTTATACCTATCTGCCAGTACTTATAGGCTCGCTAGGTGTTAACAGCGATTGTCAGTGAAATGTCATACGGGTGTGCATGCTAGTTGAACCAGGTCTAAGCTCTTCGGCTCGGGTGGGATCTTGTATAAATCATTTCACTGAATACATATATACCTAAAAAAAGATATTTCATGCACGTGGTTTGTTATTCACAAAAAGAAAAAGAAAACAACAAGAAAAACTTGAAAACACACTTCGGACTAAATAAACAGACGGACGAATCAGAAATCTCACAACTGGACTAACTGATGAAAACTGTTTCCTACCGGGCAGGTGGTAAACAAACTTGAGCACTTCCATTAGAACATTTGGATGGAGACTTTAGATGTTATACAGTCTCCACTCTCTCCGCACCCAACCATATGTGAGAGTAATTATCTCTCCCATCCCAACCAAAAGGAAATAAATATATAACAGTCAGCCGGGATCACATTTTATATACCATTTACACTTTATTCATTTTCTTAATATATTCATTATAGTTACATACTGAAAATGATTATTTGCGTTGAGAGAAGCTCACTCGCATTTTCTTCTTCTTAGCGAACTTATGTGCAAAAACAAATCATATACTTGCCCTTACACATAACAATAAAACAAAAAAAAATCAAACGCAAGAATTCAAATACAAATAATGAAAACGAATGTGTATATGCAACTCGTTATTTCGTCATGGTCATGATCCAATTACCAGGTCGGTCCATGGTACATACATACAAACATGCCGTGAGCTGAATGTCAAACGGAATGTCAAAACTGAAAGGAGAACGAAATAATTTGACATTCAGCTCACGAGCGAATGATGCAGAAACTCAGAGAACGAAGAATTTGACCAATAGTAAACACGAATGTATGTATAGAATATGCAGAAACAGAGAAATTGGATAGCTGTTGAAGAAAAAGAAGAAGTCAGCTGATCTGAAGAGCCGACCTGTATTGGTGGATCCTGGTCATGGTTAAATGAAGTTTGGTTGCACACACACAAATTTATGATAGCAAGAGCATAAAAGAGAATAACTTTTCTATTGCATTATATCATGATTGGTACGTACCTTAACCCTCGTCGATCCTTTGTTGTTTGCGCAAACAGCCGATCTCCGTTTAGTTGATAAATTTACGAAGTGGTAAATTATGTGTGTTTACATTTAAAATAATTTAATGGCCATTCTCATTTACTCCCCTGCTTTACAAAATTTTGATTTATGTATATGTTTACATAAAATTACGTTAATTGATTTTACATTTAAAAATTAAAATGAATTCAACTCAAAATTGAATTTCACGAATTCTACTTCTTAGAGTGTCTTTATATATGTATCTACATATATGATTATGTAGACGCGTAAATTTTACATTTTTATAAATCACTTGGGATTTACATACAACAACAAAACAAAACGATAATCAAATTTTTAAGTTCACTTGAAGCTTGTATGTAAATGTTTAGCTATTTAGCCATGTATGAAAGTATTTAAATAAAATCTTATTTATACATATTTGCGGGTTAAAATTATCTGTCAATTCCGGGTAATCGAAGTATACACTAATGCGGGTGAAAATTGTTGGTCACCTCCGGGTAATATTGTATGTATTTTATACCAATAAAATCATTTGTCAAATCTGGTAGGATTGTACGTATGTGCAGGTAGATTGGTTTATTAAATCCGGGCTAAATTTTACATAGTTATGTAGGTGTATGGTGTCAAATTCAATACATGGACATTTTTGTACGCTGGTGGAAATGATTTGTTGGATCACGTGCACATAATACACAGACAATGATGTCGATCTGGATTAATTTATAAAATTGGTGGTCGCGCATAAAATGTGATATTGCCCAAAAATAGTGTCCTCAAACCATGTGTGAATGTGCAGGTGTTGGAGCGCTTGGAGCACCCCCTTGCTGTGGTGTTAAAATAATATTCTTCGGAATCACTTATTCACGAATTAAAATTTTTATATTGTTTAAAACTTTGCAAAATATATATATTTATTAATTTTGACACCCAATCACTGATACACTTTATTTTTCAGTCTGTTCTTGTCGATGCACATTTACAGTATGATTGGAAAAGTCAAACACGATTAGTCATGCGGTTTCTTCTCGCGCGTGAGAGCGCTATAGTTCGCGAATATTCTGGAACATTCTCACTCGTTGCAACAATACTTGAAAAATGTTAGAGAGTTTCACACTCTGTATATATGTATATGAAACGAGGCTGTCGCTGCTCTCATGTCGCTTTCAGTTTGTTTGACAGTTCGTAGTATGATAGTAAAAGATTATAAAATATTTGTAGCAGATCAGGAAATGTAACAGTCGAGGCCAAAAAATTTAACCCCCAAGTAGATTTTAAATTTACACACATTACAAAAACAAATTCAAAAATAAAGACTATCTGAATTTATGAAATTGAAAAAATGTGTGCGACTTTTGTTTGATTTCCAGCTATATTAGGTCAGTTTTAAAGTTGTTGAATATCCTTACAGTGGTATGTTCCAATCAGTTTTCCTGATTCGTCTTCAAGAACATAATATGCTGTTCCTTGTTTACTTCGAACCCGCGCCTTGAGAAATGTTGGGGCTAGTTTGCTATTAAAATTTTTATTTTGGTTACTCAGAGCAAAATTTCGTCGAAGCACCATTTGACCTACCCTAAAAGTAATTGGTCTTGTTCTTAAGTTGTACGTTTTTTCGTTGGTGCCATACGATTTTTGTAGGTTTGATCGTACGGTGTCTCGAATTAGTCTAAGCGTTTTGTGACGATGTTCTAAATTTTGCATACGACCTTCTTCTAGCATACCTATATTTCTCAACAGATTGTAATTATCTCCATGGGTGATCATATGTTGTCCAAAGACTATAAAGTAAGGGCTTTGTGATGTCGATTGGTGAACTGAGTTCCGTAATGCGCAGTTAATACTACTTAAATGTCGGTCCCATTCTCGCTGGTCATCTTTTATATATGCACGTAGTGCTGCATTTATCGATCTGTTAACCCGTTCGGAGCTATTACTTTGAGGAGAGTGCACTGCAGTACATATGTGTTTAATTCCGCACTTCGTCAAAGACGCTTCAAATTCACCTGACCTAAATTGACTACCATTATCGCTTACGATAATCTCTGGTATCCCAAAAACGTCGAATATATGTTCTTTCAGAAAATTCACTATAGGTGTTGTAGTAAACTTTCTTAAAGGGCAGAGAAAAGTAAATTTTTGAAGTTGGTCCAACACAATTAGAATGCCAGTATTTCCATTCTTTGATCGGGGAAATGGTCCGATAAGGTCCACAAAAAGTCGTTGAAATATTCGTTGTCGGTACAAATTTTCCCATTGGAGGCCTTAAAATTTTTGTAGGGTGTTTCGTAGTTTTACATGTTTCACACTTCCCTACATAGTCACGAACTGAACGCGAAAGACCTGGCCAAAAGAAAAATCGTTGAATACGTTCAGCAGTCTTAGCGATGCCTCCATGTGCGCTCGTTGGATTATCATGCGCGTTGCGAATTACTACCTCTCTTAGACCTTCAGGAACTACTAACTTCCACGCCATGTTCTGTTGTTCGTCATCCCCAGTATAATAGTCAGTTCTGTGGTAAATGAACTTTCCTTTAACATCAAAGTCCGGATACTTGTCAGTATTACCCAATATGCTATCGCGTAGATACGTATAAGATGGATCGTCAAAAGCTGTTGATGAGAGATCAATGTCTGGTACACAGTCAATTTGTATACCGTCAAGTCTTTCTATACTTTCCGAGAACATACGCGACAGAGCATCAGGCACTATATTTTGACTTCCCTTTCGATGTTCTATTGTAAATTTAAAGGACTGAAGTTTAAGTGCCCACCGCGCCAGTCTACCGCTTAAGTCTGATTGGTTCATAAGCCACCGTAAACTTGCATGGTCTGTTATTATCTTAAACTCTTGACCCTCTATGTACGGACGGAACTTCTTAACTGCCAAAATTGCTGCCAAACATTCTTGTTCAATGACGGAATAATTCTTTTGCGCTTTGTTTAGCTTTTGCGACATATATGAAATTGGAACTTCTTCGCCACTGTCGTTAACCTGTGCCAGTACGGCTCCTACTCCATTTTTACTAGCATCGCACTGAACTATGAATGATTTCGAAAAATCCGGGTTTGCAAGAAAAGGTGCAGAAGTCAACCGCTGCTTTACAGCATCGAAAGATTCCTGTGCCTTCTCTGTCCATTCAAATTTTATATTTTTCTTAAGCAACTCCGAAATTTGAAATAAAGCGCCGATACCATCCGGCCATCCCCAAGAAACGGCGAAGTTGCCTCACTGTTTTCGGAGCTGGATAATCTACTATAGCAGAAACCTTGTCAGGGTCGATTTGTAAAGTTCCACGTCCTACCACGTAACCTAGATATTTAACTTGCTTAAGGCAGAATTTGCTTTTCGCTATATTGATTGTTAGTCCTGCCTTACGAATGTGATGAGCGACTTCTTGCAATAATTCTACGTGAGCATTGAAATTTTTCGAGATAAGGAGGAGGTCGTCCAAATAAACAAAAACGCGTTCTTTCAAATTGTATGGAATTACCTTATCCATCAGCCGACACATTGTTTGCGGTGCGTTGCATAAGCCAAATGGCATTACCGCAAACTGATACAAAGGCCTGTTAGGAATAGTGAAAGCTGTCTTTTCTCGAGAACTGGCCTCGAGCGGAATCTGCCAGAAGGCGTCTTTTAACTCTAAGCTAGATATAAATTCCGCTCGTGGAAGTCGACTCAATATTCCTTCTATATGAGGTAATGGATAAGCGTCTTTACGAGTTACCTCGTTCACTTTTCGGCTATCCAAACACAGTCGAACCTTTCCAGGCTTCCTAACCAATACAACTGGTGAAGACCACGCACTATTGGATTCCTCAATAACTCGTAAGCTAAGCATGCGATCAATTTCTTGACCCACTAATTTCTCTATCGCTGGTGAAATAGGAAAATGTATTTGTTTAATGGGCTTTGCATCGCCGACATCTATTTCATGCTCCAAAATCGTTGTTTTACCTAAACCATTTTGCTCATACGATGGAAAGCAAGCAATTGCCGCATTGAGTTTTTGCATTTGTTGGGGTGTTAAATCATGAGTATTGTCACTGACAGGTGGTGTTTCAGTCTCGCTAATGATGTGAGAGGCGAGTTTAAATATTTTCCAAAAATTCACTCCCAAATACAAGTCTTGTGTCAGATCAGCGATAACATAAAATTCTACTGGTTTCGTAACTTGCTTGTATCGTCGTACCATACGAAAACTAACATATTTAAAATTTCTGGCGAAAGCTATCAATAAAAAAATTCTGTACGAAAAGTAGAACATTTGACTTTTGGCCGACGAAAAATAATAAAATCGAGTTTTGGCTGACGAAAAGTAATAAAATCGACTTTTGGCTGACGAAAAGTATCAGTAATTATATACTGTTTTTACATTAAAATTGTTGTTGTTTATACGTAATTCATAGTTTTCGTCAGCCAAAAGTTGATTTTATTACTTTTCGTCAGCCAAAACTCGATTTTATTACTTTTCGTCGGCCAAAACTTGAACTTTTTACTTTTCGTCAGCCACAAAAAATCTGATGTTAGTTTTCGTATGGTACGATGGTATGTAACCAACAACTCAATCGCTCCCTGTACCTTTTGTTTTGTGCCGTCTGCAGTACAAGCGTGTGTATTCAGTGTCTTGAGACCTAACTAGTTCTTTCTGGCTAAAACTTCCATTGCTAATTTCCCTCCAAGGCAGCTGATTGAAGCTCCAGAATCTAGTTAACCCAAATCCTCTGAATGTAACACATGTATGCGTGCATAAGGTCTAACATCTGGTATACAAATAATAGTCGATAATAAATTACTACGTTTCTCATTAACTCCTTTCCAATATTCTTTAGCTCGTTGTCCAGATCGAGTTGATTGGAAAATCTCGTCTCTCTTGGTCTTGTACTCTTTCAAGCGTTCATGAAAGGGTTTAATGGGACGTAGTTGTGGAAATTCAGGATTTAATGTGGAATTGTGTGAAGGGTTTTTCAGAATTTTTATTGTCTTCGGCTCTGAGCCAAGTTGATTTTCGGATGTTTGCTGGTGTTGTTGCAAACATCCATTGGCATGTTTCCCTGCTTGTTGCAATTAGGGCAATTGGGAAGAAAAAATGCAATTAATCCGCATCCATAACAAGATACCCTACGCGGTTTAGTGCACTGTTTATAATTGTGACCAATTTCATCACAATTCCAACATTTAATTTTTGGTATATCAGACACTGCCGAAATCTCGCCTGAAGCAAACTCACCTTCAGGTTCTTGGTTAACTTGCTCCACTTCGGATATGTGTCTAGTAAAAGTCTTAATTTGGTTTGTTGCCTTCTTTTGCATTCCTTGAACATTATCAAAGAAAAGTTCCCGCCTAAGGCAAGCACGACGTAAATCATTTAAATTATTGATATCAAAATGCAACAACTCTAGACGTATATCAGGTTGTAGATTTTGTATTAAAGTTTCTACGAGTTCACGTTCTGACATGGGTGTATTTAGAGCATCACACAAGGTTAAAACTCTTCTAGGAACCTTTCAAATGATTCACTGGGTTTTTGTTTTCTGTTGCGTATAGTTTCTTTAATATCAAAGTCAGTTCTAAAATCCTTGAAATTTCTTTTCAACGCTTCACAGAAGGTGAACCAGTCGAAAAATCCATTTGCTCTTCGATAACGCCAAAACCAAATTTTGGCCTTACCTTCAAATAGCATGTGTGCATTTTGACATAAAGCATCAAAATCACCACGCAATGATGACTCAGTCAATGTGTTAACTCTGTATATGAATTCGTTCACTGAAATCCCTTCAGAAGAACCATCAAATGCTAATTTCCAATTCGAAATAATTTTGGCAATATACCCTAATGACATTGAAGTATCGGTATTTTGTGTTCGAGATGAACGGGTATAAGCCCCTTCAGCCAAATAAACTTCTGCGTTAATATTAGGTTCGTCTCTAGCCTGTCGCGGTACATCCATCCGAGGAGGTAAACGATTCAAATTTAAAGCCGATAATCGATTTTCTAAAGAATTTGTAACAACTCTTTCAATCGTATTTTGTAAATCATGTACTATTGTTTCTTGCTGACGGCGTAATGCCATGTCTACAACTTCTTCAACACGACTGGTGTTAGTATTGTCGTTTTGTCTATATGCATTTGAGCGGTTTTGTCTATTTCGATGTGTACGATTTTGTCTGTGAACGCTTTCTTGGTCTGTAGCTGGTTGTGTTATAACCTGCTCTAACAAAGATGTATCGGCGCGTGCTAATCTACCACGCGTCATTGGTCCATTTATATTTAGTTGTTCTACACGCATATTTTGTCCATTAGAATCAACCACCGAATTCAATTCAACCACCCTACGACACAATGGACAAGTGTTACTACTACTCAACCATCTTTCTATGCACCCACGATGAAATTGGTGCTCACAAGCAGTAATTGCAATATCAACCTCTAGTACGACATCATTGCAAATTGTACATGTATGTTCCGGTGCATGGCCTAACGCCAGATTTTCATCACTGTGACGCATAGCCATCTTAATAAAAAAAATAATAAAATCTAAAAATGTGTGATCAAAGTACTAACAACTCAGCTTCAAATGAAATTAAAGTTCACTCTACGCGTATATATGTATATTTACGTTGATCGTCAAATAATGTAAAAATAAATATTGTGATTTTCTCGTTTATTCAAAATTTTAATCAAATAAGATATATGTATATTAATTTTCAATGTGACCCTATGCTGACCGTCATATGCCCTAATGATCCATTGAAATGCTCAATTTGTATAAAGAAAATAAATAACGTGTGTCTTCCCCCTTTAATGACTGCTATTATTTGCAAACTCGCAACTGACTCGCAGTCGACCTAATGTCTACAAAAGTATAACAGTTGGAGCAATTCGATATATAACATTAGTCAGTCATCGGTAGAGTGTACCAAACAAGATACTTCAAATCTATTCCAGAGTGACAAACCAATGTAATCGAAATACCCTATGAGAAATTGTTTGTTAAGTTGCCAGAGAAGGTTAGCTAAACGACTGTCTGCATTTAATAAATTAATTCCATTAACTCTTTACGCTTAACAATCTGTTAAACAGAAACAAAATAATAAGTTTGGGTACCCACACTAATGTGCAGGCCCCACGTTGGGCGCCATTTTTTTTATGTAATGTAATGTCGTAATGAAATATGTTGGGCGCCATATTTATGTATTAATATAAATACATTATATGGCATTTTATACCTATCTGCCAGTACTTATAGGCTCGCTAGGTGTTAACAGCGATTGTCAGTGAAATGTCATACGGGTGTGCATGCTAGTTGAACCAGGTCTAAGCTCTTCGGCTCGGGTGGGATCTTGTATAAATCATTTCACTGAATACATATATACCTAAAAAAAGATATTTCATGCACGTGGTTTGTTATTCACAAAAAGAAAAAGAAAACAACAAGAAAAACTTGAAAACACACTTCGGACTAAATAAACAGACGGACGAATCAGAAATCTCACAACTGGATTAACTGATGAAAACTGTTTCCTACCGGGCAGGTGGTAAACAAACTTGAGCACTTCCATTAGAACATTTGGATGGAGACTTTAGATGTTATACAGTCTCCACTCTCTCCGCACCCAACCATATGTGAGAGTAATTATCTCTCCCATCCCAACCAAAAGGAAATAAATATATAACAGTCAGCCGGGATCACATTTTATATACCATTTACACTTTATTCATTTTCTTAATATATTCATTATAGTTACATACTGAAAATGATTATTTGCGTTGAGAGAAGCTCACTCGCATTTTCTTCTTCTTAGCGAACTTATGTGCAAAAACAAATCATATACTTGCCCTTACACATAACAATAAAACAAAAAAAAAACAAACGCAAGAATTCAAATACAAATAATGAAAACGAATGTGTATATGCAACTCGTTATTTCGTCATGGTCATGATCCAATTACCAGGTCGGTCCATGGTACATACATACAAACATGCCGTGAGCTGAATGTCAAACGGAATGTCAAAACTGAAAGGAGAACGAAATAATTTGACATTCAGCTCACGAGCGAATGATGCAGAAACTCAGAGAACGAAGAATTTGACCAATAGTAAACACGAATGTATGTATAGAATATGCAGAAACAGAGAAATTGGATAGCTGTTGAAGAAAAAGAAGAAGTCAGCTGATCTGAAGAGCCGACCTGTATTGGTGGATCCTGGTCATGGTTAAATGAAGTTTGGTTGCACACACACAAATTTATGATAGCAAGAGCATAAAAGAGAATAACTTTTCTATTGCATTATATCATGATTGGTACGTACCTTAACCCTCGTCGATCCTTTGTTGTTTGCGCAAACAGCCGATCTCCGTTTAGTTGATAAATTTACGAAGTGGTAAATTATGTGTGTTTACATTTAAAATAATTTAATGGCCATTCTCATTTACTCCCCTGCTTTACAAAATTTTGATTTATGTATATGTTTACATAAAATTACGTTAATTGATTTTACATTTAAAAATTAAAATGAATTCAACTCAAAATTGAATGATTATGTAGACGCGTAAATTTTACATTTTTATAAATCACTTGGGATTTACATACAACAACAAAACAAAACGATAATCAAATTTTTAAGTTCACTTGAAGCTTGTATGTAAATGTTTAGCTATTTAGCCATGTATGAAAGTATTTAAATAAAATCTTATTTATACATATTTGCGGGTTAAAATTATCTGTCAATTCCGGGTAATCGAAGTATAAATTGTTGGTCACCTCCGGGTAATATTGTATGTATTTTATACCAATAAAATCATTTGTCAAATCTGGTAGGATTGTACGTATGTGCAGGTAGATTGGTTTATTAAATCCGGGCTAAATTTTACATAGTTATGTAGGTGTATGGTGTCAAATTCAATACATGGACATTTTTGTACGCTGGTGGAAATGATTTGTTGGATCACGTGCACATAATACACAGACAATGATGTCGATCTGGATTAATTTATAAAATTGGCGCATAAAATGTGATATTGCCCAAAAATAGTGTCCTCAAACCATGTGTGAATGTGCAGGTGTTGGAGCGCTTGGAGCACCCCCTTGCTATGGTGTTAAAATAATATTCTTCGGAATCACTTATTCACGAATTAAAATTTTTATATTGTTTAAAACTTTGCAAAATATATATATTTATTAATTTTGACACCCAATCACTGATACACTTTATTTTTCAGTCTGTTCTTGTCGATGCACATTTACAGTATGATTGGAAAAGTCAAACACGATTAGTCATGCGGTTTCTTCTCGCGCGTGAGAGCGCTATAGTTCGCGAATATTCTGGAACATTCTCACTCGTTGCAACAATACATGAAAAATGTTAGAGAGTTTCACACTCTGTATATATGTATATGAAGCGAGGCTGTCGCTGCTCTCATGTCGCTTTCAGTTTGTTTGACAGTTCGTAGTATGATAGTAAAAGATTATAAAATATTTGTAGCAGATCAGGAAATGTAACAGTCGAGGCCAAAAAATTTAACCCCCAAGTAGATTTTAAATTTACACACATTACAGGTGGTATCGATACCTTAATGGTATCGTTGGAACCCTACTGCTAGTAAGCTAAAAAGGCCGATTCTCTCCAATTCTCCTATACGAATGGAAAATAACGAATGGGCGAAAAGTGACGCAGAGAAATCAAATACTTTTGCACGCCACTTAAAATTAGAGCTCCAGATTTTTTTTGAACATTTTCGAGTAGCCCGAACAAATGTTGTTCAAATGCTCGAACTGTCGTTTGTTTGTTTATTACCCGTATGTTTGTACGGGCATTTGAACAATTCGGGCATTTTGAAGTTTGTTTTTTTCTTTTGTTTATTATTTTTTTCTTCTTCATATGTAGTTGTTTTTATTTTTTTATTCGATACACATTTTTTTTGTTTGTAGGTAAGCTCGAATGCTCGAATGTTTGTACGGGCATTTGAACAACAAACGGGCTTCAAACAAAAACGATCAATTCGATTTTTTCGATACCCGGGTATCTAGAGCTCTACTTAAAATCAGTATTCACTCCACATGATATTGAACACTCACTAAGCACAACAACAGAAGTGAAAAACACTCTGAGTCATCCCTATCAAATGGACCTCCCCATAAAAAGATTGGCAATATCGGAGGTAACAACCATTATAGCGAAACTCAACCCAAAGAAAGCTCCTGGGTACGATATTATTAATGGCAATGTAATAAGACACCTTACGAAGGTATACAATTTCTCACCCAATTGTTTAATACAGTACTAATAACTGCATTCATACCCCCTCAATGGAAAGTCGCTCAGATGAAAATGATTCTGAAACCAGGAAAGCCCGCCGATTCGGCAGCGACTTACAGATCCATTAGTCTGGTGCCCATTGTCTCAAAAGTCTTGGAAGTTATTTTCCTTAAAAGACTCCTACCCAAAATAGAAGGGCGTAAAATTATACCTAATACCAATTTGGCTTCAGAAGAGGACACGGAACAATTGAAGAAGTACATAGACTTACCGAGAAAATCTACTCTGCCTTTGAGCAAAAAAAAAAATACTGTATAGCTGCCTTTCTAGATATATCCCAAGCTTTTGATCGCGTATGGCACGACGGCCTTCTCTATAAAATAAAAATTACTCTCCCTACAAATTACTTTCTATTTATAAAATCTTATCTAAAAAATCGTTACTTTTTCGGCAAAGAAGGAGCAGGGCAGTCTGAGCTTTACGAGAGCTTAGCAGGTGTCCCGCAAGCTAGTGTAATGGGCCCAATACTGTAACTATTTTACACGTATGACCTCCCAAGAGCGGAAGGAGTCACTATGGGCACTTTTGCCGATGACGCTGCCGTACTGGCTGCAGATATCAACCCTAACGTGGCCTCACTCAAGCTTCAAAGAATTTAAAAAAAAATTACTCATTGGCTGAAAGACTGGTGGATAAAGTCAAATGAATCAAAATCTGTCCAAGTGACGTTTATCACTAGACGTAACACTTGCCCACCCGTAAAACTCAATGTCATTGATATACCGCAAAGTGACGTATCAAAGTACCTTGGTATGCATCTCGACAGAAAACTAACATGGAGAACCTACATATTCACCAAACGAAAAGCTCTTGGTATAAAACTGAGAAATATTTATTGGCTTATGAATCGAAACTCCAAACTATCAATCGACAACAAACTCCTGCTTTACTCAGCTATCTTAAAACCCATTTGGACCTATGGAATACAGCTGTGGAGAACCGCAGCGAACTCAAATATAATAATAATAATAAAATATATATTTGTTGTTTGCCGGCTCCAGGTCGTAAGAAAAACAATCAAAAATTTTGTTTATATATTTTTCATGCCAATATATTTCATAAATACAAAATGAAATTATTAGCTCACCCCAACCCACTCGTTATAGCCCTGACGGCAAGACCAACTAATTTCGTACGCCTCAAAAGAAAATCATTTACAGATCTTTGCACTACCATAAATGGATGCGCTACTGAGAACAATCCATACACGCCCACCATGTTTATTAAGTCATTATTAATTTTAACGAACCACAAAATTGTTAGATGTATTTTATTTATACAGTTGGCAAAATATATTGGATGCTAAAAAATAGCATTTCGTACAAATGCGGTTGTTGAGCTTTTTCCCTCATCTTCAGTTTGACATAAAATAGCATTCTGCCCAAACTCTCACCAAACAGACCTTATATCTAAAAAAATTAGATATCACATTCAATATTTATCATTATGTCGTCATCACTAATTGACTCTTTCTCTTCATAAATTAATGCTTTCTTCATTAATTAAATTGATTCATTTTGTTTCGATTTTTGGTTTTGACACTATTCATTACGGTAGAGCTGTCAAACTATCGATAGTCAATACCATCGATGTTTTACGATAGTCCTAAGGGTGACTATCGATAGTATCGATCCATTTTATATGTTTTTTCAAATCCTTTTAATTTTCGCTGCCTTACTTTTAAAAATACGAACTGATTTTACAATTCATTAAATTTTTTTTGTAAGAATAATAACACATCGACTGTTTTTGGTTTTAAACTCGACCGCCTATCACTTACAATTAAACCAGCTTTACTGAACATGCGTTCAGACTCTACAGATGATGCCGGGATACAAAAAATTTTTTTTGCGGGACCAGGCAAAGACTAGCTGATTTTCTAACACCTGAAGAGAAAAGGATGGTTTTGAATAAATACATATACCTATGTTTTATATCTGTTATAATAATTATACGATTTCCGGTATCTACCTTCCAATACAATAGCGGGTTTGTGTTTGGTTCTGAGCTCCAAGTACTGGCTCTTCTTCAGTATTACACCGGCTTTTTTGCTGTCTATTTTTGATTCAACACTTCGGAAATTTTTGGTTTCTTATACGGCAATGTGTTTTTAGTAAAAAATTGTGCTTTGAGAATTAATGTGGAAACGGGTAAATATCAAATGCGCTGGGAAAGAGTATACACGATAGTCGCGATAGTACTAAAACTATCGATAGTTATTTCAATTGACTAGACCATCGATACTATCGATAGTATCGTCGATAGTTTGACAGCTCTACATTACGGAAAAGGTTCTTTCCACTTCGGCGTTGCTAAGTGGTAGAAGTAGAAAACAATATACAGAATCAGTTAGATCCTTATACGGACTTTCATCGAAAGCCTACTATTCCACTAGCGAGTATCAGTGATACTGTATCACCAGGCATTTATCGATAGTTGCGTTACTTCTTTTGTTTTTTTAACACTTAAATCGATTTGTGATAATCGCTGAATTGAATTAGCGTTACCACATCCTTCCTATGTGCAAAATTATGGTTCACTACAAACGGTGGCTAAAAACGTGGCTTTGGTGGCTAAAAAACACGGCGGTGGCTAAATTTAGCCACCAAATGGCTAAGACAGTAATGCTGCTGTTAACACTCACTGCTCATTATTACGAGTCATGTCAGTAGAGTAAGACGTGTTTTTGTGGTGCTAGTAATATTTGCGAGTTTCCTCGGTTGTTTTCCGTAATTTTCCAAATAAAAAAATATAAAATTTGTTCGCATAAGCGTGTGTACATCTCCCCATTGCTGCGTTAACAACCTGACTGAAACACCTGCTTATCTTAAGCGTTTTCTCCACATACTTATATACATACATATATTAGCATGTCAACAACAAACAGGAAAAATCCACCTAGAGGAGTTGCATCTTCTTCCCCGCAAACTCCCATCACTCCAGCAACAGTAATTTTCGATAGGATGGAAAAGAAATTGGAAGAGTTGAGAGAACTGATGGAGAAGAAAATGGATAAGCAGATAGATGAAATTATAAAACCGTTGACTGCAGTAGCGAAAGCAAGTGAAGAGAGAATGATGCAGAAGATTGGTGAGCTAGCTGCAGAGACTGCAAATATGAAGTTGGTCGTAGCTGAAATTGAAAAAAGAGTAAGCGCCGTTGACAAAAGAGTGAGCGCCGTTGAGAATGCGTGCGCTGATGTTCTCACTCTTCGCAGCGAATTGTACGCAACCAAAGCTCAGCTCACTACTCTTGAAAGCAGTGCTGTGGCATCTGATGCAATTATCAACGGGATCCCTCAAGCAGATGGTGAATGTTTGCCTGAAATTTTTGCTAAATTGTGCAGTGCAATTCATCACAAACCCCCTCCACTACGTGACATCTTTCGGGTGCGTACCAGCAACAATGTGAAAAAGAGCAATGCGAATATTGTTGTGAAGTTCGTCTCTGCAAATGATCGAAATCTTCTCTTACGAACTGTTTCCTCATTTTGCTTTTGCTTTCTGACATTCAATTGCCAGGGTATGGAAAAATTCATTTGCATGAGAGTCTGGCAAAAACTCAGCGAGAGTTGATTACATATGCATCGGAGCTTAGGCGGAAAAAGAGATTAGCATCGGTGTTCTCCGTCCATGGAAAAGTCTTTGTGCGACTAAAAAAGGGCGACGAGCAAAGATTAATATGTAGCAGAGCCGAGGTTGATGCTCTTATTGGCACCAGCAGATCAATATCTTAAATTACATGTATGTTTTACAAATACAATTACTTATTATGTTAGTTTTTATGTATGTCATTTTAGATTTTAAGCTTGTTACATGTATATTCTTTTCCTCCTCTTTCTTGCTCTCTCTAATTTCCCCTTTTAATTATGAGTTTGTTCTTATGCTTATGCCTCTCTATGACTTATTTGATTGCAATAACTTTTGTTTTTGTTGTGTTTTGTTGTGTCTTCCCTTTCTTGTATTTGATTCTCCGCTCTGTCTACATATATACATATGTATGATTTAAATCCCTCTAGGAAATCTGTCTCCGGCATTAATAATAATCATAAGACCTTGTTAGATATTTTATGCAAGCAGTCATGTGGCTTCAACATAGTTCATTTTAATACACGTAGTCTTAATGGTTTAACCCTATAATTGTAGATAGCCATTATGGAATACCCAATTACAGTATTATTCGTCACGATCGAACTACTAAAAAGGGAGGTGGTGTAGCAATTTATTGCAGATCTGCCCTTAAAATTAAGCCTCTAGTTTTATCAGATAACTGTGATACGGAATTCATTATAGCCGAAATCTCTGACAATGTTACTAAAATTCTAGTATCCTGTGTATATAACCCTAATAGGTGTTGCATGTTAGATTCGTTTTTTGTAAAGTTATCCATGTATTTGATTGAGTATGAGCGTTATATTATATGTGGTGATTTTAATGTAAATCTTCTTTTAAATGACTCATATGCCACTAAGCTACTTGATCACGTATCTGCTGCAGGCCTCTCAATTGTAAACAAATTAATACCAACGAGATATGCTAACAACTCGAATCCTAGCCTTTTAGACCTTGTTATTACATCCAGTCAGGACCATATACTGAAGTATAATCAAATGTTTTTCGTCTCTGATCATGATCTTTTATTTTGTACACTCGATGTGTCGTTTAACTGTCCTGTTGATAGTATTACTTTTACGTATCGTGACTTTAAGTCCATAAATGTTGATAATTTGTATGCTGATCTGTCATTTGTTAACTGGGATTACTGTTGGTTCATTGAGACTGTGGATGAAAAGCTCAACTTTTTAAATAAAACCCTGACCAAAATATTTGATCATCATGTTCCTGAGCATACGGTTCGGGCCATAAATAGCTCTTGTCCGTGGTACAATAGAAGAGTAAGCTTGGCGATTAAAAATCGCAACAGGTTGCTTGCTAAATGGAGAAGGACATACACTGACTTCGCCTGGTCGTAGTATAAAATTGCCCGAAATAAAGCAACTGCCATTATTAGGACTGCGAAACGTAATTATTGTAACTCCAAGCTGAGTCCCACTTTGCCCACAAGAGACATTTGGCGTAATCTCAAAAGGCTTAATATACATTGGGAAGTTAAGCCTGAATGCAAAATTGATCCCAATGCCCTTAATGAGTATTTCAGTGCCAACAAATGCAGCTTCATCCCAAAACAAAAGTGTTGTTGATAAACTTTCTCCTGAGACTGTATTTCAATTTGAAGCGGTAGCAGAAGCTGAAGTGCTTAAGTCTTTCATGAGAATCAAGTCTAATGCTATTGGTGCAGATGGGATATCTTTGAGGTTTGCAAAGCTTTTGCTGCCTTATATATTGGGAACTTTGACGCATATTATTAACCACTGCTTTACTACCGCATGTCCCCCGTCAGTGTGGAAAACTGCTGTCATTGTTCCAATCGCCAAAAAGAATATTGCAACCAACCCAAGTGATTACAGACCGATAAGTATACTGCCAGCCTTTTCTAAAGTTTGCGAGTCTCTTATGGTAGATCAGATTTATTTGTTTGTCCATAAAAACAATCTATTTTCTCCATTACAATCTGGGTTTAGACCTAAGCACAGCTGTTCAACGGCTATGCTAAAAATAACTGATGATATTAGGATACAATTTGACAATGGTAATCTAACACTTCTTTGCCTGCTGGATTTCTCCAAAGCATTTGACTTGGTAAATCATGATTTACTATGTAAAAAGCTTAAACATTTTTTTGGATTTTCAAATAGTTCTGTTAAACTAATGGGCAGCTACCTCGAAGGAAGGACCCAGAAGGTTACTTGCACGGCTGCATCTTCTGTGTTTAAAAATGTTGTCTCTGGTGTGCCGCAAGGTTCTGTTCTTGGTCCGCTCTTATTTAGTCTTTTTGTGAATGATGTATTCTCTGTATGCCAGTATGTGAATGTCCATGCCTATGCTGACGACATTCAGTTGTATATGTCAAGTCGTATTGGCTTAATTGAGGATTTGTGTTGTAAAATTAACAGTGACTTGTCTGCAATCTCACAATGGGCCCGTGATAATTGTCTTTGCATAAGTGCTGCCAAGTCTTATATTTTGGTCATTAGTAACAGTGAAATATATGTTGAAGATATTCCTAATCTTACCATTGGTAACAGTATTTTAATGTTTAGCTCCAAGATAAAAAAATTTAGGCTTTGTTGTGAATTCTGTGTTAACTTGTACAGACCATATTAATAAAGTTATGAGTAGTGTGTATGTTGTATTGCTTACTTACTTAATTGGCACGTAACCGTCTAGACGATTCTGGCCGAGTTCAATAAAGCGCGCCAGCTATTTCTGTTTCGCGCAGCATGGTGCCACTTGGAAATACCTAGGAAGTCAGCATCACTGTCCACCTGATCTTCCCAACGCAGTCCATTTTCTTCTGCGTTCAGCGGGTTTCGAAAAAAATACTTTCTTGGCTGGAGCACCTTCGTCCATTCTCACGACATGACCTGCCCAGCGCAGCCGCTTTATCCTTATTCGCTGAACAATGTCGGTGTCTGCGTACAGCTCGTACAGCTCGTCGTTAAATCTCTGTCGATACTCGCCCTCGCTAACGCGCAAAGGTCCATAAATCCTCCGAAGAACTTTCCCCTCGAATACTCCAAGCGCCATCTCATCTGCTTTTGATATAGTCCATGCTTCTGCGCCATATATGAGGACTGGAACGATGAGTGTCTTGTAGAGTGTGATTTTGGTTCGTCGAGAGAGGACATTACTTTCAATTGCCTACTTAGTTCAAAGTAGCATTTATTGGCAAGAGTGATTCTTCGTTGGATTTCAGTGCTGACAATATTTTTGGTGTTAATGCTGGTTCCCAAATAGACGAAGTCCTTAACTGTTTCGAATTTGTAGCTATCAACAGTGACGTGGCTGCCAAGGCGTGCTGTTTCTTTGTGTGCTGACAGGAGGTACTTCGTCTTGTCCTCGTTGACCGCCAAACCCATTTTCTTAGCCTCTTTATCCAGCTTGGAGAAGGCAGAACATACGGCGCGCGTGTTAGTACCAATGATGTCGATGTGATCGGCGTACGCCAGCAGTTGCACACTCTTGTGATATAAGATGCTTCCTGTATGGTTAAGTTCTGCAGCTCGTATTATCTTTTCCAGCATCAAGTTGAAGAAGTCACAAGAAAGGGAGTCACCTTGTCTGAAACCTTGTTTGGTCTCGAACGGCTCGGAGAGGCTCTTCCCAATTCTGGCGGTGCTGGTGGTGTTAGTCAACGCCATTTGGCATAGCCGTATAAGTTTTGCAGGGAAACCAAATTCAGACATTGCGGTATATAGGCAATTCCTATTCGTGCTATCAAAAGCGGCTTTAAAATCGACAAAGAGATGGTGTGTGTCGGTTCCTTTTTCATGAGTTTTTTCCAGGATTTGGTATTGTGAAGATCTGAGTTTTTCAACAAAATAAAAACGCAGTATTGTTCCCTATAAAATTCTACACTTCTGGCCAAATTTTCAGCTTTCTATCGTTTTTCAGTTGGGAGTTATCCATACACAAACATGGCAAATTTTCCAAAAAATAATTTGTTTCCAAAGTGTGAAATTTTAATGTGTATTTGAAATAGCTGGTGTAAGAGAAGGATATAAAATTTTATTATTCTGCTTTTTCCATAACATTAAGTGAAGCTTACATAATCGATGAGTATTTTTTTTTTTGGAACTGGATGTTTTAAAAAATTAATTTTTAGTATAAAACTAAACGTACCTCTTTTTTTTAAATATTTTTTTTTAAAATGGATTTTTTTTAATTTGCGCAAAAAAGTAGCAAATGTAAAAATGCAGCAGTAAAATATGGTCCTTTGTGACAAAGAATCCGAGTTCAGAACCAAAAGCAAAGTGCGCATTTAAAAAAAAAAGTGAGTTTAAAAATTGCATTCCAATTTTAGTTAAAAAAACACCTATATCTGGTTGAATTTGATTCTGTTCTATCTTAAATTTAGTTGATCCATTATTTACTGGTTACTTTAATTACAAATTGTGGGTAAGGCTACTTGCCAAGCCAGGTTTCTTTAATTTGGACTTGTAAGTTGGATTACAATATGAGTTCTTTGAAGCACAAGTTGTGTTACTCCAATTTTGTTTTTTTTTTATGTTAGGCATGAAAATGTGTGGGGAAATACGTGTTCTGCTTAAAACGCTAACGGTGAAATTCCTAATTCCCATATAAACATACTTGTGACAACAGAAAATTTTTAATATCTCGAAACAAAAATTGGAGAAAACCATTTTTGTATACATACATATGTACATATTTCATCAATGGGTTAATAAATAGCCGCTAATGGGTTAATATAATACAAATTGGCTATTTTTGTACAGACATACTAATATAAAACAATGGCGCTATTATAACTCTGACGAGTTTTATGGCCGAGCTTCTGTCCCAATTTGAGGTGTGCTCCTTTTGTTTTTCGTACCAATTGGGTGGACCTACAGTTTTATGCTGGCTCCGAAAGGCGAATGCATTATAGCCCAGTTAGTCGAGAACGTGGGGTCCGCTCGCTGACGCAAACGCCCGCATGCAATTTTTAGGATTTTTTGAGCCCGTAGCAATCAGCTGTTTTACTCACACATATTTACATATATATAAAGTTTGTTTACATTTTGGCAGGGTTGCCATTTAGTCATTTTTGAACAAACAAGATTTTTACTAATCTTCAAAGTGTTATGCGGATTACTCTTCAATACACAACTGTGCATTATTTGCCAAATGACAAGAAAGTACTAATTTAATCGTTTTTAAAGTTGTCGTTGACGACTTTTTTTTTTATTAATTTAGTTACTTTTTTACTGCTTAGTTGGTAATTAAAACACATTTTTCTTGTAATTTTGTTGCTGCCCAATATATTTCCATCACACCTTGGTGATAGTTATCAAGGGCTAAAACATAAAATAACAAAAAACACAGTCAGAACATTAAATTTACAATTGAAAATCCATAAAAAAATTATATTGAGAAGCAACAAGATTCTCACAAAAATCTGTGTTTAATTAAGAAATCTGTACTGAGTTTCTGTAACTCATATCTTTTCTAGTATAAATAGGTGGTGACAAAGTGTGGATCGTATTAGTGTGACATCACTTTAATTGATTTTGTTACAGAAACTCAGATTTATTGTGGCAATTTATAACTTTTTAATGTAGAAAAATTGCAGAAGAAGACCACCAAGAGTTATCAATTAAGAAAATACCGCCACCATTGTGGATAAATACAATTTATTAGGAGTGTTCAACATCTCAAAGTTTTTACACATTTTTACGAATAGTTACGAATTTATGTTCAATAACCCAAAAAATTCGTAAAAGAGAGCCAAATTGAGAGATTAAGACCTCGAGAGAGTTGATAAACGCTGCAAGTAAAATTTTCACTTGCAACTACTAGCAGCTTTAAAAAAAATAGAAGTGTCAAAAATATATGATCACAAAAATTTCAATTGGAAATATACAAACATTTTAAACGCAAATTTCTAATTGTGTACTAAATAAGTTAGCGCAAAAACTAATCTTGATGATGTTGTGGAATAGCCAAAGTAGAATTTTCTTTTCCTAATTCAGTTATTTCCATTCATTTCCAATTTCAAAAATTTCAATTACAACCTAACCTAAAAATCAAATTGTCAAAAAAGCGGATCAGCCGTTTTCTTGCGAATGTTTACGATTTTGTGTTCAATTACTTTGGTTGATAATTTTCTCTTTTTCTCGTTTTTACTCTTTGACATTGACGCTCTTTTTGCAAGTACTTGCAAGTAAAGTTGTTGAACAAAGCTATTATCTTGTTATTAATTTATATATATATATATATTTACATTTTGTTTGGGATTTAAAAAAAATTTATAAACGTTTTCTTTCCTTTCTTTTTAAAAATTAAAGTAATAATAAATGGTTCGTTTAAGTAGAAATACTATTTTTTCCATTAAAAATGTTCAACTGGCAACCCTTCTACCTTGCAACCATGCGAGCGATCAGTTGCCACGTTTTTACGTAAAAAATCAAAATGATTTTGATTTCTGCGGTACGGGCTTCTGCGTCGTACGTCGTTGAATAATCGGTTACATACAAATCCCATTAAATAGGTTGGATCAGCTGACACGGTACACGGGTTTACGTTCTCGACTAACTGGGCTATTATTTTTGAGAAGCTTTTTCATGGCAGAATTACTCTCGCAGGGTATACCGCCCACTGCCGAGCAGAGGCGGTCGCTTCATATAAGCCGAGAAGCCCGGCTTGCGTACACATTTTCGTTCATTTCATACGAAATTCTTTAAAATCTGGTTATTTTACGTTTTAAATGTGTTTACTATTTAAGTTCTCAATAATATAGCCCCCACTGTAACATGCCCCTAAAATCCTGCTAAGAAAATAGCGCAAATACACCACCAATCCACCTCATAATGTGTATTTTGTTTGTACAGCCAATCACAGCACAGTGAGCATGCTTCAACGTTTCCACACATTAGCTTTTACGTGGCTTTCAAAACAGAATAACATAGCTTGTTTTCTCGCTTTCGCTAAGGAGAAACCAATTGCTTATTTTCAGACTTAAATTGAAAAAAAAACTAGCAAAGCACTTTTTTTATTTTTCACATCAAATTTGTATGCGAATATGAAGCTGGCTTCGGCATTCAAAAGTTCAGTATTCGCAGCCATATGGATATTTGATTTGATTTTCGTTTGCATGTACATACTTATGCACATAATTTCTTACATCTTCATGTGCATGCAAACATAAATATCAAATACCAGATTATAAAAGGGTTGATTGTGATTTTTGGCGACTATTGGCACAATATCAAGATAATTTTAAAAATCGGTGGAAATCAAATTGGACCTCAGTTTTTCAAACACTAAAGCACCAAGTTTTTAGGCAATAAGCAAATACACTTGCTACTGCTGAAATTTCCGTCGGTATAAGGAAACTAAAAATACCTCTGCGCATTCGTATAAGATTTCCCTAGCGCACGTTTTTATACTTAAGAATTATGTAAATACGAAATTTTTTATTTTAAAAATGTTCAGAGTAAAATTGCAAAATCAGGAAAAAACAATTTTAATTTAAAAATGTTTATTTTTATTTTAAGCACTATGAGGTTTTGAAGGAAAAACTTTCGTTTTTATTCCATTAATTTTAATTTTTAATGTAAACATGTTTCTTTTTAAATCCTAAATACATTTTAATTTAAAAAATTTAATTTTTAATTTAAAAATTTTCGTTTATAAAATAAAAATGACTTGGTTTAAAACGTGCATTATAAAAATAAAAATTTAATTTTTGATTCCTTTTCTCTGAGTATACAAACAAAAAAATGTGTATCAGGAAAACAAAAATAAAAAATACATATGAAAAAAACAAAAAAAAAAATAAACGAGAAAAAACGATCTTCAAATACCCGAATTGTTCAAATGCCCGTACAAACATACGCGTAATAAACAAACAAACGAGCGTTCGAGCATTGAAAAGCATTTATTCGGGCCACTCGAAAATGTTAAAAAGAAATCGAGAACTCTAAATCAAAGTCAATGACGGAACGCAATCAGACTTTTAAATAATACAGCAAAGGAAATTACATAAATGGCTAATGGTTATGCTTGTCCAGGCAATTTATGCTAGGTCCGCCACTGCTGCCGAGAGGTGACCGCTGCTCTTAAAAAACCCAATAATTGGATTTTTACTAATTAGAAAAATTTGTTGGCGTTTGCTCGGACTGGGGTTTGAACCCGAGACCTCTGGCATAGCAAGCGAGCACTCTACCCACTGCACCACTGCGGCCACCATACCACAGACATACCAATTGTGATTTAAATAATTTATTTACAGATCTTAAAAAAACTTGTCACCAATAGGTTAATTCATGACCGTTAATGGGTTAAGGTTCCAAAGATTCCTGGTTTTAGTGTAGATACAACTAATATGATTTAAATATTTTGATCTAAGAATTAAGTGAAAAAATTTGGTTAAAAATGGGTTAATGCGTGGTCGTTAAGGGGTTAAAATTCTTGGGATTTACTATTTTAGTATCGATATACCGATTCTGATTCAAGAAAATTAAACTCGAAACTAAAATAAAAAACATAGGTCACCAACGGGTTGACTCATGGCCGTCAATGGGTTAAGATGCTATAGATTAACAGTTTTAGTGCAGATAAAGCGATTCTCATGTAAAAAAGTTGATTTCAGAATTTTGAGCATCCTCATATATATGTATAAGTGGCCGATGGTAGATTTACCAGGTCTGAAGCCACACTGATAAGGTCCAATCAGCTTGTTGACGGTGGGCTTCAATCTTTCGCACAATACACTTGCTAAGACCTTATATGCGATATTCAGGAGGCTTATCCCACGATAATTGGCGCATATTGTGGAATCTCCTTTTTTGTGGATTGGGCAGAGGACACTTAAGTTCCAATCGTCGGGCATGCGTTCGTCCGACCATATTCTGCATAGAAGTTGATGCATGATCCTTATCAACTCTTCGCCACCATGTTTGAATAGCTCGGCTGGCAAGCCGTCAGCGCCCGGGGCCTTGTTATTTTTAAGCAGAGACATTGCTATTCGCACTTCGTCATGATCAGGTGATGGAACATGCCTACCATCATCTGCTATTGGGGATTCGGGTCGAACATCTTCTCTTTCCGTTGTATTGCGCAGGTTAAAAATATCTGCCTCGTATACGCCTCTAAATATAAGAAAGAAGCTTGCTGTTCAACTTATTTTGCCACATATCACTTATTGTGAACTTGTTTACAGCAAGCTTGACTCTGTTTCGTCGCACAAAATTGAAGTTGCGTTCAACAATATAACGCGTTATGTTTATGGACTCAAAAGATATGACCACATTTCACCGTGGAAAACTGAAATTCTTGGATGTAGCATATTAGATTACCTTGCGGTAAGAAATTGTATATTCCTGTACAAACTTATTGTATATAAATGTCCCAATTATCTGTATGAAAAACTTAAGTTTACCAGATCAAATAGACATCAAAATCTGATTATTCCCAAATATGTGTACCTGTCTTCGCCAAGGCTGTTTTTCATTAATGCTGTGAGACTTTGGAATTCTATTCCTGAGTCCATTAAGGTGACTCTCAGTAGGAGCAACTACAGAAAGGTGATTCACAATTATTTCAAGTCAATTAATTAAATTAAATAACTTATTGCAATTTAACTCCTCTCTCTTCTTGATGTTTTTTTTTTCTATTCTATTCTTTTATCCTCTATCTACCCAATGTATTTATTTATCTAAAGTTCCTATCTTTGTATATTTACTCTTTGATTTATATACATAATTTATATTAAATGTATCTAGTTTTTAAGAAATTAATGTTAAATATCAGAATTTGTTACCACCTATCAGATGTACTATAAAAGCCCTAAATGCTTATATGTACAAATAGTTTGAATAAATAAATAAATAACAGAGTTACCATTGTACAGCAAAGTATACATGATAATTTAAAACCAAATATTAATTGCAGTTTTGTTTACTTCTGACTCCGTGCTTCTAAATTTTCTACTACTATTTCTTAAAGGCTTTTAAGAATATGTACATATGTATGTGCACTAAGAAACCAAATTTTTGCAATTAATAAAATGCAGCAATTATATACAGATACTATTTTTGTTTTAATCTTTAGTAATATTATTCGCCGCGGTTATTTTTTAATTTATGTATTGCATATGTACGTATTTCGGTCTTTTTGTTGTTTATGCTTGTTGTCAAATTCACGAGTCTTGCCGGCTCACCAAATATTATTCACCTGACAGCTTTTAAAAATTTGCTATCCGGGGTAATTTTGCTAAATTGAACAGTCAAAAATATTCACAATAGTCAAATATATTAAATGCAACAGTCAAAAATATCCACAATAGTCAAATTTAGTAAAGAAAACACAGCAGAAAAAACTTCATTATTTTCTATTTAAATTTTTATCTCCATATAAAAACAAATACAAACGATTGATACAATATGTAGAAAAATTTAGTAAAAAAAAACGCCAAAAAACCTTCATTTTCTCTATTTACATTTTTATTTCCGTGTAAAAAAACGATTGCGGCAATAGTCAAATTTAGTAAAAAAAAAACGGAAGAAAAAACTTAAATTTTTTTATTACATTTTTATCTCCATATTTAAAAAAATACACTTATTACGTGAAAAATCAAATTGAGCTAGGTTTCTACGATACGTGCGTCAAGAGAGCCGTCGTCATGCGTTGGTGACTGGGCATTTACACTACAACTCCATGGGCCTAAACATCAAGCAAATGCTTTTCTGGACCTTTTACTTAAATTTCTATGAATAAAAATTTAAGTAATTGCTTTTTTCACTAGCAATTGCTTTTGCTACAAGCATTTGCTTATAGATTTCAGCAAATGCTGAATTTCGTATGAATAAAATTAGCATTTGCTATTTTTTATAAGCAAAAGGTACTGATTTTTTAAGCATGCCCTACCCCATGCTAAACTTTTCAGAAATTAGTTTTCGATCGATTTTTCTTCCAATTATGCCGCAGTTTTTGTCTATACGTAAAGAAAAATATTATAGTGCGCGACAGGAATGTAAAAATGAAAGCTTTCGAAAAGTTTATCGATCCAACCGTGAGAACGAAGAGTGTCTGGCTTCCTATTTTTGATAGGATGAAGATGTTTCTGCGCGCAGTTTCCGATCCGGGCTATCAGAATAGTATAGCAAAAGAGCCCGGAATTCATTAAACTACAGTTTAAAAACTTTTAGTTCGGTGATGAAAGAAGTTTTAAAGAAGGCACATATGTGGATCAACTTTCCGAAACGTTGTTGGCGAAGCATGCGATTTATTGTACGACGGTGTAGTACGAAAAATTTTATGGTTAGTGGGCAGCATTCAAGCGGTTTTTCAACTGTTGTGGCAATTTGAAAAAATGAACGAAGGTAATAACTTAATAGAATTCAAATCGTCCAATCAACAGGAATAACACCTACCAGTTTTGGTAGGAAAAGCCCAGAAATTGCATATATGTATGTTACCTATTTGTATAACGATGTTGTTGTAAAGTTTATGACGTTGTTGTTGTTCTCGATTTAAAATATTTTCAAATAAAAGATAATTATAATAATATTTTTGATTCTTTTGAGAAATGAATCACAAATAAAATGTATCTTTGATTTGAAAGTATTTTGATTGAAATCAAAATTGGTTCGAAATCACGCAACCCTGTGTCAAACATTTTCGAGATGAAATTCTTATTTTTGTAATACCGGGAAGGAAGTTGTTGTAATTTTTATTGACTTTGTTTTTGTATAGCTCCGTTAGTCACATTTTGTTATGTTTTAACGGTACCCTGACATAATCCCAAGGGGCATAATCCCAAATTTTTATACTCAGCTGTACTAGTACACAGAGTATTATAGTTTTGATTTCCTAACGGTGGATTGTAACAGAATGAAATAATCGAGATAGATATAGACTTATATATATCAAAATGATCAGGGTGAAAAGAGAAATCGATTGAGCCATGTCCGTCCGTCTGTCCGTCTGTGAGCACGATAACTCGCGCAAAAATTGAGATATTTTGATGAAATTTGAAATGTAAGTTGGTATCAAGACAGGAACGGATGGTATTGAAAATGGGCGAAATCGGACCATGACCACGCCCACCTCCCCTATATGGTAAAAATCGGAAATTTTGTATCTCAGTCACTAATAGAGCTAGAGTGATAAAATTTTACACACGTATTGAGCTCAGGCCCTTATGAAGAAATATGGTGAAATTTTGGAAAATGGGCGGTGCCACGCCCACTTATTAAGGGGCAAACATTGAAAGTTTTATGAGTCATAACTCAGAAACCGTTGAAGATATATCGATGAAATTTGGTAGGCGTGATATACTTACTTAGGCAAATGTTTGGACGAAAAATTGCCAAAATCGGTTGACGACCACGCCCACTTTTATATATGGGTATTATAAAGTGACCTAATAAAAGCATTTTAAGCGATATCTCTGTCAAATATAAAGATATATCATTGAAATTTTATGGAAGGTATCCAACTATGGACGTAAAACAAAAAATAAAAAAATTTTGGAAAATGGGCGTGGCACCGCCTCCTTTTAGAAGCAGGAATATACGAGATTTCTGAGCCCATAACTCGACAAATAATCGATATATTATGACGAAACTTGGTCTATACACTTTCACTACTTGTAGTAATACATGTTCAAAATTTTAGCGAAATCGGTTGACGACCACGCCCACTTTTATATATGGGTATCATAAAGTGGCCTAATAAAAACATTTTAAGCGATATCTTTGTCAAATATAAAGATAATTCATTGAAATTTTGTGGCATGAGGTCTACAATAGATCGGAACCAAAAAATAGAAAAATTTCGGAAAATGGGCGTGGCACCGCCTCTTTTCAGACAAAGGAATCAACGAGATTTCGGAGCCCATAACTCGACAAATAATTGAGATATTATGACGAAACTTGGTTTATGCACTTTTATAACTTGTGTTAATAGACACGCAAAAATTTATTGAAATCGGTTTATGACCACGCCTACTTTTTAACAAAGATATTTCTGGAACACCCTTTGGGAATTTGTAACAAGACTTCTTTGTAACTAGAAGTCATAAAGGAATGCAATTTTGCACAAAGAATAATATTCATATGCTTAGTTGGATGACTGATAAAAATGTTGAAAATGGGCGTGGCTACGCCCACTTTATGCGGAACTCGCTTTATATAAAATACACCCTATATCGAACAAACGCAAACAAACAATGAAAGCATACAGCTGAGTATCTAATGTTCGATTCCACTCGAACTTAGGCTTCCTTACTTGTTTATTTGGGATTATGTCACTCCCCCTAGGGTGACATAATCCCAACTTTTTTACTTGGGCTTAGATATGTCACCCTAGGCATAGTGACATAATCCCAATTGGGATAATGTCATTTTCAAGCCCAAAAAAACATTTCAGATTTTTTCTTAGATTTTATTACATTAAGCAAAAAAATTAAAGCTGACAATAAAGTTAATGTTGTTATACAATAATACATTGAGTATATGTATAAGATGAAATATGTATGTACTTAAATACACATGTTCTCAAAAATTACTTTAAAACTAAAAAATTACATTAAAATTAAATATATTTACATATATACAGACTTTTTTCAATAAAACGATAGGTATATAAATATTTGTGTACATTGTATATATGTCTATAAAAAGATTAAAATTTCGAAGAAAAAATCGCGCGATTTTTGATTCCAAATTTTCGCATGCGGCGCTTTTTTTTAAAAGATCGATAGGTATATACAAATGTATGTACATATGTCTATAAGAAGATGAAAATTTGGAAGAAAAAATCGCGCGATTAATAGATCGATAGGTGTATGCATATGTATGTACATATGTCTATAAGGAGATGAAAATTTGGAAGAAAAAATCGCGCGATTTTTGATTCCAAATGTTCGCCTGCGGCGCTTTTTTTTTCATAGATCGATAGGTATATACATATGTATGTACATATGTCTATAAGAAGATGAAAATTTGGAAGAAAAAATCGCGCGATTAATAGATCGATAGGTGTATACATATGTATGTACATATGTCTATAAAAAGATGAAAATTTGGAAGAAAAAATAGCGCGATTTTTGATTCCAAATTTTCGCATGCGGCGCTTTTTTTAAAAGATCGATAGGTATATACAAATGTATGTACATATGTCTATAAGAAGATGAAAATTTGGAAGAAAAAATCGCGCGATTTTTGATTCCAAATTTTCGCCTGCGGCGCTTTTTTTTTTTTTAGATCGATAGGTATACACGGTAGGCAGGAAGCGACGATAGGTTGCATGAAAATGTCGAGAAAAAAGGAAAGTGGGGTTGTGTTATGTGATGTTTATAGATGAAACATCCGTTGAAATTAAAATCCGAGCTGCTCCTTTTTCAAGGATATCCATATTTTTTGTTTTTTATGAAAGGATCAAATATTGAGGAATTCGAAAATTCGCCACCGTCCAAATTTTTCCGATTTCAATACATTATTTGGTCGCTAAGGGATACAAAAAAAGGTATTAAAAAGAAAAAAGGACACCTGTAGTGGAAAAATCCAATGTGAACAGGACCTAAAGGATAACCACTGAAATATAAAATAACACAAAAAGTACCCACTTTAATTTGCGTATTACTCCTAAAATGTTAACTCTACGTGAAAATTCCTTATTATATGTTTCATTCAGAATAAATAAAGAAATATTTCTTTAATATACAATTTTGATGTACCTGCAGTGCTTAATGTACTTTTGTGCATCTAAAGTGAAAAATTCAAAAAAAGTACGTTTTTTTTATAGTGCTATTTTAAGTTCAAATATTTTTGTAGTTTATGTAAATATTTTAATCTAATGATCCAACTCTCATTCCTACATATCTATACGTTAATACTAAAAAAGAGTTAGAGCTGAGATACGCGCCAGCTGTGCACGGTGGGCGGGAAGCAACAATAGGTTGCATGGGAATATCGTAAAAACGATGGCCCAACGAATATGTGCCTAGCTGTGTGCTGGTACTAATTTTCGTTTAAAAAAAATGTTGGAGATTTTATTCACGCTTGCTGTGTGTTTATGAAGTATATTAGAATATCATTTTACGTAAGTTTTTAGCCGGCGATCGTTTTTTCGATATTTTCATGCAACCTATTTTTGCTTACCGCCCACCGTGCACAGCTAGCACGTATTTCAGCTCTAATTCTTTTTAATATTAATGTATAGATATGTAAGAATGAGAATTGGATCATTAGATTAAAATATTACATAAACTAGAAAAATATTTGAACTTAAAGTAGCACCATAAAAAAAGTACTTTTTTTTTGAAATTTTCACTTTAGATGGACCAAAGTGCATTAACCACTGCAGGTACATCAAAATTGTATATCAAAGAAATATTCCCTTATTTATTCTGAATGAAACATATAATAAGGAACGTAGAGTTAACATTTTAGGAGTTATACGCAAATTAAAGTGGGTACTTTTTGTGTTATTTTATATTTCAGTGCTTATCCTTTAGGTCCTGTTCACATTGGATTTTTCCACTACAGGTGTCCTTTTTTCTTTTTAATACCTTTTTTTGTATCCCTTAGCGACCAAATAATGTATTGAAATCGGAAAAATTTGGACGGTGGCGAATTTTCGATTTCCTCAATATTTGATCCTTTCAAAAAAAACAAAAAATGTGGATATCCTTGAAAAAGGAGCAGCTCGGATTTTAATTTCAACGGATGTTTCATCTATAAACATCACATAACACAACCCCACTTTCCTTTTTTCTCGACATTTTCATGCAACCTATCGTCGCTTCCTGCCTACCGTGTATATACATATGTACATATGTCTATAAAAAATAAAAATTTGGAAGCAAAAATTGCGATTTTGCTTCGCACTAGTACCTACTCGAGTGATTTGGTGTTCTGGCTCCCTTTTATTCACTCTTAGAAATTTTCGTGTAATTTTGCATACAAAAAGGTAGGTTACTTTTTTCCTACCTTATTATGCGCAAAATCGCACACTGAAAAATTCAACAGATAAGCTGTTTAAATTTAAACAATAAAAGTGTAAAGCCTACACAAACAAACTTTAAATCTAAACACCAATCGAGTAATAAATTGTAATTTCGCATATAAGTTAAAAAAAAAATTACCAATTCACTATGTAATTTTACCCCACTCAATTGTAATTTCGCGCACGAGATATGAAATTACAATTTCTGTATGCAATTTTAATCCAAAATGCGTGTAAAATCGCATGATATGCTCACTTTTGCTGAAAAGTGCGTAAAATTTCGTTTAGAACTGTAAATTACACACTTGTAGTGTAAATCTACGAAAAAAACTGAAATTTTCAACTAAAAATTACATATATTTTGGTAGCATATTTACACGCAGTTTTTAGAGTGTTTGGGATTATGTCACTCCCACATTGGTGACATAATCCCAATTTAAAAAGTTGGGCTTATGTCACCCTAGGGGGAGTGACATAATCCCAAATTAAAAATTTGGGATTGTGCCACTTGGGATTAAATCACCGCACCGTTTTAACATTTGGTCTCTTTCTAGTAAAAGCTTAAAATTTGTAGCAAAAGTAGCAATGACTAAAATATTATTCATATAATAAATTAGCAGATGCTTATTCTTTTCAGCAAAAGATTTTTAAGCAATTGCTTTTGCTAATAAGCAAATGCTTACTAGCAATTGCTTTTTTTATTCATTAGGCCCCATAGGACAGGTTGTGTCAGCTGACACGGGCTACGTGCGTGCGTCGTTGACTGGTTGGACTATTATGCTCTTCATTTCAGTTGCTGTTGAGGGCGAAAAATCAATTGCACCACAGTGGTGTTAGAACAGAACTTTCATGCCAGTGTTGCAGACAGCAAAGGGGTAACACGTATCGTCGCTTTGTTCATATTTTTTATGCAATAGTAAATTATGCGCGATTTAATGAATGAAAGCATTTAGGGCAATTCTAAATAATTTTTCACTGCGAACCATGTGAGTGAGAAAATCCGCAAATTGTTCTTTTATTGTTTTTTCGCTTTTGTTGCTTTTTAGTTGTTTTTATACTCAGCTGTACTAGTACACAGAGTATTATAGTTTTGATTTCATAACGGTAGATTGTAACCAGTGGCGTAGTAAGAGAATTTTTCGGGGGGGTCACAGCCAAAGTAAAAAATATACCAAAATTAAAATAAAAATTACCAAAAAACTACAATTTTTTTACAAATGATAAAAATGTAATTTTTTCAGACTATAATTTAACATTTTAGTACACAAATATCGCTTATCATACATATATCAAACTCTTAAGACCCTTGGCCACTTAAAATCTGGACTGTCAAGCAGTGTATATGTGTGAGTGTCGGGTGATTGACGTTAGAAAGGTATTAAAATCACCTTTTGAAAACATATACTGTAAAAATTCTATATTACATATTACACTGAAAAAAAATTTTCAAAATTGTTTTTTTCAAACTGGGAAAACACTTCAAAGACCAAGCGATTTTAAAAAAATTTTGTTTAGAAAGGTCTATTTAATATATATAACATATCTAAAAAGTAGAATGGTGTTTTTTTCTTTTCTTTTTAAAAAATTTTTGAGTAAAACCATCTCTTGTTAACTTTTTTTTATTTTGATATTATTGTGTGAAGAAAGGTACCTAGCTATACTTTGGAAGTTATACAGATTTTTTTTAATCCTATTTTCAAATTTTTCAGGCAATCTCAAAATATATAACACAAATATTTAACCGCTCATCAAAGGATAAAGCGAAAATAATTGTTTCTACCTATTTGTTGTGCTGTTTACCACAACAACTGACACAAATTCCTAGAATATCGCTATAAAGCTAACAGTCAGGTAGAAATAGTATCTAAAAGAAGGTTGTATGTTTATGTGGAACAATAGATCCTATGCATAGTAGTGCCGAAAAGTACAAAATAAACATACACCCTTCGTTTAGATAGTACTATAAACTTTTAATGACTAAGTATTCTAATCAGGGACCGAAAAAAAAAATTAATTTTTTTTTCGATGCTATAAAACTCCAGGGCTAGATAGTGTCCTTGGGCAAAATTATTAACTTTACTTTCATCCCAGGACCTCGAGGATCAATAACCTGGGCTCTATTAATTTTACTGATTTAAAAAAAAAAAACGCCAGCCAAGGTTACCACTCAAACCTACCTCACCTATTTTTTTATTTTTCCCAATTTAGTATGGGTGCCACTATTAAAAACCTTACTGAATTACCTTTCATCTGATACCAAATTTATGCAATTCGGTTAAGGGGTTCGCTAGTTATTGGCCCTGGAGTTTTATTTTGGAGTTAAAAAATAAAACTCCAGGTTTTTGTTTTATTGATGGAGCTAAAAAATAAATCACCAAATTTTTATTTTATCGCTGTCCTTAAAAAATAAAACTCCAAGTTGATTGATTATTTTTGTCCAAATAAAATATTCCTCTAAATATAAATTTTTTCTTTGGTGTTTTATTATAAAAGGAACTAGCTGTATCCGGCCAAGCTTTGCTTTGGGCCACTTCCTATTATAGGTATTTGAAGCGAAAAACGGCACACTTTAAAATATGTTGGAAGTATTTAGAAACCGAAATTACCTCGGGCTGCAGAGCCCTCTTCATGTTCTTATCCCATTTTTCTTCGTATTACTCTCCAACTGCCTTTCCCTCTACTTTTCTCTTTCTCTTTCCCTTTCCCATCACATTTCCGCTTCCCTTTCTCTACCGCTCTCTCTTACCTCTCCTTTTCTGTCTTTCTCCTTTTTATTCCCCCTCTTATTCCTTCTCTAATACCCTGTCTTACTGTCTCTCTCTCCATCCTCTTCATTCCATTTTTATTATATTCTCCCTCTCCTTTTCCGTCCCTTTGCCTTTGCCTTTCCCAGTCTCATTACTCTTCCCCTTTGTCTAGGGAACTGGGTTTTAGCATAACATACCCTGCATTCCACTTCTCATTTGATACCATCATTGCTTAAAAATATTCCGTGGCATCCGAATCGTCTCTTTTACCCATAATTAGGTATCGGGACTAAGAATCACTATGAAAATATCTCTATATAGCAGACCCGGTCAACACATTCATTTTATATCATTATTGCTCAGAAGCATCCCGAGCTCATCCGGGTCCACTTATTGATCCACATCTGGGAACTTGACGTAGGAACCATAATGGGTACGGTATCTGGAGACTTTGCCAAGAAATCGTAATGGGTACGGCCCTACATGAGAGTCCGCTCAATACCTTTCATTTGGTACATCCGGTGATATCCGGGTCCACATATTGACCCATACCTTGGGATCCCACCCAGCAATCGTCATGCGCCGTGATTAAATAACAATATCGCTGAGAAATTATCCGGGGCCATCCGGATCCACATTTTGACCCACATCTGGGGACCTGACCTAGGAATCATAATGATTTCATCTCTATGTAAAAGCCCTGCCTTTCAGTTGACACCAATATCGTTCAGAAATTTTCCGCGGCCATCCCGGTCCACGTTTTCACCCACATTTAGGGACCAGACCTAGGAATCATAATCAGTTCATCTCTGTGTAAAGGCCCTGCTCACCACTTTTCATTTGGTACCAATATCCCTGAGAAATATCCCGGTGTTATCCGGGTCCGCGTGTTGACCCACACTTTGGGACCCGACCTAGGGATCGTAATGAGTTAATTTCTATGTAAAATCCCTGCTCAAAACCCTTCATTTGATACCAATATCACTGAGAAATTTTCCGGGGTCATCCGGGTCCACGTTTTGACCCATATTTGGGGACCCGTCCTAGGCATCACAAATAAAATAGTTCTATGTTGAAGTCCTCATCAAGACCTTTCATTTGATACCAATATCGCTCAGAAACATTCGAGGATGATCCGGGTCCACGTTTGACCCATATCTGGAGACCCAACCTAGGAATCACAATGAGTACTATTCTATGTAAATTCTGTGCTCAATACCTTTCATTTGATACCAATATCGCTCAGAAACATTCGAGGGTCATCCGGGTCCACGTTTTGACCCATATCTGGAGACCCGACCTAGGAATCACAATGAGTACTATTCTATGTAAATTCTCTGCTCAATGCCTTTCATTTGATACCAATATCGCTCAGAAACATTTGAGGTTCATCCGGGTCCACGTTTGACCCATATCTGGAGACCTGATCTAGGAATCACAATGAGTAATATTCTATGTAAATTCTCTGCTCAATACCTTTCATTTGATACCAATATAGCTCAGAAACATTCGAGGGTCATCCGGGTCCACGTTTTGACCCATATCTGGAGACCCGACCTAGGAATCACAATGAGTACTATTCTATGTAAATTCTCTGCTCAATACCGTTCATTTGATACCAATATCACTCAGAAACATTCGAGGGTCATCCGGGTCCACGTTTTGACCCATATCTGGAGACCCGACCTAGGAATCGCAATGAGTACTATTCTATGTAAATTCTCTGCTCAATACCTTTCATTTGATACCAATATCGTCCAAAAATATTCAGGGGAAAGCCGGATCCACGTTTTGACCTTTTGGCCTATATCTCGGGAACCGACTTCCGGATTTGAAAAAAATATGTATATAAACCATCTAGGGCAAGGTACTAAGCTGGTGTGTAAATTTGGTCGAAATCCCTCGACGCGTTTGGGCGAAAGCCGGCGACAAAGGAATGGGCTTGATTTTTATATATATATAGATAAAACTCCCGGTCCCTGATTCTAATAGATTCGAACAAGAATCGTATCATCAGATTTTTCAGACACCCACAATTAATTGACTTACACTTAATAAAGTTAATTTTTTATTTTTATTTATTTAGATTTATTATACAACTTTACGCAGCACATACTGCCCAGTTTGAAAAAAAAAATTTGAAAATTGATCTTTGAAGTGTTTTTTCTGTTTCAAATTTTATTTTGGAAACCATTTTTTTCAGTGTACTAAAACAAAAACAAAATTTTACAATGTATTTTTTTGAAAGCTAATTTCAATATCTTTCTAATGGTATAAAGATCTTTGAAATCGGTAAAGCCATTCCCTAGTAATCACACTTTAAAAGTACCTATTATTCCTACTGTTCTTGCACTTTCCTACGGCTCAAAAAATTCTACAATTATAAACAATTCTTCGTGAAAAAGCGCTAAATTTCGAATTACCAATTTCGAAAAATTACTATTCTCATTAATTTTTTCCTGGAAAAGAAATGTATGCTAATAAAGCATCTCTTAGTTAAAGATGGTTTTATGGTCAGATCAATTTTATACAAAACGAATCTTTCGGGGGGGGGGGGGGTTGTCCCCAAAAGCCCCCCCGTTACTACGCCACTGATTGTAACAGAATGAAATAATCGAGATAGATATGGACTTATATATATCAAAATGATCAGAGTGAAAAGAGAAATTGATTGAGCCATGTCCGTCCGTCCGCCCGTGTCAGCTGACACCATCTGTCTTATGGGAGTTGCATGTAAACGAAATCTCACCGACGCTGACATAAACGCCGCTAATAGCCGCCCGTATCAATACGAGTGTAAGGGTGAAAACAGAATCGGAACGTAACGACACGACATTTCGACAACGACAGCTTGTCAAAATTAAAACCCATGCATTCTTATGAAAGCAATTATAATAAACACGAAGCGGCACGACGTCGTCCACCGACAAAATTACGTTGTCGTCAACTTAGGCCGATTTCTAATTTTGGTGACGACGGCGAGCCACCACTGCATTATAAAATATGAAAATTTTGAGAAATCAATAAATCTAACGAAACTTTACAAAAAAAAGCAGAAGTATTTATACACAACCAAATATAATAACAGTTTAAAGCATTCAATTAATAAATTTAACTATTTAATTTATTATTTTACATTAAAAAATTACGATCTGAACCAAAAACTTTTTAGCTGTGAATGAAAAACTGTAATGTGGCAGCAACGAGCCTTCTGTAGGGGCGGTCGTTGCCGCATTTATTATGTTTCAGTCGCTGGGTTAGCACCGACATTTTTACGTCAAGGTACTGTCGTTGTCGCAATGTCGTGTCGTTACGTACCGATTCTGTTTTCACCCTAAAATGTAATGGAATATATCTTTGTTCATAGGAAAAACCGCTTAAGTTTACTTAAGCGAAATATGAGTTATTAGATAATTGTTTAGCTCATTTATTGAAAATAATGTAATTTATGTATATGTTATTAATTCATATGAAACCATTTTTAATACGTTTATTTTAGTTTCAAATAAACTTAAAATCGAGATTATCCAGTTTTAACTTTTTTCTGTTTTTCGGAGCATAACTTCGCACAGAATGAAATAAAAAAGTTGCATAAACGATGTTATATTTGAAAAATATAAATGTTTGAATGAAATAATAGTTATTTCATATCCCTGCTACATAGTAAACGGATAGCGTATTTTTCAAATAAATGAGAAATTAGGCAATGAAAAGAAAAGTAACGAGTAATTTACGATAAATAAAAGCAGTTTTTGTTTCAAAATTATCCCTTTTTACCATTTTTGAACGGGTCAACGGATAGCGAGCCAGTTGGTAGTGAACAACTGATATTTTCCGTCATAAAATCCACACGGGCAAACAAAATTGCGACAAAGGCAGCTGTTAGAAAACTGTGTAAGCACGAAATACAAATTGCGTATGGTTATTCCTTCATTTATTGCCAAAAAAATGTATTTTCTTTTACTTATTTTTCACTTTTCAACAAGAAAATTACAAAATGCATCAGAAATGCAACTCTGACTCCTGAGGAGGGACAGGACCACACCACTCAAAAAACCAATTTTACCCCGCCGTCTTTTGTTACCAATTTTTTATTGCGTTGAAAAATTAAGTTCCGCTTTGGGCTCGTGTTCATGTGATCAAGACGCGTCGATTGACACCCCCCACCTGAAAATTTACCCATTTTCACCTAAACTAGATAATTGCCAAAACTTGGAATACAAAATCGCGCATTTTTTTATTAAACATTTTAGCCTACGTCGCTTTTTTATACTCAGCTGTACTAGTCCACAGAGTATTATAGTTTTAATCACATAACGATGGATTGTAACAGAATGAAATAATCGAGATAGATATAGACTTATTTATATCAAAATGATCAGGGTGAAAAGAGGAATCGATTGAGCCATGTCCGTCCGTCCGTCCGTCTGTCCGTCCGTCTGTAAACACTCTAACTCGCGCAAAAATTGAGATATTTTGATGAAATTTGAAATGCAAATTGGTATCGAGACTGGGACGGTTGGTATTGAAAATGGGCGAAATCGGACGATGGCCACGCCCACTTTTCCTATATAGAAAAAATCGGAAATTTGGTATCTCAGCCACTAATATAGCTAGAGCGATGAAATTTTACCCACGTGTTGAGCTCAGGCCCCAAGAAGAAATTTGATGAAATTTTGGAAAATGGGCGGTGCCACGCCCACTTATTAAGGGTCAAACCTTGAAAGTTTTATATGTCATCACTCAGAAACCATTGAAGATATATCGACAAAATTTGGTACGCGTGATTTACTTACTTAGGCAAACGTTTGGACGGAAAATAGTTAAAATCGGTTGACGGCCACGCCCACTTTTATATATTTGTATTATAAAGTGACCTAATAAAAACATTTTAAGCCATATCTCTGTCAAATATAAAGATCTATCATTGAAATTTTGTCGCATGAGTCCAACTATGGACATAAAACAAAAAACACAAAAATTTTGGAAAATGGGCGGTGCCACGCCCACTTATTAAGGGGCAAACATTGAAAGTTTTATGAGTCATAACTCAGAAACCGTTGAAGATATATCGATGAAATTTGGTAGGCGTGATATACTTACTTAGGCAAATGTTTGGACGAAAAATTGCCAAAATCGGTTGACGACCACGCCCACTTTTATATATGGGTATTATAAAGTGACCTAATAAAAGCATTTTAAGCGATATCTCTGTCAAATATAAAGATATATCATTGAAATTTTATGGAAGGTATCCAACTATGGACGTAAAACAAAAAATAAAAAAATTTTGGAAAATGGGCGTGGCACCGCCTCCTTTTAGAAGCAGGAATATACGAGATTTCTGAGCCCATAACTCGACAAATAATCGATATATTATGACGAAACTTGGTCTATACACTTTCACTACTTGTAGTAATACATGTTCAAAATTTTAGCGAAATCGGTTGACGACCACGCCCACTTTTATATATGGGTATCATAAAGTGGCCTAATAAAAACATTTTAAGCGATATCTTTGTCAAATATAAAGATAATTCATTGAAATTTTGTGGCATGAGGTCTACAATAGATCGGAACCAAAAAATAGAAAAATTTCGGAAAATGGGCGTGGCACCGCCTCTTTTCAGACAAAGGAATCAACGAGATTTCGGAGCCCATAACTCGACAAATAATTGAGATATTATGACGAAACTTGGTTTATGCACTTTTATAACTTGTGTTAATAGACACGCAAAAATTTATTGAAATCGGTTTATGACCACGCCTACTTTTTAACAAAGATATTTCTGGAACACCCTTTGGGAATTTGTAACAAGACTTCTTTGTAACTAGAAGTCATAAAGGAATGCAATTTTGCACAAAGAATAATATTCATATGCTTAGTTGGATGACTGATAAAAATGTTGAAAATGGGCGTGGCTACGCCCACTTTATGCGGAACTCGCTTTATATAAAATACACCCTATATCGAACAAACGCAAACAAACAATGAAAGCATACAGCTGAGTATCTAATGTTCGATTCCACTCGAACTTAGGCTTCCTTACTTGTTTATTTGGGATTATGTCACTCCCCCTAGGGTGACATAATCCCAACTTTTTTACTTGGGCTTAGATATGTCACCCTAGGCATAGTGACATAATCCCAATTGGGATAATGTCATTTTCAAGCCCAAAAAAACATTTCAGATTTTTTCTTAGATTTTATTACATTAAGCAAAAAAATTAAAGCTGACAATAAAGTTAATGTTGTTATACAATAATACATTGAGTATATGTATAAGATGAAATATGTATGTACTTAAATACACATGTTCTCAAAAATTACTTTAAAACTAAAAAATTACATTAAAATTAAATATATTTACATATATACAGACTTTTTTCAATAAAACGATAGGTATATAAATATTTGTGTACATTGTATATATGTCTATAAAAAGATTAAAATTTCGAAGAAAAAATCGCGCGATTTTTGATTCCAAATTTTCGCATGCGGCGCTTTTTTTTAAAAGATCGATAGGTATATACAAATGTATGTACATATGTCTATAAGAAGATGAAAATTTGGAAGAAAAAATCGCGCGATTAATAGATCGATAGGTGTATGCATATGTATGTACATATGTCTATAAGGAGATGAAAATTTGGAAGAAAAAATCGCGCGATTTTTGATTCCAAATGTTCGCCTGCGGCGCTTTTTTTTTCATAGATCGATAGGTATATACATATGTATGTACATATGTCTATAAGAAGATGAAAATTTGGAAGAAAAAATCGCGCGATTAATAGATCGATAGGTGTATACATATGTATGTACATATGTCTATAAAAAGATGAAAATTTGGAAGAAAAAATAGCGCGATTTTTGATTCCAAATTTTCGCATGCGGCGCTTTTTTTAAAAGATCGATAGGTATATACAAATGTATGTACATATGTCTATAAGAAGATGAAAATTTGGAAGAAAAAATCGCGCGATTTTTGATTCCAAATTTTCGCCTGCGGCGCTTTTTTTTTTTTTAGATCGATAGGTATACACGGTAGGCAGGAAGCGACGATAGGTTGCATGAAAATGTCGAGAAAAAAGGAAAGTGGGGTTGTGTTATGTGATGTTTATAGATGAAACATCCGTTGAAATTAAAATCCGAGCTGCTCCTTTTTCAAGGATATCCATATTTTTTGTTTTTTATGAAAGGATCAAATATTGAGGAATTCGAAAATTCGCCACCGTCCAAATTTTTCCGATTTCAATACATTATTTGGTCGCTAAGGGATACAAAAAAAGGTATTAAAAAGAAAAAAGGACACCTGTAGTGGAAAAATCCAATGTGAACAGGACCTAAAGGATAACCACTGAAATATAAAATAACACAAAAAGTACCCACTTTAATTTGCGTATTACTCCTAAAATGTTAACTCTACGTGAAAATTCCTTATTATATGTTTCATTCAGAATAAATAAAGAAATATTTCTTTAATATACAATTTTGATGTACCTGCAGTGCTTAATGTACTTTTGTGCATCTAAAGTGAAAAATTCAAAAAAAGTACGTTTTTTTTATAGTGCTATTTTAAGTTCAAATATTTTTGTAGTTTATGTAAATATTTTAATCTAATGATCCAACTCTCATTCCTACATATCTATACGTTAATACTAAAAAAGAGTTAGAGCTGAGATACGCGCCAGCTGTGCACGGTGGGCGGGAAGCAACAATAGGTTGCATGGGAATATCGTAAAAACGATGGCCCAACGAATATGTGCCTAGCTGTGTGCTGGTACTAATTTTCGTTTAAAAAAAATGTTGGAGATTTTATTCACGCTTGCTGTGTGTTTATGAAGTATATTAGAATATCATTTTACGTAAGTTTTTAGCCGGCGATCGTTTTTTCGATATTTTCATGCAACCTATTTTTGCTTACCGCCCACCGTGCACAGCTAGCACGTATTTCAGCTCTAATTCTTTTTAATATTAATGTATAGATATGTAAGAATGAGAATTGGATCATTAGATTAAAATATTACATAAACTAGAAAAATATTTGAACTTAAAGTAGCACCATAAAAAAAGTACTTTTTTTTTGAAATTTTCACTTTAGATGGACCAAAGTGCATTAACCACTGCAGGTACATCAAAATTGTATATCAAAGAAATATTCCCTTATTTATTCTGAATGAAACATATAATAAGGAACGTAGAGTTAACATTTTAGGAGTTATACGCAAATTAAAGTGGGTACTTTTTGTGTTATTTTATATTTCAGTGCTTATCCTTTAGGTCCTGTTCACATTGGATTTTTCCACTACAGGTGTCCTTTTTTCTTTTTAATACCTTTTTTTGTATCCCTTAGCGACCAAATAATGTATTGAAATCGGAAAAATTTGGACGGTGGCGAATTTTCGATTTCCTCAATATTTGATCCTTTCAAAAAAAACAAAAAATGTGGATATCCTTGAAAAAGGAGCAGCTCGGATTTTAATTTCAACGGATGTTTCATCTATAAACATCACATAACACAACCCCACTTTCCTTTTTTCTCGACATTTTCATGCAACCTATCGTCGCTTCCTGCCTACCGTGTATATACATATGTACATATGTCTATAAAAAATAAAAATTTGGAAGCAAAAATTGCGATTTTGCTTCGCACTAGTACCTACTCGAGTGATTTGGTGTTCTGGCTCCCTTTTATTCACTCTTAGAAATTTTCGTGTAATTTTGCATACAAAAAGGTAGGTTACTTTTTTCCTACCTTATTATGCGCAAAATCGCACACTGAAAAATTCAACAGATAAGCTGTTTAAATTTAAACAATAAAAGTGTAAAGCCTACACAAACAAACTTTAAATCTAAACACCAATCGAGTAATAAATTGTAATTTCGCATATAAGTTAAAAAAAAAATTACCAATTCACTATGTAATTTTACCCCACTCAATTGTAATTTCGCGCACGAGATATGAAATTACAATTTCTGTATGCAATTTTAATCCAAAATGCGTGTAAAATCGCATGATATGCTCACTTTTGCTGAAAAGTGCGTAAAATTTCGTTTAGAACTGTAAATTACACACTTGTAGTGTAAATCTACGAAAAAAACTGAAATTTTCAACTAAAAATTACATATATTTTGGTAGCATATTTACACGCAGTTTTTAGAGTGTTTGGGATTATGTCACTCCCACATTGGTGACATAATCCCAATTTAAAAAGTTGGGCTTATGTCACCCTAGGGGGAGTGACATAATCCCAAATTAAAAATTTGGGATTGTGCCACTTGGGATTAAATCACCGCACCGTTTTAACATTTGGTCTCTTTCTAGTAAAAGCTTAAAATTTGTAGCAAAAGTAGCAATGACTAAAATATTATTCATATAATAAATTAGCAGATGCTTATTCTTTTCAGCAAAAGATTTTTAAGCAATTGCTTTTGCTAATAAGCAAATGCTTACTAGCAATTGCTTTTTTTATTCATTAGGCCCCATAGGACAGGTTGTGTCAGCTGACACGGGCTACGTGCGTGCGTCGTTGACTGGTTGGACTATTATGCTCTTCATTTCAGTTGCTGTTGAGGGCGAAAAATCAATTGCACCACAGTGGTGTTAGAACAGAACTTTCATGCCAGTGTTGCAGACAGCAAAGGGGTAACACGTATCGTCGCTTTGTTCATATTTTTTATGCAATAGTAAATTATGCGCGATTTAATGAATGAAAGCATTTAGGGCAATTCTAAATAATTTTTCACTGCGAACCATGTGAGTGAGAAAATCCGCAAATTGTTCTTTTATTGTTTTTTCGCTTTTGTTGCTTTTTAGTTGTTTTTATACTCAGCTGTACTAGTACACAGAGTATTATAGTTTTGATTTCATAACGGTAGATTGTAACCAGTGGCGTAGTAAGAGAATTTTTCGGGGGGGTCACAGCCAAAGTAAAAAATATACCAAAATTAAAATAAAAATTACCAAAAAACTACAATTTTTTTACAAATGATAAAAATGTAATTTTTTCAGACTATAATTTAACATTTTAGTACACAAATATCGCTTATCATACATATATCAAACTCTTAAGACCCTTGGCCACTTAAAATCTGGACTGTCAAGCAGTGTATATGTGTGAGTGTCGGGTGATTGACGTTAGAAAGGTATTAAAATCACCTTTTGAAAACATATACTGTAAAAATTCTATATTACATATTACACTGAAAAAAAATTTTCAAAATTGTTTTTTTCAAACTGGGAAAACACTTCAAAGACCAAGCGATTTTAAAAAAATTTTGTTTAGAAAGGTCTATTTAATATATATAACATATCTAAAAAGTAGAATGGTGTTTTTTTCTTTTCTTTTTAAAAAATTTTTGAGTAAAACCATCTCTTGTTAACTTTTTTTTATTTTGATATTATTGTGTGAAGAAAGGTACCTAGCTATACTTTGGAAGTTATACAGATTTTTTTTAATCCTATTTTCAAATTTTTCAGGCAATCTCAAAATATATAACACAAATATTTAACCGCTCATCAAAGGATAAAGCGAAAATAATTGTTTCTACCTATTTGTTGTGCTGTTTACCACAACAACTGACACAAATTCCTAGAATATCGCTATAAAGCTAACAGTCAGGTAGAAATAGTATCTAAAAGAAGGTTGTATGTTTATGTGGAACAATAGATCCTATGCATAGTAGTGCCGAAAAGTACAAAATAAACATACACCCTTCGTTTAGATAGTACTATAAACTTTTAATGACTAAGTATTCTAATCAGGGACCGAAAAAAAAAATTAATTTTTTTTTCGATGCTATAAAACTCCAGGGCTAGATAGTGTCCTTGGGCAAAATTATTAACTTTACTTTCATCCCAGGACCTCGAGGATCAATAACCTGGGCTCTATTAATTTTACTGATTTAAAAAAAAAAAACGCCAGCCAAGGTTACCACTCAAACCTACCTCACCTATTTTTTTATTTTTCCCAATTTAGTATGGGTGCCACTATTAAAAACCTTACTGAATTACCTTTCATCTGATACCAAATTTATGCAATTCGGTTAAGGGGTTCGCTAGTTATTGGCCCTGGAGTTTTATTTTGGAGTTAAAAAATAAAACTCCAGGTTTTTGTTTTATTGATGGAGCTAAAAAATAAATCACCAAATTTTTATTTTATCGCTGTCCTTAAAAAATAAAACTCCAAGTTGATTGATTATTTTTGTCCAAATAAAATATTCCTCTAAATATAAATTTTTTCTTTGGTGTTTTATTATAAAAGGAACTAGCTGTATCCGGCCAAGCTTTGCTTTGGGCCACTTCCTATTATAGGTATTTGAAGCGAAAAACGGCACACTTTAAAATATGTTGGAAGTATTTAGAAACCGAAATTACCTCGGGCTGCAGAGCCCTCTTCATGTTCTTATCCCATTTTTCTTCGTATTACTCTCCAACTGCCTTTCCCTCTACTTTTCTCTTTCTCTTTCCCTTTCCCATCACATTTCCGCTTCCCTTTCTCTACCGCTCTCTCTTACCTCTCCTTTTCTGTCTTTCTCCTTTTTATTCCCCCTCTTATTCCTTCTCTAATACCCTGTCTTACTGTCTCTCTCTCCATCCTCTTCATTCCATTTTTATTATATTCTCCCTCTCCTTTTCCGTCCCTTTGCCTTTGCCTTTCCCAGTCTCATTACTCTTCCCCTTTGTCTAGGGAACTGGGTTTTAGCATAACATACCCTGCATTCCACTTCTCATTTGATACCATCATTGCTTAAAAATATTCCGTGGCATCCGAATCGTCTCTTTTACCCATAATTAGGTATCGGGACTAAGAATCACTATGAAAATATCTCTATATAGCAGACCCGGTCAACACATTCATTTTATATCATTATTGCTCAGAAGCATCCCGAGCTCATCCGGGTCCACTTATTGATCCACATCTGGGAACTTGACGTAGGAACCATAATGGGTACGGTATCTGGAGACTTTGCCAAGAAATCGTAATGGGTACGGCCCTACATGAGAGTCCGCTCAATACCTTTCATTTGGTACATCCGGTGATATCCGGGTCCACATATTGACCCATACCTTGGGATCCCACCCAGCAATCGTCATGCGCCGTGATTAAATAACAATATCGCTGAGAAATTATCCGGGGCCATCCGGATCCACATTTTGACCCACATCTGGGGACCTGACCTAGGAATCATAATGATTTCATCTCTATGTAAAAGCCCTGCCTTTCAGTTGACACCAATATCGTTCAGAAATTTTCCGCGGCCATCCCGGTCCACGTTTTCACCCACATTTAGGGACCAGACCTAGGAATCATAATCAGTTCATCTCTGTGTAAAGGCCCTGCTCACCACTTTTCATTTGGTACCAATATCCCTGAGAAATATCCCGGTGTTATCCGGGTCCGCGTGTTGACCCACACTTTGGGACCCGACCTAGGGATCGTAATGAGTTAATTTCTATGTAAAATCCCTGCTCAAAACCCTTCATTTGATACCAATATCACTGAGAAATTTTCCGGGGTCATCCGGGTCCACGTTTTGACCCATATTTGGGGACCCGTCCTAGGCATCACAAATAAAATAGTTCTATGTTGAAGTCCTCATCAAGACCTTTCATTTGATACCAATATCGCTCAGAAACATTCGAGGATGATCCGGGTCCACGTTTGACCCATATCTGGAGACCCAACCTAGGAATCACAATGAGTACTATTCTATGTAAATTCTGTGCTCAATACCTTTCATTTGATACCAATATCGCTCAGAAACATTCGAGGGTCATCCGGGTCCACGTTTTGACCCATATCTGGAGACCCGACCTAGGAATCACAATGAGTACTATTCTATGTAAATTCTCTGCTCAATGCCTTTCATTTGATACCAATATCGCTCAGAAACATTTGAGGTTCATCCGGGTCCACGTTTGACCCATATCTGGAGACCTGATCTAGGAATCACAATGAGTAATATTCTATGTAAATTCTCTGCTCAATACCTTTCATTTGATACCAATATAGCTCAGAAACATTCGAGGGTCATCCGGGTCCACGTTTTGACCCATATCTGGAGACCCGACCTAGGAATCACAATGAGTACTATTCTATGTAAATTCTCTGCTCAATACCGTTCATTTGATACCAATATCACTCAGAAACATTCGAGGGTCATCCGGGTCCACGTTTTGACCCATATCTGGAGACCCGACCTAGGAATCGCAATGAGTACTATTCTATGTAAATTCTCTGCTCAATACCTTTCATTTGATACCAATATCGTCCAAAAATATTCAGGGGAAAGCCGGATCCACGTTTTGACCTTTTGGCCTATATCTCGGGAACCGACTTCCGGATTTGAAAAAAATATGTATATAAACCATCTAGGGCAAGGTACTAAGCTGGTGTGTAAATTTGGTCGAAATCCCTCGACGCGTTTGGGCGAAAGCCGGCGACAAAGGAATGGGCTTGATTTTTATATATATATAGATAAAACTCCCGGTCCCTGATTCTAATAGATTCGAACAAGAATCGTATCATCAGATTTTTCAGACACCCACAATTAATTGACTTACACTTAATAAAGTTAATTTTTTATTTTTATTTATTTAGATTTATTATACAACTTTACGCAGCACATACTGCCCAGTTTGAAAAAAAAAATTTGAAAATTGATCTTTGAAGTGTTTTTTCTGTTTCAAATTTTATTTTGGAAACCATTTTTTTCAGTGTACTAAAACAAAAACAAAATTTTACAATGTATTTTTTTGAAAGCTAATTTCAATATCTTTCTAATGGTATAAAGATCTTTGAAATCGGTAAAGCCATTCCCTAGTAATCACACTTTAAAAGTACCTATTATTCCTACTGTTCTTGCACTTTCCTACGGCTCAAAAAATTCTACAATTATAAACAATTCTTCGTGAAAAAGCGCTAAATTTCGAATTACCAATTTCGAAAAATTACTATTCTCATTAATTTTTTCCTGGAAAAGAAATGTATGCTAATAAAGCATCTCTTAGTTAAAGATGGTTTTATGGTCAGATCAATTTTATACAAAACGAATCTTTCGGGGGGGGGGGGGGTTGTCCCCAAAAGCCCCCCCGTTACTACGCCACTGATTGTAACAGAATGAAATAATCGAGATAGATATGGACTTATATATATCAAAATGATCAGAGTGAAAAGAGAAATTGATTGAGCCATGTCCGTCCGTCCGCCCGTGTCAGCTGACACCATCTGTCTTATGGGAGTTGCATGTAAACGAAATCTCACCGACGCTGACATAAACGCCGCTAATAGCCGCCCGTATCAATACGAGTGTAAGGGTGAAAACAGAATCGGAACGTAACGACACGACATTTCGACAACGACAGCTTGTCAAAATTAAAACCCATGCATTCTTATGAAAGCAATTATAATAAACACGAAGCGGCACGACGTCGTCCACCGACAAAATTACGTTGTCGTCAACTTAGGCCGATTTCTAATTTTGGTGACGACGGCGAGCCACCACTGCATTATAAAATATGAAAATTTTGAGAAATCAATAAATCTAACGAAACTTTACAAAAAAAAGCAGAAGTATTTATACACAACCAAATATAATAACAGTTTAAAGCATTCAATTAATAAATTTAACTATTTAATTTATTATTTTACATTAAAAAATTACGATCTGAACCAAAAACTTTTTAGCTGTGAATGAAAAACTGTAATGTGGCAGCAACGAGCCTTCTGTAGGGGCGGTCGTTGCCGCATTTATTATGTTTCAGTCGCTGGGTTAGCACCGACATTTTTACGTCAAGGTACTGTCGTTGTCGCAATGTCGTGTCGTTACGTACCGATTCTGTTTTCACCCTAAAATGTAATGGAATATATCTTTGTTCATAGGAAAAACCGCTTAAGTTTACTTAAGCGAAATATGAGTTATTAGATAATTGTTTAGCTCATTTATTGAAAATAATGTAATTTATGTATATGTTATTAATTCATATGAAACCATTTTTAATACGTTTATTTTAGTTTCAAATAAACTTAAAATCGAGATTATCCAGTTTTAACTTTTTTCTGTTTTTCGGAGCATAACTTCGCACAGAATGAAATAAAAAAGTTGCATAAACGATGTTATATTTGAAAAATATAAATGTTTGAATGAAATAATAGTTATTTCATATCCCTGCTACATAGTAAACGGATAGCGTATTTTTCAAATAAATGAGAAATTAGGCAATGAAAAGAAAAGTAACGAGTAATTTACGATAAATAAAAGCAGTTTTTGTTTCAAAATTATCCCTTTTTACCATTTTTGAACGGGTCAACGGATAGCGAGCCAGTTGGTAGTGAACAACTGATATTTTCCGTCATAAAATCCACACGGGCAAACAAAATTGCGACAAAGGCAGCTGTTAGAAAACTGTGTAAGCACGAAATACAAATTGCGTATGGTTATTCCTTCATTTATTGCCAAAAAAATGTATTTTCTTTTACTTATTTTTCACTTTTCAACAAGAAAATTACAAAATGCATCAGAAATGCAACTCTGACTCCTGAGGAGGGACAGGACCACACCACTCAAAAAACCAATTTTACCCCGCCGTCTTTTGTTACCAATTTTTTATTGCGTTGAAAAATTAAGTTCCGCTTTGGGCTCGTGTTCATGTGATCAAGACGCGTCGATTGACACCCCCCACCTGAAAATTTACCCATTTTCACCTAAACTAGATAATTGCCAAAACTTGGAATACAAAATCGCGCATTTTTTTATTAAACATTTTAGCCTACGTCGCTTTTTTATACTCAGCTGTACTAGTCCACAGAGTATTATAGTTTTAATCACATAACGATGGATTGTAACAGAATGAAATAATCGAGATAGATATAGACTTATTTATATCAAAATGATCAGGGTGAAAAGAGGAATCGATTGAGCCATGTCCGTCCGTCCGTCCGTCTGTCCGTCCGTCTGTAAACACTCTAACTCGCGCAAAAATTGAGATATTTTGATGAAATTTGAAATGCAAATTGGTATCGAGACTGGGACGGTTGGTATTGAAAATGGGCGAAATCGGACGATGGCCACGCCCACTTTTCCTATATAGAAAAAATCGGAAATTTGGTATCTCAGCCACTAATATAGCTAGAGCGATGAAATTTTACCCACGTGTTGAGCTCAGGCCCCAAGAAGAAATTTGATGAAATTTTGGAAAATGGGCGGTGCCACGCCCACTTATTAAGGGTCAAACCTTGAAAGTTTTATATGTCATCACTCAGAAACCATTGAAGATATATCGACAAAATTTGGTACGCGTGATTTACTTACTTAGGCAAACGTTTGGACGGAAAATAGTTAAAATCGGTTGACGGCCACGCCCACTTTTATATATTTGTATTATAAAGTGACCTAATAAAAACATTTTAAGCCATATCTCTGTCAAATATAAAGATCTATCATTGAAATTTTGTCGCATGAGTCCAACTATGGACATAAAACAAAAAACACAAAAATTTTGGAAAATGGGCGGTGCCACGCCCACTTATTAAGGGGCAAACATTGAAAGTTTTATGAGTCATAAATCAGAAACCGTTGAAGATATATCGATGAAATTTGGTACGCGTGATATACTTACTTAGTCAAATATTTGGACGAAAAATTTCTGAAGTCGGTTTAGGGCCACGCCCACTTTTATATATGGGTCTTATAAGGTGACCTAATAAAAACATTTTAAGCGATATCTCTGTCAAATATAAAGATATATCACTGAAATTTTATAGCAGGAGTCCAACTGCGGACATAAAACGAAAAACACAAAAATTTTGGCAAATGGGCGTGGCACCGCCTCTTTTTATAAACAGGAATATACGAGATTTCTGAGCCCATAACTCGACAAATGATTTATATATAATGACTAACCTTGGTGTGTACACTTTTATTACTTGTGGTAATACATGTTGAAAATTTTTGCGAAATCGGTTGACGATCACGCCCACTTATATATATGGGTCTTATAAGGTGACCTAATAAAAACATTTTAAGCGATATCTTTGTCAAATATAGAGATAATTCATAGAAATTTTGTGGCATGAGTTCCATAATAGACCGGAAACAAAAAATATAAACATTTTGTAAAATGGGCGTGGCACCGCCTCTTTTTAGACAAGGGAATATACGAGATTTCTTAGCCTATAACTCGACAAATAATTGAGATATTATGACGGAACTTGGTTTATACACTTCTATAACTTGTGTTAATAGCCACGCAAAAATTTATTGAAATCGGTTTATGACCACGCCTACTTTTTAACAAAGATATTTCTGGAACACCCTTTGGGAACTTGTAACGTGACATCTTTGTAACTAGAAGTCAAATAGGAATGAAATTTTGCACAAAGAATAATATTGATATGCTTAGTTGGATGACTGATAAAAATATTGAAAATGGGCGTGGCGACGCCCACTTTATGCGGCACTCGCTTTATATAAAGTACGCCGTGTTTCCATCGAACGCAAACGAACAATGAAAGCATACAGCTGAGTATCTAATGTTCGATTCCACTCGAACTTAGGCTTCCTTACTTGTTTTCTTAAAATTTAAAAATTTAAATTGAGAATAACTATCGGTACTAAGTTTGGGTATTTCATGCGAAATATTTGTGTCTTTCCATTATTCCAAATACGGCAACACTCACACGGCTGTTCAAAATAGAAAACAGCTGATTTTTGTGTTGTCATGCGGGCATGAAATTCGTTCAACTCGTTATGTTTACGGGTACTCGATTCGTTCGGTAAACTCGTTGATGACTGTTAGCTCCCCAACTCGCGCAAAAATTGAGATATTTTGATGAAATTTGGAATTTAAGTTGGTATCCAGACTGGGACGGTTGGTATTGAAAATGGGCGAAATCGGACAATGACCACGCCCACTTTTCCTATATAGAAAAAATCGGAAATTTGGTATCTCAGCCACTAATATAGCTGGAGCGATGAAGTTTCACCCACGTGTTGAACTCATTCCCCTATGAAGAAATTTGATGAAATTTTGGAAAACGGGCGGTGCCACGCCCACTTATTAAGGGTCAAACATTGAAAGTTTTATATATCATAACTCAGAAACCGTTGAAGATATATCGATGAAATTTGGTATGCGTGATTAACCTACCTAGGCAAATGTTTTGACGGAAAATTGTCAAAATCGGTTGACGGCCACGCCCACTTTTATATATGGGAACTATAAAAGGGCCTAATAAAAACATTTCAAGCGATATCTCTGTCAAATATAAAGATCTATCACTGAAATTTTGTGGCAGGAGTCCAACTACGGACATAAAACAAAAACCACAAAAATTTTGGAAAATGGGCGGTGCCACGCCCACTTATTAAGGGTCAAATATTGAAAGTTTTACAAGCCATAATTCAGAAACCGTTAAAGATATATCGATGAAATTTGGTACGCGTGATATATTTACTTAGGAAAATGTGTGGACGAAAAATTACCAAAATCGGTTGACGACCACGCCCACTTTTATATATGGGTATTATAAAGGGGCCTAATAAAAACATTTTAAGCGATATCTTTGTCAAATATGAGGATAATTCATTGAAATTTTGTAACAAAAAATAGAAAAGGTTTGGAAAATGGGCGTGGCACCGCCTCTTTTTAGACAAAGGATTTATGAGCCCATAACTCAACAAATGACTGAGATATTATGACGAAACTTGGTTTATGAGTCAAGTTTTCTCAAGTGGGCCACCCAAAATCGACTTTTCGATATTGTATGGTTTATGAATCAATTTTGAAAGCTAACAAACATTGTAATATGATCGCAAAAGCGTGTTTGCTAGTTTTGATTTTTCAGCGAGTTATTCGCGGTCAAAGTTTTCTTAACGGTTTTTAATTTTTTTGAATAACTCGGTAACCAATGCTTGGATTCTATTGATTTTTTCGGCATTAGTTAGGAAACTTATTTAGCGACAAGATGTAGTGGTCAGTTTTTGAAATTTCAAAAATGGCATTTCTCAAAACTACATATAGAGCATTCCAACACTAAAATAATGACGTATCAATTTTAAAAATAGGATGTAAAATAAAATAGTTAGAGTGAAAAAACTATTTGCGCGGAATTTGGCGTGATAAAACAAAACCAGAATTCGTGCCTTAACCCACTCAATCATAAGCTTCAGTTTAGGGGCTGGCTTTTGCAAATTTTTTCGATTTAACATGGTCGGGTCATCTAATCGAGCTTTTCGTCCATAAAATGTCCCTTTTTCTCACCTGAAAAAAATTTTTTTTTGTGTTTTTGGGTTTCATTGCATTCAAAAATATTTTGCGCTAAAGTTACAAGCGATAACCACAAGCTATACCCTGTTCGAAAGACAATCAAAATACGCTTCCAAAGACATACAACTTGCGGTGGTAGAGCAAAAACTTGGTGAACTATAGATCGTCAAATTAAAAGATTTGTTAATTTTTGCGATCGAAAGCAAAAACTTTGGTTTAAAAGGTAGATAGGTTTTTTATAAAAATTAGGAAAGTTATATTTTTCCAAAAATTAGCCTGTTAAATTGCATACATTTTAAGCCTAATATTACTAGGATCTGTTGAATACTTTATTTTTGGTAATTTTTTTCAGGTGAAACAAAAGGATATTTGTGAACGAAAAACTCGGTTAATTGACCCGACCGCGTTAAAACGGGAAAAATTTGTAAAAGTCCGCCCTTAAATTTGAAGCTTGTGGTTGATAGGGGTTCGGGACAATTTTGTTTTGTTTTTATCTCGCGAAATACCGCGGAAATAGTTTTTTATTGTAATTCTGTTATCTTACATCCGATTTTTTAAATTGATAAGTCATTATTTCAGTCTTGTGATGCTCTATATTTCCCCCTAACGTGCTTTTGAGCTGTAAAGTAGAAAAAAAAAAAAAAAATATAAAAAAATTGATTTTAACCCCAATCGGCCTTCACTAAAAACGGTGCAACTTTTTTTTGGTAGGGAGTTACCAAAATTTCTTTTCTGCAAAATGAAGCCTGATATTAAGCGCATAGACTGCTGATTTGTGTTTTTTCCTAAACATATGAGAACGTGGAAAAAAACGGGGAAAAAGCGCGATTATTTTCAAAAAATGTATTTTTGAAATATGCCATTTTTGAAATTTCAAAAACTGACCACTACATCTTGTCGCTAAATAAGTTTCCTAACTAATACCGAAAAAATCAATAGAATCGAAGCATTGGTTACCGAGTTATTCAAAAAAATTAAAAACCGTTAAGAAAACTTTGACCGCGAATAACTCGCTGAAAAATCAAAACTAGCAAAAACGCTTTTGCGATCATATTACAATGATTGTTAGCTTTCAAAATTGATCCATAAACCATACAATATCGAAAAGTCGATTTTAGGTGGCCCACTTGAGAAAACTTGACTCTTATACACTTTTATAACTTGTGTTAATAGACACGCAAAAATTTATTGAAATCGGTTTATGACCACGCCAACTTTTTAACAAAGATATTTCTAGAAAACCCTTTGGGAATTTGTAACGTGACATCTTTATAATTAGAAGTCATAAAGGGATGAAATCTTGCACAAAGAATAATATTCATATGCTTAGTTGGATCAATGATAAAAATTTTGAAAATGGGCGTGGCTACGCCCACTTTATGCGGAAATTGCTTTATATAAAGTATCTACACCGTGTTTCCATCAAACGCAAACAAACAATGAAAGCATACAGCTGAGTATCTAATGTTCGATTCCACTCGAACTTAGGCTTCCTTACTTGTTTTTTTTTTTTGCTTTTGTTTTTGTTTTTGTTACTGTAGTGTTGGAGAAATTATATATGATAGAAAACAGTCTGTTTTAGCCAACCAGCCTTTAACTTCAGTAAAGATAATTTTTTTTTCATTAAAAAGTTGTTTTCCTTTCTCGTCGACATAATCCCTAAACTCTTTGTGAAATACTTCGCAATGCCTTTGTAGTGCATAATCATTTGTATTATTTTTAAATACTTTATAGAAAAAAACGCATTGCATATCGCCGAAAGCATTTTCCATCAATAAACTTTCTCGCCGGGCGTTTTATTTGTGGGCATACATACATACATTACTTGCATCAAGGAATGAATGAATTTGCCTTGACCTGTATAAAGTCAATGCTTGCGTTCAACAACGAAGCGACGAGGCCAAGCACAATATTTATAGTTCGACGCAGGGTTAGCAACTCGGAGAAGAAAAAGTATTGTACCAGAGCCGTCAAATTATTGTATTTTGAACAAAATTATTGTACATTTCAAAATTACTCCTGCGGCCTAATATGTACCTTCATCAAGTTTTCTAAATTATCAGCTTTTTGATATAAATTAAATCTAATTTGCGATGATTTATTCCGCGTTGTTGCCATTTTTAACGCACAAACTATGTTTACACCACTCAATAGTTCAAACGACTAACTACATTTGTACCTCGCGACACCGACAATAATTTTTTACACAGAAATTCGGGGAATGCACGCAAATTCCGGGAATACATAGAAACAAGGGCAATAAGCTTGTTTTTGCTGAGAAATAAACGGTTGTATTTGAAAAAAAATCGATAAGCTCAGAAAAGTTAACCAAGAGTTAACTTTTTAGAGCCGTACGTGGACGCTCAAATTTGGTTAACTTACCCGAAGGTTTAACTTTCTCGCGAGTTAACTTTTGTGCGATTCTACTGTACTATGTTCATGCTGGATTTGAAATGCAACATTTTGCATTTTCGAAGATGGCTTTTCGAAAAGCTGCCGCATTTTGTAAATACGCATTTGAGAAGTTCGAAACAAACGGATCTAATAACCCAGATTACGTAAATCAGGTGTTGAGGTTTTTTTGTTTTGACTAATTAAAAAAATATAACAAGAATTTATAATGATAGTACCTGGATGACCGAGCTTATCTCGGGCTGCCATTTTTTCGCAGGTCCTCGCAAGCGAAATAAAAAGTTAAAATAAAAACTCGGACCCGGCCAAGACATCACAATTAAAAGAGTACTATGTTGAAGTCCTCATCAAGACCTTTCATTTTATACCCATATCGCTCAGAGACATTCGAGGCTCATCCGTGTCCACGTTTTGACCCATATCTCGGGACCCGGCCTAGGCACCACAATTAAAAGAGTTCTATGTTGAAGTCCTCATCAATACCTTTCATTTGATACCCATATCACTCAGAGACATTAGAGAGTCAACCGGGTCCACGTTTTGACCCATATCTCGGGACCCGGGATAAAAGTTAGTAAAAAAAATTAAATTTTTCGAGAGTTCACCTCCGAGGCTCCCTGCATACCAAATTTCATGAAAATCGTTGGAGCCGTTTTCGAGATCCTGATTATATATATATATATATACAAGAATTGCTCGTTTAAAGGTATTATAATATATACAAGAATTGCTCGTTTAAAGGTATTAGATATCACTAATCTTACAAACCAAACGTACCAACCGCTTTGGTATCAAGAGTGACGTCATCATGGAGCTCGTGTGCCCATTGCTGCTCTATATGCGTAATCTGCAGAGTTGTGTTTAGCATTTACATTCAAAATGCAGAATTGAAGTCGCATTTGCATTTCGGTAGAGAATTTTTTATGGATAAATGTAACATTTAATGTTGTATTTTAGGCTAAATATGAAAATGTCTCCGAAATGCTAAATGCAGGCTCAGCATGAACATAGTATAACCTACGCGTCTTGCGTTTTCCAATTCTTACTTCAAAATGAAATATTTAATTTAATTTTTGGCATTGATATTAATTTTAGTTTTAATAAATAACCCTTCTGTTACATTTAGGTCATTTGATGACCTTTTTCTGCTTAATTTTCTCATAAATGCTAATATGAACAAAATTTTAGAATTTCCCTCAATGTATTTCTGTATTGAGGAAAATCCTTTCGCAAAAGCATAAAAAGAAGGATTTTGCATTATCAAACAAGTGGTAACATCAAGAGTTACGTGTGCGCCCCTTCAGGTCATTCAGTGACCGTCAGTGTTATTTTGTGCGCAAAAGCTGATTTTTATTAAATTCGTATAAAAATGAAAGAGTGCAAGCTTCGGTAAGTATTTTAACTCCAATATTTTATTATTTGTGATATATTTTCAGATTAATATATGTATGGTTTAGAGCCAAATCGCCTGACACAAAGCCAAATAGAGTACATCTATTATATAAAAATAAGTCGCAATTTCCTCCCTGATGATTTAACTCCAGAACGGCTGGACTGAATTAAATGAAATTTTGCACGTATTTTTCGATTGAGCCCGACGTGGTTTATGGCCAAAAAAAGTATAAGAATCCGGGAAGGTTTTGGAGATATCCCACATAATGTGGACCTGGGTAACCCTATAACGGGTTCGTACGATATGGGTATCAAATGAAAGGTGTTGACGAGTGCTTGAACAAGGTGTAGTTATTGGTCCCATATAAGACCCCGTATTCGAGGTATTTCCTGAAATATGAACCAGGTGTGACCCCAAACGGGTTTTCTACAAAATGGGCATCAAATAAAAGGTGTTGGTGAGTATTTAAAAAAGAGGTAATTTTCAATACCCTATGCGACCCGTTTTCCGAGATATCGACCAAAATGTGGACCAGGGGTGACCCTAGAAAGTCTGGAGGGATAGAATAGGCATAGGGATAGGGCTAGAGATATGGATAGGGATAGGTATATGGATAGGGACAGACATAGGGGTAGGGATAGGGATAGGGATATGGATAGGGATATGGATATGGATAGGGATAGGTATATGGATAGGGATAGGTATAGGGACAGGGATAGGGATAGGGATAGGCATAGGGATAGGGATAGGGATAGGGATAGGGATATGGATAGGGATAGGAATAGGAATAGGGATAGGGATAGGGATAGGGATAGGGATAGGGATAGGGATAGGGATAGGGATAGGTATAAGGATATGGATAGGGATAGGGACAGGGACAGGGACATTGATAGGGAGAGGAATAGGGATAGGGATAGGGATAGGGATAGGGATAGGGATAGGGATAGGGATAGGGATAGGGATAGGGATAGGGATACGGAAAGGGATAGGGATAGGGATAGAGATAGGGATAGGGATAGGGATAGGGATAGGGATAGGGATAGGGATAGGGATAGGGATAGGGATAGGGATAGGGATAGGGATAGGGATAGGAATTAGGGATTAGGGATAGGGATAGGTATAAGGATAGGGATAGGGATAGGTATAAGGATAGGGATAGGGACAAGGATAGGGATACGGCAACACGGTAATCTAGAACTTTTCCTTTAGGCTTTATAGGAATAAATTTTAGGCAGAACAACGTCTGGCGGGTCAGCTAGTCATTGATAATGATGTGGATGTTGATGCGTGTAGTGAAGTTGAGGGCGAAGACAATATAGTCGATTAGTTTGAGCCCGATGGTTCTTCTTACGAATATGCAGGAAGTGATAACGACGAATTAATTGACTTTGTATTGGAAAATGAAGGTAGTACCCACTCCCGTGTATTATTCTACAGATAGAAATATTGAGTGGTCAACGTAGCCGGTTAGGCAGAATAGTAGTAGGACAACAATAGAAAATATAACTTACCGAAACAGCTTCTATAATTCTACAAAATTAGAAGTGCATACAACTGACCAACTTGTTGAAACATATGCATACAAAAGACAAACCAATGTATGGACAAAATCGTACAGAGTCACCGTTTCCACAATCTTTGGTCTGGAACATAAAAATTAAAAATATATTAAGTATATGCATTTAAATAAGTGTATAAACCGATAAATAATCAATTGAACTAATACATTTTGAAAATTTCCATTGAAATTATACTTCCATATCGATATATATGAAAAACACAGGTAAGGTCATTCTGTGACCTTAATGTCACATGCGTTAGTTTTTTTGAATGTAACAGAAGGGATAAAAGTTACATATTTGTATTATTTCAAATATCTTAGAAAAAGCAAAAAGAGAAAAATGAAAGAAGCGCACAAGGATAAAAACATATGGAGAGTTGCCAGAGTTACAAGAATTTTAAATCTGTGGTATGTAAACAACACGTTGAGTGAATACTAAACTTAATTTCTGTGGTACAGTACTTGAATCTTATATTTTTTATAAAATGAATATCGCTGAAATTATTGTACTTTTAGCGATATTGTACGCGTAGGATTGAGGATTGAAAAAGTCATGAAATTATTGTACGTGTACAATAATTATTGTACGGTTGCTGACACTGTCCTCCTCCCTCCGTCAGCGGAATATGAGAATAGGGTGTTACACAGTAAGTAAATTGAAAAAAAAAATTTCACTTTTGCAAAAACTGAGTGGGGCTACTCCAAAAACCCCGCAATTTTGAAGAATTTCAAGGCAAGATTTTCTTAAAATTTTTAACAACCTGTGAATATACGAAAAATATGTTTTGTGAAAGTCTGTGAAAATATCATAAATGGGTAGATCTTAAATGGGCGGCACCCACCAAACACAGTCTCTAACGCTAGAAATTTTGTCGAGATTACCTTAGAGAACTAGTGTAATCTATATATATAAAAATGATTTGGTATTGAATTGAAACGCTAAAACTTGAAAACGGCTGAACCAAATCAAATACTTCCTTAGGGGGGTTTGTTTGTTGTTACCCCGCCAAGGTTTAGTCGAAGAAAAAATTAAAAAATGTTAGGGGGCGTGGCACCTCCCATACAACCTTAATTTTTAAAGCTGATTATCTCTAAAACAGTTTAAGGTAGGGAGCTGAAAATTGGTATAGAGGTAGGTGATATCAAAACCCTTCTCACTCAGAAAAGTGGGGGTTATCAAAAAAGGAGGCGTGGCAGCTCCCATACAACATTAATTTTTGAAGCTGATTATCTCTAAAACAGTTTAAGGTAGGGAGCTGAAAATTGGTATAGAGGTAGGTGATATCAAAACCCTTCTCAATCAGAAAAGTGGGGGTTATCAGAAAAGGGGGCGTGGCACCTCCCATACAACCTTAATTTTTAAAGCTGATTATCTCTAAAACAGTTCATGGTAGGGAGCTGAAAATTGGTATAGAGGTAGGTGATATCAAAACCCTTCTCACTCGGAAAATTGGGGGTTATCACAAAAGGGGACATGGCACCTCCCATACAACCTTATTTTTGAAAGCTGATTATCTCTAAAACAGTTTAAGGTAGGGAGCTGAAAATTGGTATAGAGGTAGGTGATATCAAAACCCTTCTCAATCAGAAAAGTGGGCGTTATCAGAAAGGGGACGTGGCACCTCCCATACAACCTTAATTTTTAAAGCTGATTATCTCTAAAACAGTTCAAGGTAGGGAGCTGAAAATTGGTATAGAGATAAATGATATCAAAACCATTCCCACGCATATAAGTGGGGGTTATCGGAAAAAGGGGCGTGGCACCTCCCATACAAACTTAATTTTTCATGCTGAATATCTCTAAAATTGTTTACGCTAGGGACTTGGAAATTGGTGTGGAGATAAACGATAACAATTCCATATTAACGCAAAATAATAGGAGTTATACGAAAAGGGGGCGTGGCTCCTCCCAACAACGCTTAATTTTTTTAGCTGAATATCTTTAAAAGCATTTAAGTCAGGGACCTAGAAATTGGTACAGAGCTATATGATATCAAAACAATTTTTGTGCATAAAAGTGTAGGTTATCGGAAAAGGGGACGTGGCACCTCCCATACAAACTTAATTTTTCAAGCTGAATATCTATAAAAGCGTTTAAGGTTGGCACCTGAAAATTGATCAGGAGATGAACGATATCAATAGCATGCTTATGAAAAAAACAGTAGTTTTGGAAAAAGGGCGCGTGGCACCTCCCATGGGTTCTTAATTTTTAAGGCTATATATCCCTAAAAGCGTTCATGGCATGTACATAGAATTCACTATGCAGATATACGATATCAATACCATGTTCACCCAAAAAAAGAAAAGATTTATCGAAAAATGGGGCATTGCACCTCCCATACGTACTAGACTTTTGAGGCTGAATATATCTAAAAGGGTTGGAGGAAGGGCCTGAAAACCATTATGGAGGTATACTATACGTATCAATACTCTTACTTAATTGGTTAAAATAGCCAATACTCAGTGAAAATAAATATCCGGAACAGAAAACTAAAAATTTTGTGTATCGTGCAGCCTTAAACTAAATACTAAAATTATATGCTTTTGAAGTTGTATACACAATGAAGTAGTGAAAAATCGTTAATTTTCTATTAAAAACAATACCGGTGTAATAACAATTTTTGAAATGAAATTAATAAAAAAAATCTATTTTGGGCAGAACGAAGTTTGCCGGGTCAGCTAGTTCTCTATATATTCTCAAATCGATAACTATGGTTGAAAACTATACTAGAATTCGATTAGCGAGTGATTAGAGAAGAAGCCAAATCTCACGCCTTTTATCAATTCTCAATATATTTCTGTGATATATTGAATATACATACATATATTGAAATTAGATACTAAAAAATGGTAAAGTTAATATTACCGTAGTACAATGTTTTCCATTAAAAAGTACAAGAATAATTTAAATAACAAGACTGAGTTTTGTTTAAATTTCAGTTCTTATAAATGTGGTAAACATATACATGTCAATATATATAATCATATGCAATTTAGGCACATATTGCGTTAAGTACCTGGATGACCGAGCTTATCTCGGGCTGCCATTTTTTCGCAGGTCCTCGCAAGCGAAATAAAAAGTTAAAATAAAAAAAATTAGTGGAAAAATTAAACTTTTCAGAAGTTTGCGCCCGAGACCCCTTGTATACTAAATTTCATGAAAATTGTTGAAGCCATTTGTGAGATCCAGAACTAAAGTAAATCCGACACGCTTGGCCGTGATACCTCTACCTCTTCATGTCCTTCTCCCTCTACTTTTCTTTTTCCTTTCTCTTTATCTTTCATCTCCGTTTCCTTTTCTTTTCCCTTTTCCTGTCGCTCTCTCTAATCCCTCCTTTTCTCTCACCCCCCTATTCGTTCTCCCTTCCCCTCTCCCTTCCCCTCTCCCAATCTCTCTCTCACCCTTTCCCTCTCCCATTCTATATTGGTTTCCTCTTCCTTTCCCATTCCCATTCCATTCCATTCGACTTTCTTTTTCCTTTTCATGTTCCCTTTACTTAGGGAACCAGGTTGAGCATTACATCGAAGAGATCTCTATATTGAAGCCATGATTCCTAATTTTCGGAGTCATCTATATTCAAGTCCCCATTAAGACCTTTAATTTGATACCAATATCGCTCAAAAACATTCGAGGGCACCCGGGTCCACCTTTTGACCGATATCCGAGGACCCGGCCTAGGCATTACAATTAAAATCGTTAGATGTCGAAGTCCTCATCAAGACCTTTCATTCGATACGAAGGGCGCTCAGAAACATTCGAGGTCAACCGGGCCCACGTTTAGACCCATATCTGGAGACCCGGCCTAGGCATCACAATTAAAAGAACTCTAAATTGATGTCCCCATCAAGACTTTTCATTTGATATCAAAATCGCTCAGAGACATTCGAGGGTCATCCGCGTCCACGTTTTGACCCATATCTGGAGACCCGGCCAAGGCGTCGCAATTAAAAGAGTTCTAAGTTGATGTCCTCATCAAGACCTTTCACTTGATATCAATCTCGCTCAGAGACATTCGAGGGTCAACCGGATCCACGTTTTGACCCATATCTGGGGACCCGGCCAAGGCATCGCAATTAAAAGAGTTCTATGTTGAAGTCCTCATGAAGATCTTTCATTTAATACCCATACCGCTCAGAGACATTCGAGGGTCATCCGGGTCCACGTTTTGACCCATATCTGGGGACCCGGCCTAGGCATCACAATTAAAAGAGTTCTATGTTAAAGTCACCATCAAGACCTTTCATTTGATACCCATATTGCTCAGAGACATTCGATGGTCAACCGGGTTCACGTTTGGCCCATATCTCGGGACCCTGCCTAGGCACCACAAATAAAAGCGTTCTATGTTGAAGTCCTCATCAAGACCTTTCATTTGATACCCATATCGCTCAGAGACATTCGAGGGTGATCCAGGTCCACGTTTTGACCCATATCTCGGGACACGGCCTAAGCATCACAATTAAAAGAGTTCTATGTTGAAGTCGTCATCAAAACCTTTCATTTGATACCCATATCGCTCAGAGACATTCGAGGGTCATCCGGGTCCACGTTTTGACCCATATATCGGGATCCGACCTAGACACCACAATTAAAAGATTTCTATGTTGAAGTCCTCATCAAGACCTTTGATTTGATACCCATATCGCTCAGAGACATTCGAGGGTCATCCGGGTCCACGTTTTGACCCATATCTCGGGACCCGGCCTAGGCATCACAATTAAAAGAGTTCTGTGTTAAAGTCACTATCAAGACCTTCCATTTAATACCCATATCGCTCAGAGACATTCGAGGGTTATCCGGTTCCACGTTTTGACCCATATCTCGGGACCCGGCCTAGGCATCACAATTAGAGTTCTATGTTAAAGTCACCATCAAGACCTTCCATTTAATACCCATATCGCTCAGAGACATTCGAGGGTCATCCGGGTCCACGTTTTGACCCATATCTTGGGACCCGGCTTAGGCATCACAATTAAAAGAGTTCTATGTTAAAGTCCTCATCAATACCTTTCTTTTGATACCCATATCGCTGAGAGACATTCGAGGTTCATCCGGGTCCACGTTTTGACCCATATCTCGGGACCCGGCCTAGGCATCACAACTGAAAGAATTCTATGTTGAAGTCCTCATCAAGGCCTTTCATTTGATACCCATATCGCTGAGAGACATTCGAGGGTCATCCGGGTCCACGTTTTGACCCATATCTCGGGACCCGGCCTAGGCACAACAATTAAAAGAGTTCTATGTTGAAGTCCTCATCAAGACCTTTCATTTGATACCCATATCACTCAGAGACATTCGAGGGTCATCCGGGTCCACGTTTTGACCCATATCTCCAGACCCGGGATAAAAGTGAGTAAAAAAATTAAATTTTTCGAGATTTTACCCCCGAAGCTCCCTGGATTCCAAATTTCATGAAAATCGTTGGAGCCGTTTTCGAGATCCTGATTATATATATATATATATACAAGAATTGCTCGTTTAAAGGTATTAGAAGATTAGATAGATAAAATCTAAACAATGAAAAAATCATGTAAAAGGAGACAAAGCTTTGTTTTTCATTTCAATTGGAAGTATTTGCAAATTCTGATTAGAATCTCATTAGAGAACTACATTAGAATTCGATTCGAGAATTATAATTTTCTCGATTTGAGAATTAGGTACCCTTTTGTTTGAGAACGCTATGATTCTCGATAGATTTTCGAGTCGTCCTCTAACGTTAGAGGTTTGAGAATGAGGCTAGTTCTCGAGTTATTCTCAAATCGATAACTAACCTCAGTGTTTGTTGGGGCATTTCATTAACTTTTAGTAGGAATCACTGCCCATAGCATGCATTTTGACTTGGAGGAGGGCAGCCAACAAATATTTAAGTACTGATTCAATGATTCCAATTCAATTCAAGAATCAGCTCTGGCAAATAGTTAGATCACCCAGCTCGTTTGATCCATTTAATATTATGAAACTTATGTAGAAAAATGAACAGAAGCCAATCATCTCAAAATTTCACAAATAAATTTTGCGAAACTGCCAATTGAAATACATATCGCTAGCTTAGAGTGCAAATTGTGTAAGTCCTCTTTTTCAATTTTTTTTTGGAGAGATAAAAAACAAAAAATAAAAGAATTTCGAAATGGAAACAAAATTTTCTGTTCATGTAAATATTTTGGACTTACAGAATTTTCTTCGCTTTTTGGACTTACACAATTTGCGTATCACTGAATAACAACGAGTAGAAATATTACAAGAGTCACAAACTTGTTTAGCGCGGTGCGTTTTTGATTTTTCTAGCGTTGTACATAAAAATACACTTTTTCATAAAAATGGACTTACACAGTTTGCACTCTAAGCTAGCGATATGTATCACGTGGTCAGAAAGCTTTCGGTAAAACTGCGATCTGAAATTGCACCATTTAAATTTTTTTTTCAATAATTTTTCGGTGATACGAAAAAACTATAAAAGTATCAATTTGTGATTCCAATATTTTTGAGGCTGCGGCAACACTAGTGGCCATGCTTGACCTTTAGGACGCATGAAAAAATGTATGAAATAGGATGCCTCCCAAAGTAAACGAGGAGTCAGGTATCGGCTCTCAGCTATAGGTAACTTGAGAAATAAAATAACAATAAAAAACATTGAATCTAACAACAAAAACAATGATGATAATCATCCTTTTAAATTTTATTTTTTACAATGATGAAAACCAGTCATAGATGCTTTTTCGAAAAAACGGATTTTGGCTAGTAACATGAAGAAACTATGAAGGAGAATGTAGGCGATCAGCTGACTTCTTCTTCAATCTTCATAAACACACGAACACAAGCATTTTGTTTTTGTTGACATACCACACACACGCACCCTAGCATTTCCATAGGGGCCGGTTCTGTCAAATTCTTCTACATTCCAGTTTCCATGACATTTCATGCGATAACCTTTATTATTGAATCATGGGCTAGTAAACATAATAAACTCAACATCCGCTCATCATACTTCTTCAGGCGGACTTCACCGAGGTTCGAACTTAAGTCTTTTCGATTGGTAATCCAATGACAATCCCATTGAGCTACCACCGCCGTCAGCTTTGTTTCGCTTAATTCTCAATTTTCCTCTTATTACAATCCACATACCAACAACAGTAGCTTAATGACACTCTGTCTTTGCTACCTGGTATGTTGGTGCGATTGTGTGTTTGTTTTGTACAAAGATCTAAAGCTATTAACAAGCAAAGCTTTTTTACAGACAATGCTTGTTGTTGTTTTCAGATTTTTGTTTTTCGTCAGGCTCTCCGATTTATATATTTACGTATGCTTTTAAATGGCCGTTTTTTTATATAAATATATTTTTATATAATATGTATATAAAATTCACATAAACTCAAATTTAAAAAAAATATTGTTTTCAGTTCGAAAATATTGCTCAAAGTATATATTTTAATATGTTACAGTTAATGCTCGAACTTTACCCCACCCACGCCACCATAATATAACAAATATAATGGATCACCGGGCACACGATGACCAAATTTTAATTAACAAAGGAGTGTATATTCCTTCCCCTTCACCAGCGCCACCTCCCGATGGTTCATATTACAACATGAATAGTGACAGATACCTTTCCTACCCACCAATGGTAAGTATTCAGAAAACTAATTATCATATTAAGTTCAGATATATTTATGCAACTTATGTCTTTTTATACTCAGCCGTAATAGTACACACCCTAAGAAAAAAAAAAACATTAATGAAATTGCTTCTCTATTTTGAACACTATTTTCTTAGTTTTGGGTAAATGTTCCCTAAACATGCTAAAATGATTATAAAAATATGTTTTACAATGTTTTTATATACTTGTTGAAAAGAAATTCATACATTAAAATATGATTTCTTAAACGCTATTTCATTCCCAACTTGTCATTGCTTTAAAGATTTGATTTCTTTAATTTTGATAAGTTGAATTCTCATACAAATCACTATGGCAACGAATATGTTTGCATGTTTTTGAACATTTTTGAGAAAATTAACACAAAACACTATGAAAATTTGTTTGCTTTAACACAAACCAAGGAAGCGTTTGCTTACAATTTTTTCAATCAGCTTAATACCGAAACAAACTGATAGAAAACAAGTAAGGCAGCCTAAGTTCGAGTGGAATCGAACATTAAATACTCAGCTGTATGCTTTCATTGTTTGTTTGCGTTTGATGGATTTTATATAAAGCGAGTGCTGCATAAAGTGGGCGTAGCCACGCCCATTTTCAACATTTTTTTCAGTCATCCAACTAGGAATATGAATATTATTCTTTGTGCAAAATTTCATTCCTTTATGACTTCTAGTTACAAAGATGTCACGTTACAAATTTCCAAAGCGTGTTCCAGAAATATCTTTGTTAAAAAGTAGGCGTGGTCATAAACCGATTTCAATAAATTTTTGCGTGTGTATTAACACAAGTTATAAAAGTGTATAAACCAAGTTTCGTCATAATATCTCACTTATTTGTCGAATTATGGGCTCCGAAATCTCGTTGATTCCTTTGTCTGAAAAGAGGCGGTGCCACACCCATTTTCCGAAATTTTTCTATTTTTTGTTTCCGATCTATTGTAGAACTCATGCCACAAAATTTCAATGTATTATCTTTATATTTGACAAAGATATCGCTTAAAATGTTTTTATTAGGCCACTTTATGATACCCATATATAAAAGTGGGCGTGGTCTCAACCGATTTCGCTAAAATTTTGAATATGTATTACTACGAGTAGTGAAAGTGTATACACCAAGTTTCGTCATAATATATCGATTATTTGTCGAGTTATGGGCTCAGAAATCTCGTATATTCCTGCTTCTAAAAGGAGGCGGTGCCACGCCCATTTTCCAAAATTTTTGTATTTTTTGTTTTATGTCCATAGTTGGACACCTTCCATAAAATTTCAATGATATATCTTTATATTTGACAGAGATATCGCTTAAAATGTTTTTATTAGGTCACTTTATAATACCCATATATAAAAGTGGGCGTGGTCGTCAACCGATTTTGGCAATTTTTCGTCCAAACATTTGCCTAAGTAAGTATATCACGCCTACCAAATTTTATCGACATATCTTCAACGGTTTCTGAGTTATGACTCATAAAACTTTCAATGTTTGCCCCTTAATAAGTGGACGTGGCACAGCCCATTTTCCAAAATTTCACCATATTTCTTCATAAGGGTCTGAGCTCAATACGTGTGTGAAATTTTATCACTCTAGCTCTATTAGTGACTGAGATACAAAATTTGCGATTTTTACTATATAGAGAAAGTGGGCGTGGTCATGGTCCGATTTCGCCCATTTTCAATACCATCCGTTCCTGTCTTGATACCAACTTACATTTCAAATTTCATCAAAATATCTCAATTTTTGCGCGAGTTATCGTGCGCACAGACGGACAGACGGACGGACATGGCTCAATCGATTTCTCTTTTCACCCTGATCATTTTGATATATATAAGTCTATATCTATCTCGATTATTTCATTCTGTTACAATCCACCGTTAGGAAATCAAAACTATAATACTCTGTGTACTAGTACAGCTGAGTATAAAAATGCAAGCAAGCGCTTGACTTTTAAGAAGATCCTTCAATCATTGGATCTGAAGGAATAGGCGCACAGAAATGGAAGATGAACTCAATTCTGCCAGTTTTTTTTCTGCAGATAGTTGTAAGAAAACCAAAGGGGTTAGCGGTTTGTACATACGTATGTATGTACTAAAAGGCTGCAAGAGTGCTGAAAAAGTTAACTCTGAGCAGTGGCGGATCCACGGGGGGGCGGGGTTTGGGGGTTCAACCCCTCCCCCCCTTGTGGTTTATCATAGATCCCAAATTAATGCCTTTATAGATTCTGCTCCCAAATTTCCCAAACTGATCAAGGAAAACTCTATCATTCCAAAAGCAATGGTTGGATGGGTTTAGCTGTCCAAAGGAAAAACTCGACATTTATTTTCAGATTATATTTTATATGCACATATATATATGTGTGAAAAGACAATTGCGCACTTGGCTTAAAGAATGTAAAACAATGTTGCAATGAATTTGAAATAACAGAAGATCTCATTAAATTAATGAAGAAAGAATTAATTTATGAAGAGAAAGAGTCAACTAGTGATGACGACATAATGATAGATATTGAATGTGATATCTAATTTGTTTGATATAGTTAAGTACATGCTATGTATGTATAAATATATTATTTTTACACAAATTTATGATTTTTTCCTTATATTGCATGCAATACTTTTGTGCCTGAATTTGAAAAATAAATTTAAAACCTGTTAATTTGAAACAAAATTTTTTAGCAACCATTTTTAGCCACGAACCAAATTTTTTAGCCATTTTAACCACAAATTAAATCAAATCTAGCCACCACGAAAATTTTTCAACGGCAATGCTGGTGATGAGTGTAATTCGCAATGATGGGCAAAACCTTAGCACCTGCTAAATGAGAGTAAGCGCCCTTGTACGCAGTGATGCCGTAATTGGGCCTTTCGGACCAAACTGGTCCGATAAATTTACTTTGGGCTGTTGGGCGCCTAAAATAAATTTTGGTCCGATTTGTAATATGAATATTTTTAGTGGAGACAATTTCTCTGACGCTAAACATTTTATCTTTCCCGTGTAAAGTTCTTTTATTGTTATATCTAAATTCGCTTGGGACTCGTCTCGCATGCCAAGTTTAATGAAACGTCAAAATCAGACAATCTGACATTTATTGTGCAAATAAAATGCTGAATACGTGCTATTCCACGAATAGGTTTGGTTGGAGTGGCTGCCACAGAGTCGCACTTAGGCCAGTGTAGAGGCCCGTTGTGATACCACAAGAAGAAAACTGATTACTCCTCCTTTTTGAACCAATTTGAGAACTTAATGCAGTTCACCAGGGCCCTCACTATGTAGTTCTATTTAAAAGCGAAATGTGATTCGAAAGCACATTCTTATTGTATAGAATATATGGAATAGAACTCGAAATCAAACGAATTTTCTTTCGAATTAAACTACAGAGTGAGGGCCCAGGTCCTTTATGTCGACATCCGCGTCTTTGCATAGGCTATCCAGGAAGGAAGTCTCAAGAAAGCGTCGTCTGCCGCTGTTAAGAGCCGAGCAGTGGCAGATGAGGTATTCGATTGTCTCCTCGCCTCCAGCTTATGCAGCATCTGCGGTAGGGTGCACCTAGCCTCTCTGCGTGTTTTCCGATGAGGCAGTGTCCTGTGAGTACCCCCACAAGGTTCGAGATGTCATCTCTCCTTAGAGTACTGATGAGATCACTTGTGAACCCATTTCTGCCAGGTTTGCCTTTATGTTCGACATACTGGCTTCTGTTGCCATCTATCACTTGCTAGTTTATAGATATGCGGTTTAAGAATTAAATTGTTTGTGGCTAACGGCATACCTATGTGTTCTTTGTCAGGAAGAACCTGCTCGGTAGTGCCCTGCCCGCAGGTTCATCCGCCCTACAATTGCCATTGATATCCCTACATCCCAGGACCTACACGAGGTGCAGCAAGGTCTGTTTGGCCATCTCCTTTAGAGATCGGCGACAGTCTAGTGTTAGTTCTGAATTGAATGAGTGGGAGCCAAGATTACTTAGTATGTACATATGTATTTAAAAATAAATATGTAATTCCATTTTAAGTTGACTTCTGATTTTTGGGCGTTTTTTTGCGGAATTGGGCGGTAATTAATCGTTAAATTTTTTTTCAGTGGCAACACTGGGCTTGAATGTAGTGGTCAGCGTTGCCACTTTTGGTACTTTCGTACCTAAACTGGTACTTTGAAAATGATTTGGTACGTTGCTTTTGATTTTGGTACTTTTTCCTTAAAAGCAATGTTTTGAGAAAACAATGTTTATTTATTTCCATCTGTCTTTTATTTTTCTATATATTATTTTTGTTCGTCCACTAAAAGAACAGTAATTATGTTGATTAATTACATCGCAAACACGCGATCGGTATCCCAAAGCAGTAGATGTTATGAAATCGATACAATTCTTGATCACTAGCATGACCCCACTATACCGGTCGTAGCATTATGTCACCAAACATTTACCGTATTTTGTTAGAGATTTTTGGCAATTAGTTATCAAAATTAGCAAACAAATTGTATGGAGGGAATAAGGTAGCTCAGTTTGACCTTCGTGTGCTGTGGCACTTGCTCCTAGCGAAGAAAAAAATCAGTTAATGGCATGCTACAGCCGCTGTTAGTGAGCCCTGATCACAACCCGATAAATATACATGTATCAAGTAAATTTTATATGGAAATAGAGTGATGGAGAAGTAAAAAGTTAAATTAATTTAAAGCGCGATAATTTTATTAATTTTGGGTTTGTTTTCTTTAATTTTTTAAATACTCTTTTTTCTTTTTGCTAACATTAATATCGCACCCTAAATCATTAAATGACACAACTCAAAATTTGTTGAAATCGGTTTTTAATCATAAACCGGTACGCAGAACATATCTCTAGCATTTTCAACATCATTGCTTGTAAAGAAAAAAATTTGTCTGGCTCATGAAAATGTTTGAGTTTTGAGTTGTGAAATTTATGATTTAGGGTGCGATATATTGAAGTTAATTTTCCCTTAAAAAATAATAAATGAAAAAAAAAACCGTTTGGCACTCTCAAAAGCAATTTGGTACGTTTTTTGGTACGAGGAAAAATATGCTAGTGGCATCACTGTTTACGCTCTTTATTTGTCTGTAGTAGTGACAATCGGTGTGTATACGTACCAGTGATGCCACTCACATATTTTTCCTCGTACCAAAAAACGTACCAAATTGCTTTTGAGAGTACCAAAAAGATTTTTTCGTGTAATAGTCGTAGTAGACAAATGGTTTTTTTCTCATTTAAGCTGGGTATCCACATTATAAGAAATTGCTCAAGAAAAAATTGGCATTTATTTCTTGTGTAATTTCGACGTTTAATTTTTTCTTGAATAAATATATATAATATAAATATTTCTTGGCAAAACCAGCGTTGCCAACCCCATTTTTCGTCAAAATTTGTAATAGATTTTCTTGTGAAGTGGATACTTACTTATTTACTTAATTGGCACGTAACCGTCTAGACGATTTTGGCCGAATCCAACATAGCACGCCAGCTATTTCTGTTTCGTGCAGCGTGGCGCCATTTGGGAATACCTAAGGAGCCAGCATCACTGTCCACCTGATCTTCCCAACGCAGTGGAGGTCTCCCTTTCTTCTGCGTTCAGCGGGTTTCGACAGAAATACTTTCTTGGCCGGAGCACCTTCGTCTATTCTCACGACATGACCTGCCCAGCGGAGCCGCTGGATCTTTATTCGTTGAAGTGGATACTGCCTAAAGAAAATTAGACAGAAGAAAATTTCTTGGCTATTTCTTAAGTTTTTTATACCTTTCATGAGAATGAAATGGTATTATAACTTTGTGCCAAAAAATTTTTGTCGAAAGTACCAGAAGGAAGCGTGGGGGACCCACCAAAATATATACCGATATGATCAGAATCATGAGCTGAGTCGTTTAAGCCATGTACGTCTGTCCGTCCGTCCGTCCGTCTGTGTGAACGCAAACTAGTACCTCAGTTTTTGAGATATCTGAACGAAATTTGGAATACAGGTATGTTGTTATGTGCAGCTGATCATTTGTCTGAACCGGCTGAATCGGACCACTATAATATATAGAAAACAACCGATTATTCAGATATATATGAAAATTTTGGGGTGTGATTTCTGCATAACTTCCCCATTTAAACAGCTAAGCACATGAAAGCTTGAAGTATTTGTACCCATGTTGGCCTAAACAAGATTACCGAAAATTGTCAAGATCGGAGCACTATAACATATAGTTCCACAACAACCGATTGTTCAGATATACACATTTTAGGGTATAACTCCTCCATTTTAACAGCTAAAAGCGTGAAATTATGAAGTATTTGTGCCCATGTTGGCCCAAACGAGGTTAGCGAAAATTGTCAAGATCGAACCACTATAACATATAGCTCCCATACAACCGATTGTTCAGATATAAACATTTTGGTATATAACTTCTCCATTTATATAGCTAACGTCGTGAAATTTGGAAGTATTTGTACCCATGTTTGCTCAAACAAGGTAAGCGAAAATTGTCAAGATCGGACGACTATAATATATAGCTCCCATACAACCGATTGTTCATATATGGACATTTTGGTGTATAACTCCTCCATTTTAACAGCTAACCGCGTGAAATTTTGAAGTATTTGTACACATGTTGGCCTAAACAAGGCTACCGACAATTTTCAAGATCGGACCACTATAACGTATATCTACAATACAACCGATTGTTCAGATATGGACATTTTGGGGTATAACTTCTCCATTTTAACAGATAATGACATGAATCTTTGAAGTATTTGTACCCATATCAGTCCAAATAGAGTTACCGAAAATTGTCAAGATCGGACCACCATAACATATAGCTCCCATACAACCGATTGTTCAGATATACACATTTTGTCGTATAACTCCTACATTTAAATAGCCCAGACACCATTTTTTCTAATAAATCCTTCCATAAATAAGCCACAGAATTGAAATTATAAATTATACTAAATCAGGCTATGTACATACATACATGCATAGGTAACTTTTCATTTCCCCACTCATGACAGGTATGAAGTCTTCGGTACGGCCGAAGACAGCCGCGCTCTTACTTGTTTTATATGGAGTTTTAGCATTTCTTGTGGTGTGGATACCCTGCTTTATTATTTTTTTTTTTAATTAAATTAACTTCACTATATCGCACCCTAAATCATAAAGTGATACAACGCAAAATCCAAAAATTTTCGGGAGTCAAAAACCTTTATTCTTTACAAGCAATGATGTTGAAAAGGCCAAGTATAATTGCTATTTTTCAGACAAAAGAGACACCGATTGAAAAGTTTTTTTTTTGGTAACCACTGCAGATATGTTCTGTGTACCGGTTTATGATAAAAACCCGATTTCCAAAATTTTTTAGCTGTTTCACTTAATGATTTAGGGTGCGATATTAACGCTAACAAAAAAAAAAGATTAAAAAAAGTAAAGAAAATAAACCAAAAATTAATAAATTTATCGCGCTTTTAATTAATTTAACTTTTCACATATCCATCACTTTACTTCCATTTAAAACTTGCTTGATACATGCATATTTATTGAGTAGTGATCAGGGATCACTAACAGCGGTTGTATCATGCCATCAGCTGATTTTTTTTCTTCGCTGAGAGCAAGTGCTACATCACACAAAGGTTAAGCTGAGTTACCATAATCCCTCCATACAATTTTTTTTTTTGCTAATTATGACAACTGCTTGCCAAAAAGCTCTAAAAAAATACGCGGTAATTTTCGGTGACCGGTATAGTTGGGTCATGCTAGTGATCAAGAATTGTATCGATTTCATAAAATCTACGGCTTTGGGATACCTACCGCGTGTTGGCGATGTAATTACGTTGACGCTCTCATTTTATTTTTTTCCCAAACCGTTGCTTTTAAGGAATTCATTTTCAAAGTACCAGTTTTGGTACGAAAGTGGCAACGCTGATACGTACACGGGCGCTTTCTCTCATTTAGCAGGTGCTAAGGTTTTGCCCAAGGCAATTTATGAGCAACCAGTAGGAAATTTAAACCAAATTAACAGCATATTGCATTAGAGTAGAAAGTTTGGAACGTGTTAGATTTTCAAATAAAAAACTCAAGTGTGTTATTTGTTAAGCCTACACATTTCTAAATATGGGCTACTGTTGGCGGGATATGGGTATATTTTTAATTAGTTCTGTATCAAGATTCATTTTCTGAAAAATTTTCAGACAAATGTTTTTAACAAAAACACCATCTACAAAAGGCCGGCCTTGTTTAGCGATGTCTAAGCTGATCATGGAAGATATCTCAGCTTTCGTTTTCGATTTGATTGCTTAATAACTTTTTGGTTGCTTGTTTTTCCGACAGGGTAGGAATATGATGTATTGTGGAACGATTTTCCGTCATCCCTTGTCAAGTTTGGTTTGGAGACAAACCGGTTTCGGCTAATATGCGCCATCTTCAGTGTCTTCTTTCGTTCTGAGTTATTTTGTGTAAGTTCGATATTATTTATAGTAACTAACTTCCGTCGTTTTGTTCAGGTACTTCGTGTTCATGTGATGTGTTCGTGCATTCGTGCGTGTGTGTGTGTGTGAGTCTGTGTTGTGTGTTTAGGTATGCAAATCTATTTTTTGTCATATTTTCATTATTGTACCCTCATTAACCAAGTAGGTAAAAGTCCGTTATTGTCCGTTTGTGTGTTGTTTTGTTTATGTCGGTTTTAGGTCTTTTGTCCTCTTTCGGGTATAGTAGCTTAAGCGGTTCAAATAATGTATCCGATGCGGTGTTTATTTGTTCATTTATTATTTTACCTACGAATGTTTTTTGTTTGTATATCTCCATATTTTCTAATATGTTAAGTCGTCTTCCTTTATGCTGTATGTGGAGAATTTTAGCTGTTTTTCCTATTTTCATGGGTGTACACTTGTTTTCTGCCATGTGGTTGGCGAAATTTGATACCACTGTCGTTGATGATTTTCTTATTTTCTTATTGTAATCCCTTATGTGTTCTCGATATCTCGTCTTGATTTGGCGTCCTGTTTGTCCTATATAACTGTTTTGGCATTCGCAAGTCAATTTGTATACGCCTTGTTTGTCAAAGAGGTCTTCCTTGTTAATGTTGTTTCGTAGAAGTTTTCCCATATTGTTCCTCGTTTTAAATGCTGCATTAATGTTATATTTTTGGAAAACTTTAGCCAACTTGTAAGATGTTGCTCCGGTATACAAAAAAACATAAATTCAAGAAAGTCAGAAACCAAAGAAAAAGAAGAGAAGAAATGGGCAGTCCTATCATATACCGGAGCAACATCTTACAAGTTGGCTAAAGTTTTCCAAAAATATAACATTAATGCAGCATTTAAAACGAGGAACAATATGGGAAAACTTCTACGAAACAACATTAACAAGGAAGACCTCTTTGACAAACAAGGCGTATACAAATTGACTTGCGAATGCCAAAACAGTTATATAGGACAAACAGGACGCCAAATCAAGACGAGATATCGAGAACATATAAGGGATTACAATAAGAAAATAAGAAAATCATCAACGACAGTGGAATCAAATTTCGCCAACCACATGGCAGAAACCAAGTGTACACCCATGAAAATAGGAAAAACAGCTAAAATTCTCCATATACAGCATAAAGGAAGACGACTTAACATATTAGAAAATATGGAGATATACAAACAAAAAACATTCGTAGGTAAAATAATAAATGAACAAATAAACACCGCATCGGATACATTATTTGAACCGCTTAAGCTACTATACCCGAAAGAGGACAAAAGACCTAAAACCGACATAAACAAAACAACACACAAACGGACAATAACGGACTTTTACCTACTTGGTTAATGAGGGTACAATAATGAAAATATGACAAAAAATAGATTTGCATACCTAAACACACAACACAGACTCACACACACACACACGCACGAATGCACGAACACATCACATGAACACGAAGTACCTGAACAAAACGACGGAAGTTAGTTACTATAAATAATATCGAACTTACACAAAATAACTCAGAACGAAAGAAGACACTGAAGATGGCGCATATTAGCCGAAACCGGTTTGTCTCCAAACCAAACTTGACAAGGGATGACGGAAAATCGTTCCACAATACAGCTTAATAACTTCCTCATTTTCTACTTTAGCCAACCACCCTTTGATATTTTCCAAAAAGACTTTCTTCTTCATGTAATCCCTGGCTAGCTTTTTTGTCTAAACCTTGTATATTTTACCGCCCAATTCCGCCAAAAAACGCCCAAAAATCAGAAGCCAACTTCAAACGGAATTCCATATTTATTTTTAAATACATACTTGACTCGCAATCAGCAAATAAGGTAAATGTAGCCTTCAACAATGTAACACGTTATGTTTATGGCATAAGTCGTTATGCCCACATATCACCATGGCACGATAAAATTTTAGGTTTTAGTATTATGCAATATTTGGCTGCCAGGAACTGTATTTACATGTTTAAGTTGCTGGAATGGAAAACCCCTATATATTTGGATGACAAGATTCAGGGCCGGTTTCACCATCTCCGGTTAAGCACTTAACCAGAGATTTTTGCCCGGTTAAGCAATTTATTTGACAGCTCGCCATACAATTTACGTCAAATTAACCAGCGATTAAATTAACCGGAGATGGTGAAACTGGCCCTCAGTTAACCAGATCTCAGAGACTGAATAACTTAATAATCCCGAAATATAGTACACTAACATCTAGCCGACTGTTTTTCATTGGTGCAGTTAAGATGTGGAACAGGATACCAGAAAATATAAAATCTAAATTAAATAGAAAAAACTTCACAAAGCTAATATACGAATATTTTAGTGACCTCAATATGACTCTAGCTTCATAATTATAAATAAGCTGCTAATTTCCTAATTTTTAATATCCTAATTTCTATTTGCCAACTTTCGCTATTTTCTAAATCTGATTTACTATCTGTCACTTTTTGATTTTAGCTATGAAGTTCCATTATACTAGGTTAAGCTTGCATCATATATTTTGTTATATCCCTCAAATAATGTTTTTTTTTTTTAATATTAATAAGAATGTATCCCATTGTTTATGTACATATAAAAGACTGGCTAGTCTTAGTTGTACAATGAAATTAAGTAAATAAATGTTTAAATATGTACATGCTAAGTAATATTGGCTCCCACTCATTCAATTCAGAACTAACACTAGACTGTCGCCGATCTCTAAAGGAGATGGCCAAACAGACCTGTCTGCACCTCGTGTAGGGCCCGGGACATAGGGATATCAATGGCTATTGTAGGGCGGATGAACTTGCGAGACAGGGCACTACCGAGCAGGTTCTTCCTGACAAAGAACGCATTGGTATGCCGTTAGCGACAAAAAAGCTAATTCTTAAACAGCATATCTATATACTAGCAAGCGATAGATGGCAACAGAATCCAGTATGTCGAACATCAAGGCAAATCTGGGAGAAATGGGTTCACAAGTGATCTCATCAGTACTCTAAGGAGAGATGATATCTCGAACCTTTGGGGGGTACTCACAGGACCCTGCCTCATCGGGAAACACGCAGAGAGGCTAGGTGCACCCTACCGCAAATGCTGCATAAGTTTGAGGTGAGGAGACAATCGAACACCTCATCTGCCACTGCTCGGCAGACGACGCTTTCGTGGGACTTCCTTCCTGGATAGCCTATGCAAAGCCGCGGATGTCGACATAAAGGACCTAGGCCCTCACTCTGTAGTTTAATTCGAAAGAAAATTTGTTCGATTTGGAGTTCTATTCGATATATTCTATGCAATAAGAATGTTCTTTCGAATCGAATTTCGTTTTTAAATAGAACTACATAGTGAGGGCCCTGGTGAACTGCATTAGGTTCTCAAATTGGTTCAAAAAGGAGGAGTAATCCGTTTTCTTCTTGTGGTATCACAACGGGCCTCTGCACTGGCCTAACTGCGACTCTATGTGTGAGTACCAACCAACCTAACCTATTCGTGGAATAGCCCGTATGTTCACTGGCGCTTTTCAAGTGAAACATAATTTGTTTAAATTTCAGCATTTTATTTGCAAAATAAATGTCAGATTGTCTCATTTTGACGTTTCATTAAACTTGGTATGCGAGACGAGTCCCAAGCGAATTTAGATATACCGAAGGCGAAACATCATTTTGATATCACACTCTACCAATTCCAATAACAAAATGTGAAAATTAAAAAAAAAAAAAAAACAGTAAATACCTACATAGTTAATGACGAACTAAAGTGAACTACTGAACTAAAGTGAACTAGTTCACTGAAGACAGCCCTCATCAATTGAGCGCTCAGGAAAGTGAACTAAATTTCCCAACTCTAATAGATATGCGAATATTGTGTTCCCTTAACAATAAAAGAACTTTACACGGGAAAGATAAAATGTTTAGGGTCAAAGAAATTGTCTCCACTAAAAATATTCATATTACAAATCGGACCAAAATTGATTTTAGCCACCCAACAACCCAAAGTAAATTTATCGATTTGGTCCAAAAGTCTCAAGAAAGCGTCGTCTGCCGCTGTTAAGAGCCGAGCAGTGGCAGATGAGGTATTCGATTGTCTCCTCGCCTCCAGCTTATGCAGCATCTGCGGTAGGGTGCAAATAGGACAAACAGGACGCCAAATCAAGACGAGATATCGAGAACATATAAGGGATTACAATAAGAAAATCATCAACGACAGTGGAATCAAATTTCGCCAACCACATGGCAGAAAACAAGTGTACACCCATGAAAATAGGAAAAACAGCTAAAATTCTCCATATACAGCATAAAGGAAGACGACTTAACATATTAGAAAATATGGAGATATACAAACAAAAAACATTCGTAGGTAAAATAATAAATGAACAAATAAACACCGCATCGGATACATTATTTGAACCGCTTAAGCTACTATACCCGAAAGAGGACAAAAGACCTAAAACCGACATAAACAAAACAACACACAAACGGACAATAACGGACTTTTACCTACTTGGTTAATGAGGGTACAATAATGAAAATATGACAAAAAATAGATTTGCATACCTAAACACACAACACAGACTCACACACACACACACGCACGAATGCACGAACACATCACATGAACACGAAGTACCTGAACAAAACGACGGAAGTTAGTTACTATAAATAATATCGAACTTACACAAAATAACTCAGAACGAAAGAAGACACTGAAGATGGCGCATATTAGCCGAAACCGGTTTGTCTCCAAACCAAACTTGACAAGGGATGACGGAAAATCGTTCCACAATACAGCTTAATAACTTCCTCATTTTCTACTTTAGCCAACCACCCTTTGATATTTTCCAAAAAGACTTTCTTCTTCATGTAATCCCTGGCTAGCTTTTTTGTCTAAACCTTGTATATTTTACCGCCCAATTCCGCCAAAAAACGCCCAAAAATCAGAAGCCAACTTCAAACGGAATTCCATATTTATTTTTAAATACATACTTGACTCGCAATCAGCAAATAAGGTAAATGTAGCCTTCAACAATGTAACACGTTATGTTTATGGCATAAGTCGTTATGCCCACATATCACCATGGCACGATAAAATTTTAGGTTTTAGTATTATGCAATATTTGGCTGCCAGGAACTGTATTTACATGTTTAAGTTGCTGGAATGGAAAACCCCTATATATTTGGATGACAAGATTCAGGGCCGGTTTCACCATCTCCGGTTAAGCACTTAACCAGAGATTTTTGCCCGGTTAAGCAATTTATTTGACAGCTCGCCATACAATTTACGTCAAATTAACCAGCGATTAAATTAACCGGAGATGGTGAAACCGGCCCTCAGTTAACCAGATCTCAGAGACTGAATAACTTAATAATCCCGAAATATAGTACACTAACATCTAGCCGACTGTTTTTCATTGGTGCAGTTAAGATGTGGAACAGGATACCAGAAAATATAAAATCTAAATTAAATAGAAAAAACTTCACAAAGCTAATATACGAATATTTTAGTGACCTCAATATGACTCTAGCTTCATAATTATAAATAAGCTGCTAATTTCCTAATTTTTAATATCCTAATTTCTATTTTCCAACTTTCGCTATTTTCTAAATCTGATTTACTATCTGTCACTTTTTGATTTTAGCTATGAAGTTCCATTATACTAGGTTAAGCTTGCATCATATATTTTGTTATATCCCTCAAATAATGTTTTTTTTTTTAATATTAATAAGAATGTATCCCATTGTTTATGTACATATAAAAGACTGGCTAGTCTTAGTTGTACAATGAAATTAAGTAAATAAATGTTTAAATATGTACATGCTAAGTAATATTGGCTCCCACTCATTCAATTCAGAACTAACACTAGACTGTCGCCGATCTCTAAAGGAGATGGCCAAACAGACCTGTCTGCACCTCGTGTAGGGCCCGGGACATAGGGATATCAATGGCTATTGTAGGGCGGATGAACTTGCGAGACAGGGCACTACCGAGCAGGTTCTTCCTGACAAAGAACGCATTGGTATGCCGTTAGCGACAAAAAAGCTAATTCTTAAACAGCATATCTATATACTAGCAAGCGATAGATGGCAACAGAATCCAGTATGTCGAACATCAAGGCAAATCTGGGAGAAATGGGTTCACAAGTGATCTCATCAGTACTCTAAGGAGAGATGATATCTCGAACCTTTGGGGGGTACTCACAGGACCCTGCCTCATCGGGAAACACGCAGAGAGGCTAGGTGCACCCTACCGCAAATGCTGCATAAGTTTGAGGTGAGGAGACAATCGAACACCTCATCTGCCACTGCTCGGCAGACGACGCTTTCGTGGGACTTCCTTCCTGGATAGCCTATGCAAAGCCGCGGATGTCGACATAAAGGACCTAGGCCCTCACTCTGTAGTTTAATTCGAAAGAAAATTTGTTCGATTTGGAGTTCTATTCGATATATTCTATGCAATAAGAATGTTCTTTCGAATCGAATTTCGTTTTTAAATAGAACTACATAGTGAGGGCCCTGGTGAACTGCATTAGGTTCTCAAATTGGTTCAAAAAGGAGGAGTAATCCGTTTTCTTCTTGTGGTATCACAACGGGCCTCTGCACTGGCCTAACTGCGACTCTATGTGTGAGTACCAACCAACCTAACCTATTCGTGGAATAGCCCGTATGTTCACTGGCGCTTTTCAAGTGAAACATAATTTGTTTAAATTTCAGCATTTTATTTGCAAAATAAATGTCAGATTGTCTCATTTTGACGTTTCATTAAACTTGGTATGCGAGACGAGTCCCAAGCGAATTTAGATATACCGAAGGCGAAACATCATTTTGATATCACACTCTACCAATTCCAATAACAAAATGTGAAAATTAAAAAAAAAAAAAAAACAGTAAATACCTACATAGTTAATGACGAACTAAAGTGAACTACTGAACTAAAGTGAACTAGTTCACTGAAGACAGCCCTCATCAATTGAGCGCTCAGGAAAGTGAACTAAATTTCCCAACTCTAATAGATATGCGAATATTGTGTTCCCTTAACAATAAAAGAACTTTACACGGGAAAGATAAAATGTTTAGGGTCAAAGAAATTGTCTCCACTAAAAATATTCATATTACAAATCGGACCAAAATTGATTTTAGCCACCCAACAACCCAAAGTAAATTTATCGATTTGGTCCAAAAGTCTCAAGAAAGCGTCGTCTGCCGCTGTTAAGAGCCGAGCAGTGGCAGATGAGGTATTCGATTGTCTCCTCGCCTCCAGCTTATGCAGCATCTGCGGTAGGGTGCACCTAGCCTCTCTGCGTGTTTTCCGATGAGGCAGTGTCCTGTGAGTACCCCCACAAGGTTCGAGATGTCATCTCTCCTTAGAGTACTGATGAGATCACTTGTGAACCCATTTCTGCCAGGTTTGCCTTTATGTTCGACATACTGGCTTCTGTTGCCATCTATCACTTGCTAGTTTATAGATATGCGGTTTAAGAATTAAATTGTTTGTGGCTAACGGCATACCTATGTGTTCTTTGTCAGGAAGAACCTGCTCGGTAGTGCCCTGCCCGCAAGTTCATTCGCCCTACAATTGCCATTGATATCCCTACATCCCGGGACCTACACGAGGTGCAGAAAGGTCTGTTTGGCCATCTCCTATAGAGATTAGGCATGGGTAACACTGCGCTGCGCGGCGCAATTGCGCTAACACCAATCCTGGTGTTATTGCGCTAACTCCGATTTGGGAAATGCGCCAACTCAATATAGCGCCAACTCAATATAGCGCCAACTCATTGTAGCGCCAACTCAGTATAGCGCCAACTCAATGATGCGCTATTGCACTATAACACTGACTCAATTTCGTGCGCTAACACCAGCTCCAATATAGCGCTAGTGTAAAATGGCGCAACCACAACGCCAATAACAGCATCATAGTATATGTATACGTATGACAACGTCACAATTATGTGTGCTTGATAGTGATCTAAGTGACTCTAATTTCCAGCATATTTTCACATATATACGGAATATTTTTCCAAATGATTATGAAAATTAAAATTAATTGTACCCTCGTATATGTAAGCAGAATTGCGCCAAAAGAAATAAAACGGGGATGGTAAACAGTAACAAGCGAAAAAATGTTATTTATCGATTATTCGATGACAATTGCGCTAAAGGTGTTATTGCGCCAGTACCGTGAGTTGGCGCCACGTTTGGCGCTGGCGTTATTGTATCAGCGCCAAAAAAATTGCGCCATTACCCATGGCTAATAGAGATCGGCGACAGTCTAGTGTTAGTTCTGAATTGAATGAGTGGGAGCCAAGATTACTTAGTATGTACATATGTATTTAAAAATAAATATGTAATTCCATTTTAAGTTGACTTCTGATTTTTGGGCGTTTTTTTGCGGAATTGGGCGGTAATTAATCGTTAAATTTTTTTTTCAGTGGCAACACTGGGCTTGAATGTAGTGGTCAGCGTTGCCACTTTTGGTACTTTCGTACCTAAACTGGTACTTTGAAAATGATTTGGTACGTTGCTTTTGATTTTGGTACTTTTTCCTTAAAAGCAATGTTTTGAGAAAACAATGTTTATTTATTTCCATCTGTGTTTTATTTTTCTATATATTATTTTTGTTCGTCCACTAAAAGAACAGTAATTATGTTGATTAATTATATCGCAAACACGCGATCGGTATCCCAAAGCAGTAGATGTTATGAAATCGATACAATTCTTGATCACTAGCATGACCCCACTATACCGGTCGTAGCATTATGTCACCAAACATTTACCGTATTTTGTTAGAGATTTTTGGCAATTAGTGGTCAAAATTAGCAAACAAATTGTATGGAGGGAATAAGGTAGCTCAGTTTGACCTTCGTGTGCTGTGGCACTTGCTCCTAGCGAAGAAAAAAATCAGTTAATGGCATGCTACATCCGCTGTTAGTGAGCCCTGATCACAACCCGATAAATATACATGTATCAAGTAAATTTTATATGGAAATAGAGTGATGGAGAAGTAAAAAGTTAAATTAATTTAAAGCGCGATAATTTTATTAATTTTGGGTTTGTTTTCTTTAATTTTTTAAATACTCTTTTTTTCTTTTTGCTAACATTAATATCGCACCCTAAATCATTAAATGACACAACTAAAAATTTGTTGAAATCGGTTTTTAATCATAAACCGGTACGCAGAACATATCTCTAGCATTTTCAACATCATTGCTTGTAAAGAAAAAAATTTGTCTGGCTCATGAAAATGTTTGAGTTTTGAGTTGTGAAATTTATGATTTAGGGTGCGATATATTGAAGTTAATTTTCCCTTAAAAAATAATAAATGAAAAAAAAACCGTTTGTCTACTACAACTGTTACCACGAAAAAATCTGTTTGGCACTCTCAAAAGCAATTTGGTACGTTTTTTGGTACGAGGAAAAATATGCTAGTGGCATCACTGTTTACGCTCTTTATTTGTCTGTAGTAGTGACAATCGGTGATGCCACTCACACATTTTTTCTCGTACCAAAAAACGTACCAAATTGCTTTTGAGAGTACCAAAAAGATTTTTTCGTGTAATAGTCGTAGTAGACAAATGGTTTTTTTCTCATTTAAGCTGGGTATCCACATTATAAGAAATTGCTCAAGAAAAAATTGGCATTTATTTCTTGTGTAATTTCGACGTTTAATTTTTTCTTGAATAAATATATACAATTTAAATATTTCTTGGCAAAACCAGCGTTGCCAACCCCATTTTTTGTCAAAATTTGTAATAGATTTTCTTGTGAAGTGGATACTTACTTATTTACTTAATTGGCACGTAACCGTCTAGACGATTTTGGCCGAATCCAACATAGCACGCCAGCTATTTCTGTTTCGTGCAGCGTGGCGCCATTTGGGAATACCTAGGGAGCCAGCATCACTGTCCACCTGATCTTCCCAACGCAGTGGAGGTCTCCCTTTCTTCTGCGTTCAGCGGGTTTCGACAGAAATACTTTCTTGGCCGGAGCACCTTCGTCTATTCTCACGACATGACCTGCCCAGCGGAGCCGCTGGATCCTTATTCGTTGAAGTGGATACTGCCTAAAGAAAATTAGACAGAAGAAAATTTCTTGGCTATTTCTTAAGTTTTTTTTATACCTTTCATGAGAATGAAATGGTATTATAACTTTGTGCCAAAAAATTTTTGTCGAAAGTACCAGAAGGAAGCGTGGGGGACCCACCAAAATATATACCGATATGATCAGAATCATGAGCTGAGTCGTTTAAGCCATGTCCGTCTGTCCGTCCGTCCGTCCGTCTGTGTGAACGCAAACTAGTACCTCAGTTTTTGAGATATCTGAATGAAATTTGGAATACAGGTATGTTGTTATGTGCAGCTGATCATTTGTCTGAATCGGCTGAATCGGACCACTATAATATATAGAAAACAACCGATTATTCAGATATATATGAAAATTTTGGGGTGTGATTTCTGCATAACTTCCCCATTTAAACAGCTAAGCACATGAAAGCTTGAAGTATTTGTACCCATATTGGCCTAAACAAGATTACCGAAAATTGTCAAGATCGGAGCACTATAACATATAGTTCCACAACAACCGATTGTTCAGATATACACATTTTAGGGTATAACTCCTCCATTTTAACAGCTAAAAGCGTGAAATTATGAAGTATTTGTGCCCATGTTGGCCCAAACGAGGTTAGCGAAAATTGTCAAGATCGAACCACTATAACATATAGCTCCCATACAACCGATTGTTCAGATATAAACATTTTGGTATATAACTTCTCCATTTATATAGCTAACGTCGTGAAATTTGGAAGTATTTGTACCCATGTTTGCTCAAACAAGGTAAGCGAAAATTGTCAAGATCGGACGACTATAATATATAGCTCCCATACAACCGATTGTTCATATATGGACATTTTGGTGTATAACTCCTCCATTTTAACAGCTAACCGCGTGAAATTTTGAAGTATTTGTACACATGTTGGCCTAAACAAGGCTACCGACAATTTTCAAGATCGGACCACTATAACGTATATCTACAATACAACCGATTGTTCAGATATGGACATTTTGGGGTATAACTTCTCCATTTTAACAGATAATGACATGAATCTTTGAAGTATTTGTACCCATATCAGTCCAAATAGAGTTACCGAAAATTGTCAAGATCGGACCACCATAACATATAGCTCCCATACAACCGATTGTTCAGATATACACATTTTGTCGTATAACTCCTACATTTAAATAGCCCAGACACCATTTTTTCTAATAAATCCTTCCATAAATAAGCCACAGAATTGAAATTATAAATTATACTAAATCAGGCTACGTACATACATACATGCATAGGTAACTTTTCATTTCCCCACTCATGACAGGTATGAAGTCTTCGGTACGGCCGAAGACAGCCGCGCTCTTACTTGTTTTATATGGAGTTTTAGCATTTCTTGTGGTGTGGATACCCTGCTTTATTATTTTTTTTTTAATTAAATTAACTTCACTATATCGCACCCTAAATCATAAAGTGATACAACGCAAAATCCAAAAATTTTCGGGAGTCAAAACCTTTATTCTTTACAAGCAATGATGTTGAAAAGGCCAAGTATAATTGCTATTTTTCAGACAAAAGAGACACCGATTGAAAAGTTTTTTTTTTGGTAACCACTGCAGATATGTTCTGTGTACCGGTTTATGATAAAAACCCGATTTCCAAAATTTTTTAGCTGTTTCACTTAATGATTTAGGGTGCGATATTAACGCTAACAAAAAAAAAAAGATTAAAAATAGTAAAGAAAATAAACCAAAAATTAATAAATTTATCGCGCTTTTAATTAATTTAACTTTTAACATGTCCATCACTTTACTTCCATTTAAAACTTGCTTGATACATGCATATTTATTGAGTAGTGATCAGGGATCACTAACAGCGGTTGTATCATGCCATCAGCTGATTTTTTTTCTTCGCTGAGAGCAAGTGCTACATCACACAAAGGTTAAGCTGAGTTACCATAATCCCTCCATACAATTTTTTTTTTGCTAATTATGACAACTGCTTGCCAAAAAGCTCTAAAAAAATACGCGGTAATTTTCGGTGACCGGTATAGTTGGGTCATGCTAGTGATCAAGAATTGTATCGATTTCATAAAATCTACGGCTTTGGGATACCTACCGCGTGTTGGCGATGTAATTACGTTGACGCTCTCATTTTATTTTTTTCCCAAACCGTTGCTTTTAAGGAAAAAGTACCAAAATCAAAAGCAACGTACCAACGTACCAATTCATTTTCAAAGTACCAGTTTTGGTACGAAAGTGGCAACGCTGATACGTACACGGGCGCTTTCTCTCATTTAGCAGGTGCTAAGGTTTTGCCCAAGGCAATTTATGAGCAACCAGTAGGAAATTTAAACCAAATTAACAGCATATTGCATTAGAGTAGAAAGTTTGGAACGTGTTAGATTTTCAAATAAAAAACTCAAGTGTGTTATTTGTTAAGCCTACACATTTCTAAATATGGGCTACTGTTGGCGGGATATGGGTATATTTTTAATTAGTTCTGTATCAAGATTCATTTTCTGAAAAATTTTCAGACAAATGTTTTTAACAAAAACACCATCTACAAAAGGCCGGCCTTGTTTAGCGATGTCTAAGCTGATCATGGAAGATATCTCAGCTTTCAGTTTTCGATTTGATTGCTTAATAACTTCCTCATTTTCTACTTTAGCCAACCACCCTTTGATATTTTCCAAAAAGATTTTCTTCTTCATGTAATCCCTGGCTAGCTTTTTTGTCTAAACCTTGTATATTTTACCGCCCAATTCCGCCAAAAAACGCCCAAAAATCAGAAGCCAACTTCAAACGGAATTCCATATTTATTTTTAAATACATACTTGACTCGCAATCAGCAAATAAGGTAAATGTAGCCTTCAACAATGTAACACGTTATGTTTATGGCATAAGTCGTTATGCCCACATATCACCATGGCACGATAAAATTTTAGGTTTTAGTATTATGCAATATTTGGCTGCCAGGAACTGTATTTACATGTTTAAGTTGCTGCGGTTTCACCATCTCCGGTTAAGCACTTAACCAGAGATTTTTGCCCGGTTAAGCAATTTATTTGACAGCTCGCCATACAATTTACGTCAAATTAACCAGCGATTAAATTAACCAGCGATTAAATTAACCGGAGATGGTGAAACCGGCCCTCAGGTAACCAGATCTCAGAGACTGAATAACTTAATAATCCCGAAATATAGTACACTAACATCTAGCCGACTGTTTTTCATTGGTGCAGTTAAGATGTGGAACAGGATACCAGAAAATATAAAATCTAAATTAAATAGAAAAAACTTCAGAAAGCTAATATACGAATATTTTAGTGAACTCAATATGACTCTAGCTTCATAATTATAAATAAGCTGCTAATTTCCTAATTTTTAATATCCTAATTTCTATTTTCCAACTTTCGCTATTTTCTAAATCTGATTTACTATCTGTCACTTTTTGATTTTAGCTATTAAGTTCCATTATACTAGGTTAAGCTTGCATCATATATTTTGTTATATCCCTCAAATAATGTTTTTTTTTTTAATATTAATAAGAATGTATCCCATTGTTTATGTACATATAAAAGACTGGCTAGTCTTAGTTGTACAATGAAATTAAGTAAATAAATGTTTAAATATGTACATGCTAAGTAATATTGGCTCCCACTCATTCAATTCAGAACTAACACTAGACTGTCGCCGATCTCTAAAGGAGATGGCCAAACAGACCTGTCTGCACCTCGTGTAGGGCCCGGGACATAGGGATATCAATGGCTATTGTAGGGCGGATGAACTTGCGAGACAGGGCACTACCGAGCAGGTTCTTCCTGACAAAGAACGCATTGGTATGCTGTTAGCGACAAAAAAGCTAATTCTTAAACAGCATAGCTATATACTAGCAAGCGATAGATGGCAACAGAATCCAGTATGTCGAACATCAAGGCAAATCTGGGAGAAATGGGTTCACAAGTGATCTCATCAGTACTCTAAGGAGAGATGATATCTCGAACCTTTGGGGGGTACTCACAGGACCCTGCCTCATCGGGAAACACGCAGAGAGGCTAGGTGCACCCTACCGCAAATGCTGCATAAGTTTGAGGTGAGGAGACAATCGAACACCTCATCTGCCACTGCTCGGCAGACGACGCTTTCGTGGGACTTCCTTCCTGGATAGCCTATGCAAAGTCGCGGATGTCGACATAAAGGACCTAGGCCCTCACTCTGTAGTTTAATTCGAAAGAAAATTTGTTCGATTTGGAGTTCTATTCGATATATTCTATGCAATAAGAATGTTCTTTCGAATCGAATTTCGTTTTTAAATAGAACTACATAGTGAGGGCCCTGGTGAACTGCATTAGGTTCTCAAATTGGTTCAAAAAGGAGGAGTAATCCGTTTTCTTCTTGTGGTATCACAACGGGCCTCTGCACTGGCCTAAGTGCGACTCTATGTGTGAGTACCAACCAACCTAACCTATTCGTGGAATAGCCCGTATGTTCACTGGCGCTTTTCAAGTGAAACATAATTTGTTTAAATTTCAGCATTTTATTTGCAAAATAAATGTCAGATTGTCTCATTTTGACGTTTCATTAAACTTGGTATGCGAGACGAGTCCCAAGCGAATTTAGATATACCGAAGGCGAAACATCATTTTGATATCACACTCTACCAATTCCAATAACAAAATGTGAAAATTAAAAAAAAAAAAAATCAGTAAATGCCTACATAGTTAATGACGAACTAAAGTGAACTACTGAACTAAAGTGAACTAGTTCACTGAAGATAGCCCTCATCAATTGAGCGCTCAGGAAAGTGAACTAAATTTCCCAACTCTAATAGATATGCGAATATTGTGTTCCCTTAACAATAAAAGAACTTTACACGGGAAAGATAAAATGTTTAGCGTCAAAGAAGTTGTCTCCACTAAAAATATTCATATTACAAATCGGACCAAAATTGATTTTAGCCACCCAACAACCCAAAGTAAATTTATCGATTTGGTCCAAAAGGCCCAATTTCGGCATCACTGATGGAGAGTAAGCTCAATCGAGCTATGGGATGGACAGCACTGGTATATATGTTTGTTTGTAGGTACCATGTAGGAAATTTAATTAATTTTAAATCACTTTATAAACTACTTTATTTTCAATAACAACTAATTGAAAATGTGACTTTTTCCTTTGCAATGAACTGACTTTTTTAACACGGCGATGTTATAGCAAGCAGTCAATTGCCCTATCCTGCATTTGTTTTCAACTACTTTACTAGTAGTTTAAAATAAATAACTTTATTTTGAGTCTCTTTTCAACTACTTTACTTGTAGTTTAATATAAATAACTTAATCCTGCATTTGATGTCGAAATTCAAGAAATGGTAAAAATGCGAAACAAATTTTCCTCAAATTTCGCAAATTGTTCTCAAGTTGATGAACAATATTTGAGAAACAATTGAATTTATGTTAATTTTCAAATGCTAAATATGAAACGATATTTTCTCCGTTTGAGAATTTCGTTTTCAGTGTTTAATGGGAAGTGAAGCTGAAAAACGGTAACCAAAAAAAGGAAAAAACAATCTTGGCATACTTAGATCTGAAAACATGTGTTTACATATAAATATGTACATATACAAGAAACTGTCCCGCGCTGCATTTGTTTAAAGCTACTTTAAAATTAGTTGAATATAAATCACTTTTTAATATATTTATTTTTGCAACTAACTTTTTTTTCCGTGAGGGTATGTACACCAGTGATGCTCAAACGCAAATTGTGCGCTTGTGTTGAAATATGAGAGAGCTTGCTGATACACCCAAAAAAGTTTCAAAATACGCGATAAACAAAAATTTTGTGTATTTCGTTTAGTTACATATTTGCAAACTAAACACTCAGTATTACCGAAAAAGATTTCGGAAAATAAAAACTTGTCTTCCCACTCAATATTAAACATCCTAAAATTGTCAATCAACGCGTTCATACAAATTACATGCGTAGCAGTCAACAGTCGTTTATCAAGTGATTTGCAAACGCACTTTAATTTTTCACTATGCATAGAGAGCGCTTGCCTTATACGTGTGAGCAAAATGGACGCCGTGCGAAAATTCACGTTTAATGTGGAGATGTTGCCACTGTGAGTTTTTCGTTGAAATCAAATCAACAAATGTTACACCGTAGATGTTAAACCAATTGCTTTGACATCTATGGTATACCAGAAGACAGAGACGGTCTCCATTTGAAATCTATGTTATAATGGTGCTTGTTATGACGGAATTCTCTTTTGTGGAGACGCCGGGTAAGGCATAGCTGTCCAAAAATAAAATGAGAGTGTGTTAGTGAGAATGAGAGATATTTGCTACAGTGGGGTAAGAAAGAAGCATATGTGGTAAACGTAACGAACATGGAAAAGCACTTAACTTAAAAAATATGTGTAAAATTTCATTTGGATTTATCCACGTACAATATTGGATATTAATAATAAAAAAATATGTTTATAAGGAATTTTTAACTTAAAAAATTGAAAAAAAGCTTAAATTTTCTACATATCTAAATTATTGCCTTAATTTTTATTGATAGAAATTTGCGTAAAAAGTCGAAAAAGTAAATTGTTGTTCTTTATTTATAAGGATAATTATTATTTTACTAAAATAAAAATATTTAGAAATAATTCCTAAAAATTTCATTAATGCAATCGATGTTTTATTTAAGATTAATCGAAATTTTAATTGCTAAATACATAGTGCGAAATTAAAAATGTCGGAAAATAGTTTAGGAGATTAATTTTTCTTGCTTACTACATAAGAAATCCATGAAAAGCCTAGATTTTAGGAAAAAGTTGTTAAAATTCATATTAGAGAAGATAATTTTAAGAGAAATCTGCAATATAATGTCAACAGGCATTATAATTGTTATTATGAAAATTATCGCTTATAATGCCTTTGATATTATGTTCCGATTTCTTTTAATGGATAAACCAAATAACAGGCATTGCATCCCACCAAATCCATTTTATCATCATAAAAAAGGTTTGGTCAAAATCATATGCATGCGCCCACTGTGGCATAAACACCAAGCAAGCGCAGTCCGTGCTTGTGTTTCTTATTCGATGTCAAAATAGCGACTGATTTGAAGAGCATAAGAATATCTGTTAACCAGCCTTGCCGTTAAAAAATTTTCGTGGTGGCTAGATTTGATTTGTGGCTAAAAATGGCTAAAAAATTTGGTTCGTGGCTAAAAATGTTGGCTAAAAAATTTTGTTTCAAATTAACATGTTTTAAATTTATTTTTCAAATTCAGGTACAAAAGTATTCCATACAATATAAGGAAAAAATCATAAATTTGTGTAAAAATAAAATGTTCATACATACATAGTATGTAAGTACTTAACTATTACTTTGTTTATACGGCGGCATAATGCGGTTTCACTGAATACACACGTATGTATAAATTGATTTTGAATACGGTTTGAAATGCATCACTGAATTCGCTCAGACCCATTTCCAAATCGGTATTTTATTTCTCGCTACGGTTGGAGGGAGCGTATAAACGACTAAATTTATAGAAGCGAATTGAAGAACAGCTGATAAATGGCTGTGTATTCAATTCAAATCAATTAACTTAAATAATATTTTAAGATGGACGAAAATAAAAGGTTTCTTTCCTTTTTCTTTTATGAATAGTGCGATTTCGCGGCACATTTGTAGTGAAAAAGCAATCGAATGTAAAAAAGAACAGCTTATCGAAATGCATTACAATGCGGTCTCACTATACACGCTTTAACATAGATTGTATAAACAGACGGAAGGTTAGTGTATTGAGTGGATGCGGTCTAGGCTACTGCTGCGTATAAACAAGGTATATAATAGCGTTTGTTGACTTTAGGAAAGTGCATGAACTACAGGAAGTTTACCACAAAATAGTGAGAGGATCAGAGGATGTGAGCGAAAAAAAATCTAGCTATTTGTAGGAATCCGCACACAGAATTTGTGTGGGTACTTTCCTAGAATGTGTCAAAATCTGAAGAAGAGGAAGAAATTGTAAACAGTGTTGCCACAGTCTCAAAAAATTTGGTATCACAAATTGATACATTCATCGTTTTTTTCGTATCACCGAAAAATGTTTGAAAAAAAAAAAAATATTAAAATTAACAAACTATGCTGCTTTCGGGGTTCTAAACCCTTTTCACAGTTTGATACCTATGTACATGTTTTTTTCGTATCACCCATTTTTGAGAAAAAAATTAAATTAATAAAGTATGCTACTTTCGTGGTTTTAACAATATTGGTTTTTTTAATAACACTACCCGACAAAAAATATGTCCTCGACACATGATACATGATTCCTATGTAGAATTTTCTGCTGATTCCAAATATGTAAACAGATGGTTCGAAAGTAGAACAGTTTTCGAGATATTTTGAAATTTCAGTTTCTGAGCTAAGAAAAAAAAGTTGATTACTCATCTGTCAATATCTCCACCATTACCCTCTCGATTTTTACGTTATTTAATTTTGTTTTGAGAGGATGGAATACCCTTTATAACAAAGCAAAAATAATTAAAATCGCCGTTAAAGTGGCAGAGTTATGGCGAACAAAAGATTTTTTTAATGAACATTTTCAGTTTTTTTTTTGAAAATCATATATTTTTTTGTAACTTTTTAAAGAAATATTAAATATCCTCCTCTTTTCACAATTTGAGTCAACAGCCTATTTCTTAGTGAACATTTGGGCACTTTCCGGATTATAATCTGTGGAAAAATGGCAAAGTTATAAGAGCTTAAGTGAAGAAATCTATATTTATATTTTCAATGAAGTTCCAAATCTGGCAAATGTAAACCACTATAACAATAACACAAGTTTACAGCAAAAAATACCAAGAAATCGGGGTATAGGGGAAAACTGGCATGTGCCCCCGCTCAAAACTATTTAGTTTTATTTTTTGCACGGTTAGATTTTTGAGATAACGGTAATTTCGCGTTTTTTGGTCATCACTTTATTCAAAAATATTTTTCGCTAAAGTTACATGTGCGATAACAGCTAACAGTACCTCGTTCAAAAGGTAATTAAAATACACTTTTAACGACATACAACTTGTGGAGGTTGAGTAAAAACTCATTGAGCAATAGCTGTATTTTTTGTGGATTTTTTGCAAATTTTTTTTTAATTTTGATTTCAAAAATAGGGATTTTAAAAGAAGTCGCGAAAATGAGCAAAAAATTTATTTTAAAAAATTAGCTTATTAAATTGCAAACACTTTAAGCGTAATGTTATCAAGATCCCATTAGTACTTTATTTTTAGCGATTATTTTCAGGTGAAACGAAAAGGATATTTTATAGACGAAAAACTTGGTTAGCTGACCCAACTATGTGACAACGACTTCATAGCTCAAAAGGACATTAAAGCGATATATAGAGCTCCACGAGACTAAAATAATGACATATCATATTTTTACAAATCGGGTGTCAAATAAAAAAGTTGCAAAAAAAAAATATTTCCGCGGTATTTCGCGGTATAAAAAAAATTGCCCCGAAACCCTCTCAACATAAGCTTCATTTATAAGTGATGACTTTTACAACGGTGAGCGTTCTCACGGATAAATAAAGAAAAAATATAGGATTTCGATACCAAAGCCATTGGAATCTCAGGGAAATTGAATGATGAGCCATTTTTGCTGGTTCCTTCTTCGAGAAGAACAAAATTTACCAAAACGGCGAAAACCATCAACATTTAAACACTTTTAACCTTAGGTTTACCAATACCCACCCGGGTGACCTTTTGCATTTTCTTTTTGCGATTACTCAGCAACTATTGGACCGATTTTAAAACGATTTTTACTCACTGATCAATTTTTCGAGTTCTTTCAGATAATAACAAGTTTGAACTTTTCTTTCATCTGAAATATGCTTTTTTAGCGATTTTGACTTTTTATGTACGTAGTTTACCAATACCCACCCGGGTGAGCCAGTACACTTTCCTATGAAAAGACGTGTATATGCACATATTCTAGTTGCTATAACTTTGTAAATTTATCGTTTAACTATATTTTGATTGTTTGTATAGAGTTTATAGAAAATTTATAGAATAAAAATTTATTTCAAACCAAGCGAAATACTGAAGGATCTATACGTCACGTTTATGCATTTTGTTTGGCTGATACTTTGTTCATCGCAAATGGGTTTATTGCATTTTATGCATAATTGACTAGTGTTTGGTTTAATTTTCATATCAAAACACTTATAACATTTTCCTTTCATCTTTACTCTCATCAACCTGCTGGAAGTTTGTCCTTTTTATTAGAAATAAGGAAGGACATTGATAAATTCATTCTTTCTAGCAAATAGTTCCTAAGATACATACAAGTGCCGATTTTATGTAGAATCTTCAAGTAGTATTATGCCTAATATTATGTTCAGACACAACCTTAATTGAACATTAAGAGCCGTTATTCAATTTTCAAGCCTAATGATTCTCAATTTTCCATACAAAAATTGACCAAGTTAATGCTTCATTAGAAATTAATGAGTTCTTAATGAAGAACAATTCTGCATGCAACCCTGTTAAAAGGCTTGTTTCATAAGTAAAATGAAATGTCATGAAAAGAGAAATGTGATAAGCGTCAGTGTCCACTAAACAGGTTGGTTCGTCAGATCAGCTGCATTCTTGTTCTTCTTCATCAACTATCAAATTTGTTTTTATTTCTGCTTATTCTATACATGTATTCGCGTTTACGATTGGTAAAAATTGTTAGCTGGATGTCAAATTATTTCGTTCTCCTTGCAATTTTGACATTTAGGTCACGAGAGTTTGATATTCAGCTCACGGCGTGTATGTGTGTATGTATCTTGAGCCGACCTGTTAAATGGGCCAAGTAAATTAAATATGTCTGAACACCAAATCTCAAGATGTTCAATCAACCCCAATTGACTTAATTAATTTTTATGTCTGAACATGATATAATGGACTTCAGCATAATTTGGATATAACAGAGCTTTCTGAGAAAGCCTGTGACTGAAGAACCTTGATATTACCTGGTTGATTTACTTCGTATATTGTAAATGCAGCAAGTTTCGCTACTTCTAGAAGCAAGGTCTTCAAAATTGTGAAAGATATTGTGTTGGGGAGCACAGACCGGTTTCTGCTACATTGGTTAAAATTTGTGTGATGTTTTTAATTTACTCATATGGATCAAAGTACCGATGCCTGATCTAGAGCATTAAAAGATAATGCAAAAGCCAGAAAAAATCTCCTTTTATGCTATTGACGGGTTGAATTCATTTAGAATATAATATGTACATACACACATACACATATTTTATTTTTGTTTATTCTTCCCACCATAAACATCATCCCACTAATCTTTGGCTAATGATAATTTAGTAAAAAATGGTATATATGGCGATATTTCTACAGGAATCTTTTTACGGGTCAACAAAGTCCTTCACAACTCGCTCGCCTTGTGTTGATCGGTTTTTTTTAATAATGGTATTTTGTATATGAATGCTTCAATGCCAAATTTAAGTAGATAATTAATGTGTCGTAATCGTATTATTCACTCAGCCTTTGCCTTAGGATTAAAAATTTTGAATTTTTTACTTTATATACACGCATTACGGGGTGTTTATTGTTTTTGTTGGCTTAATTTCACCAAATATAGTTAAATTAAATATTTTTAATCATTCACAGGCTTACATTTTACAATAGTAATAAATATGTTTGGGCAATAAAAAGCTAAAGCATGCGAAAGCGTCCGTAAAGCAAGAAAATGTATATGGGTCACCCGGGTGGGTATTGGTAAACTTCGTACACAAAAATCTCTGGTAATCGTAAGGTTAATATATGTACATAAAAATAAAAAAACGCAGGTTAGGTACAAGATTGTGATAAACAAGTAAGGAAGCCTAAGTTCGAGTGGAATCGAACATTAGATACTCAGCTGTATGCTTTCATTGTTTGTTTGCGTTTGATGGAAACACGGTGTAGGTACTTTATATAAATCGAGTGCTGCATAAAGTGGGCGTAGCCACGCCCATTTTCTAAATTTTTATCAGTCATCCAACTAAGCATATGAATATTATTCTTTGTGCAAAATTTCATTCCTTTATGACTTCCAGTCACAAAGATGTCACGTTACAAATTCCCAAAGGGTGTTCCAGAAATATCTTTCTTAAAAAGTAGGCGTGGTATGACCGATTTCAATAAATTTTTGCGTGTCTATTAACACAAGTTATAAAAGTGTATAAACCTAGTTTCGTCATAATATCTCAATTATTTGTCGAGTTATAGGGTAAGAAATCTCGTATATTCTTTTGTCTAAAAAGAGGCGGTGCCACGCCCATTTTCCAAAATTTTTATATTTTTTATTTCCGGTCTATTGTGGAACTCATTCCACAAAATTTCTATGAATTATCTCTATATTTGACAAAGATATCGCTTAAAATGTTTTTATTAGGCCACTTTATAGTTCCCATTAGAGCTGATGATACCCGTGTACCCGGGTACCCGGCCCATTTACTACCCGGTCAGCCGGGTAATGCCCGGGTACCCGGGTACCCGGGCATTCTTGTTGATGCCGGCTAATGCGACAAACGCTGCTTACCACAATAGGCCGCTCGTTTATGGATGTAGCGATATGTAGCGATGTTTGGATGTTCAGACGTTTGCTTTTGTTCCTCAAAAACGTGAATTTATCGATAACTGAGTTATCGGTCAAAATGTGATTGCACAAAAACCTTAATATTACCCTACAATATGGGTATCAAACGAAAGGGGTTGGCCCCGGTTTTCATTTGAACTTCGATATATTTCGATAAATTTATCGATAACTGAGTTATCGGTCAAAATGCGATTGCACAAAAACCTTAATATTACCCTACAATATGGGTATCAAACGAAAGGGGATGTCCCCAGGTTTCATTTGAACTTCGATATATTTCGATAAATTTATCGATAACTGAGTTATCGGTCAAAATTCGATTGCACAAAAATCTTAATATTACCCTACAATATGGGTATCAAACGAAAGGGGATGGCCCCAGGTTTCATTTGAACTTCGATATATTTCGATAAATTTATCGATAACTGAGTTATCGGTCAAAATGCTTTTGCACAAAAACCTTAATATTACCCTACAATATGGGTATCAAACGAAAGGGGATGGCCCCAGGTTTCATTTGAACTTCGATATATTTCGATAAATTTATCGATAACTGAGTTATCGGTGAAAATGCGATTGCACAAAAACCTTAATATTGGGCCATATTGATAAAATCCAAGCAAATGCTTTTACTCAAAATTTCAGAAATTTGACATTAATTTGTATGAAACATATTTCAAAATTTGAGTAAAAGGTCTGAAATCTTAAGCAAAAGTAAATGCTTGGCTTTTATTAATATGACCCATTATCTTACAATATGGGTATCAAACGAAAGGGGATGGCCCCAGGTTTCATTTGAAATTCGATATATTTCGATAAATTTATCGATAACTGAGTTATCGGTCTAAATGTGATTGCACAAAAATATTAAAGTTATACTACAATATGGGTATCAAACGAAAGGGGATGGCGATCTCATTTCTTCTTCTTGATTGGCGCTTAACCGTCTAGACGATTCTGGCCGAGTCCAACAGAGCGCGCCAATTGCTTCTGTTTCGTGCAACATGGCGCCACTTGGGAACACCTAGGGAGGCAGCATCGCTGTCCACCTGATTTTCCCAACGCAGTGGAGGTCTCCCTTTTCTTTTGCGTTCAGCGGGTTTCGATAGAAATGCTTTCTTGGCCGGAGCGCCTTCGTCCATTCTCACGACATGACCTGCCCAACGCAGCCGCTGGATCTTTATTCGCTGAACAATGTCTATGTCTGTGTAAAGCTCGTACAGCTCATCGTTAAATCTCCGTCGATACTCGCCCACGCCAACGCGCAAAGGTCCATAAATCTTACGAAGAACTTTTCTCTCGAATACTCCAAGTGCCATCTCATCTGATTTTGAAATTGTCCATGCTTCTGCGCCGTACATGAGGACTGGAACGATGAGCGTCCTGTAGAGTGTGATTTTTGTTTGTCGAGAGAGGACTTTACTTTTCAGTTGCCTACTTAGTCCGAAGTAGCATTTATTGGCAAGCGTGATTCTTCGTTGGATCTCCGTGCTGACATCATTCTTGGTGTTAATGCTGGTTCCCAGATAGACGAAGTCCTTAACAGTTTCGAATTTGTAGCTATCAACATTGACGTGGCTGCCAAGGCGTGCTGTTTCTTTGTGTGATGACAGGAGGTACTTCGTCTTGTCCTCGTTGACCGCCAAACCCATTTTCTTAGCCTCTTTATCCAGCTTGGAGAAGGCAGAACATACGGCGCGCGTGTTAGTGCCAATGATGTCGATGTCATCGGCGTACGCCAGCAGTTGCACACTCTTGTGATATAAGATGCTTCCTGTATGGTTAAGTTCTGCAGCTCGTATTATCTTTTCCAGCATCAAATTGAAGAAGTCGCACGAAAGAGAGTCACCTTGTCTGAAACCTCGTTTGGTCTCGAACGGCTCGGAGAGGTCCTTCCCATTTCTGACGGAGCTGGTGGTGTTAGTCAACGTCATTTGGCATAGCCGTATAAGTTTAGCTGGGAAACCAAATTCAGACATTGCGGCATACAGGTAATTCCTATTCGTGCTATCAAAAGCGGCTTTAAAATCGACAAAGAGATGGTGTGTGTCGGTTCCTTTTTCATGGGTTTTTTCCAGTATTTGTCGTATTGTGAAGATCTGGTCGATAGTAGATTTACCAGGTCTGAAGCCACACTGATAAGGTCCAATCAGATTGTTGACGATAGGCTTCAGTCTTTCGCACAATACACTTGCTAAGACCTTATATGCGATATTCAGGAGGCTTATCCCACGATAATTGGCGCGTACTGTGGAGTCTCCTTTTTTGTGGATTGGGCAGAGCACACTTAAGTTCCAATCGTCGGGCATGCGCTCGTCCGACCATAGGAGTTGATGCATGCTCCTTATCAACTCTTCGCCACCATGTTTGAATAGCTCGGCTGGCAAGCCGTCAGCGCCCGGGGCCTTGTTATTCTTAAGCCTAGATACTGCTATTCGCACTTCGTCATGATCGGGTGGTGGAACATGCCTACCATCATCTGCTATTGGGGATTCGGGTCGTACATCTTCTCCTTCCGCACTTTCACTGTTGCCATTATCTAGCAAGGAGGAGAAGTGATCCCTCCACAACGTAAGTATGCTCTGGACATCAGTTACCAGATCACCGTTATCATTCCGGCAGGAATTTGCCCCGGTCTTGAAACCTTCAGTCATCCGCCTGATTTTTTGATAGAATTTTCGAGCATCGTTCCTACCCGCCAGCATCTCAAGCTCTTCACACTCGCGCCTTTCAGCCTCCCTTTTCTTCTTTCGAAAAAGGCGCCTCTCTTCCTTCTTCGCCGTTCGATAACGCTCCCATACGCTTCGCGTTCCGCCCGCACACAATGTAGCCCTGTAGGCGGCGTTCTTTCTTTCCGAGGCATCGCGACATTCCTTGTCGTACCAGGTGTTTTTGTGGGCTCGCTTGTATCCTACAGATTCCTAAGCGGCGATACGAAGTGAACGAGCGATGTGTTCCCATTCCTCAGATACATCGTTTGGTGAAGGGTTGCTCTCAGAGAGCAGGAGTGAGAGCCGAGTGGTGTATTCATTGGCTGTCTGCGTCATGTGCAGCCTTTCGACTTCAAACTTTCCTTGCTGTCCTGTTGGCACATTCTTTGCTGCACAGAGGCGGGTGCGTACCTTGGCTGCTACAAGATAGTGGTCGGAGTCGACATTGGGACCACGGATTGTGCGCACATCTAGGATGTTGGAGCTGTGTCTGCCGTCGATCATGACGTCATCAATTTGATTTCGCGTTTTTCGATCAGGAGACAGCCATGTGGCTTGGTGTATTTTTTTGTGCTGGAATCTGGTACTGCTAATGACCATGTTTCGTGACCCGGCGAAGTCGATCAGCCTCGTCCCATTGGGACTGGTTACGTCTCATTTAGCGATGGCAATTTCTAGAATCCGGGTATTGGTTAACCACAGAATATTTCTGAGCAATATTGGTATCAAATGAAGGTTTGTACGGGACAAATTGTACGAATTTTTACAGTTTTCGATTTGAATTAAAGGCACACCAAAATGTTAACCAAACGAATATCTGGTGCATTATTACTGTTTGATAATACTCTTATTAAAAGCAGAAACTTGCTTTTGAAATATTCGTGTATGTATGAAAAATCTTAAAAAAGTTATGTGTTTGTACGGGACAGGACTGGTCTACCATGATCCTTGGTTTATGCAAACCAGGAGCAATTTTTGGCAAATTAATTGTATTAGATAAAAATAAAAAAGTAAATGTGGTAGCACTAATATCACGTTTTATTCAAACAGAAAAAATATTAGAAATAAATCTTCTCCTTCCGCACTTTCACTGTTGCCATTATCTAGCAAGGAGGAGAAGTGATCCCTCCACAACGTAAGTATGCTCTGGACATCAGTTACCAGATCACCGTTATCATTCCGGCAGGAATTTGCCCCGGTCTTGAAACCTTCAGTCATCCGCCTGATTTTTTGATAGAATTTTCGAGCATCGTTCCTACCCGCCAGCATCTCAAGCTCTTCACACTCGCGCCTTTCAGCCTCCCTTTTCTTCTTTCGAAAAAGGCGCCTCTCTTCCTTCTTCGCCGTTCGATAACGCTCCCATACGCTTCGCGTTGCGCCCGCACACAATGTAGCCCTGTAGGCGGCGTTCTTTCTTTCCGAGGCATCGCGACATTCCTTGTCGTACCAGGTGTTTTTGTGGGCTCGCTTGTATCCTACAGATTCCTAAGCGGCGATACGAAGTGAACGAGCGATGTGTTCCCATTCCTCAGATACATCGTTTGGTGAAGGGTTGCTCTCAGAGAGCAGGAGTGAGAGCCGAGTGGTGTATTCATTGGCTGTCTGCGTCATGTGCAGCCTTTCGACTTCAAACTTTCCTTGCTGTCCTGTTGGCACATTCTTTGCTGCACAGAGGCGGGTGCGTACCTTGGCTGCTACAAGATAGTGGTCGGAGTCGACATTGGGACCACGGATTGTGCGCACATCTAGGATGTTGGAGCTGTGTCTGCCGTCGATCATGACGTCATCAATTTGATTTCGCGTTTTTCGATCAGGAGACAGCCATGTGGCTTGGTGTATTTTTTTGTGCTGGAATCTGGTACTGCTAATGACCATGTTTCGTGACCCGGCGAAGTCGATCAGCCTCGTCCCATTGGGACTGGTTACGTCTCATTTAGCGATGGCAATTTCTAGAATCCGGGTATTGGTTAACCACAGAATATTTCTGAGCAATATTGGTATCAAATGAAGGTTTGTACGGGACAAATTGTACGAATTTTTACAGTTTTCGATTTGAATTAAAGGCACACCAAAATGTTAACCAAACGAATATCTGGTGCATTATTACTGTTTGATAATACTCTTATTAAAAGCAGAAACTTGCTTTTGAAATATTCGTGTATGTATGAAAAATCTTAAAAAAGTTATGTGTTTGTACGGGACAGGACTGGTCTACCATGATCCTTGGTTTATGCAAACCAGGAGCAATTTTTGGCAAATTAATTGTATTAGATAAAAATAAAAAAGTAAATGTGGTAGCACTAATATCACGTTTTATTCAAACAGAAAAAATATTAGAAATAAGGTTATTCCAAAAGAATTAAAAATGCTGTAATGTAATTTTTTACATTGTTTGTACGGGACAAATGGTTTAAATATTTACAATTTACCGACAAGCCAAAAGGTTATCAAACAAAGTTTCTGGTTCATCAATATTGTGTGGCTAATTTCTAAACAAAAGCAGAAGCTTGCATTTGAAAAACTGGTATATGTGTGAGAAATCGAAATGTTTGTACGGGACAAATTTACCATTTCCCATGGGATGCTCCTGAAAGGTGTTGTGCAGGGCTTTCACGTAGGATGTACTGATTATTATTCCTGGGTCGGGTACCCAGATGTGGGTCAAAGGTATACTATTTTTTGCGATTTGTCTGAAACCATAAACGTTTTATTTGTATAGGATATCTTACTTCATTTTGGATTAATTTAACGTGGTTTAAAAAATTTAATAAAAACAAAACAAAGTAAAAAGCTTAGACGTCATTTTACTTCAGATTTTTTCGTTATAATTACTCTTAGACCAGCCACACATGACGGCAGAAAATGCGCAGGACTTGGGCAGAAAGCCATAAAAACGCGCGTCTTCATGTGTGCACATTGGCAGAAATACAAGGAAATCGAGGGTTTTTGTAAACCGGCGTTTTCTGGCTGCCCAAGTTCTGTGCGTTTTCTGCTGTCATTTGTGGCTGGTCTTAATGTAATAAGTTAACTTCCATCACGTGTACTGTGCTACATGTGGGTTTTTTTTTCTCAGAACATATTTACAAAGATTATGATATTTCTGGCTGTATTATATAGAAAAGAGTTCAAATTAATATAGCACTGCTTTTTTGGCATAAAATGTGCTTAGTTTCTACAACAAAAGCATATAAGGTGAGACAAAAAATTTGGTCGATATATCGTACAAAATTAGGTTTTTTTGCAATCACATTTTGACCGATAACTCAGTTATCGATAAATTTATCGAAATATATCGAAGTTCAAATGAAACCTGGGGCCATCCCCTTTCGTTTGATACCCATATTGTAAGGTAATATTAAGGTTTTTGTGCAATCGCATTTTCACCGATAACTCAGTTATCGATAAATTTATCGAAATATATCGAAGTTCAAATGAAACATGGGGCCATCCCCTTTCGTTTGATACCCATATTGTAAGGTAATATCAAGGTTTTTGTGCAATCGCATTTTGACCGATAACTCAGTTATCGATAAATTTATCGAAATATGTCGAAGTTCAAATGAAACCTGGGGCCATCCCCTTTCGTTTGATACCCATATTGTAGGGTAATATTAAGGTTTTTGTGCAAACGCATTTTGACCGATAACTCAGTTATCGATAAATTTATCGAAATATATCGAAGTTCAAATGAAACCTGGGGCCATCCCCTTTCGTTTGATACCCATATTGTAGGGTAATATTAAGGTTTTTGTGCAAACGCATTTTGACCGATAACTCAGTTATCGATAAATTTATCGAAATATATCGAAGTTCAAATGAAACACGGGGCCATCCCCTTTCGTTTGATACCCATATTGTAAGGTAATATCAAGGTTTTTGTGCAATCGCATTTTGACCGATAACTCAGTTATCGATAAATTTATCGAAATATGTCGAAGTTCAAATGAAACCTGGGGCCATCCCCTTTCATTTGATACCCATATTGTAGGGTAATATTAAGGTTTTTGTGCAAACGCATTTTGACCGATAACTCAGTTATCGATAAATTTATCGATATATATCGAAGTTCAAATGAAACCTGGGGCCATCCCCTTTCGTTTGATACCCATATTGTAGGGTAATGTTAAGGTTTTTGTGCAAACGCATTTTGACCGATCACTCAGTTATCGATAAATTTATCGAAATATATCGAAGTTCAAATGAAACCTGGGGCCATCCCCTTTCGTTTGATACCCATATTGTAAGGTAATATCAAGGTTTTTGTGCAATCGCATTTTGACCGATAACTCAGTTATCGATAAATTTATCGAAATATGTCGAAGTTCAAATGAAACCTGGGGCCATCCCCTTTCGTTTGATACCCATATTGTAGGGTAATATTAAGGTTTTTGTGCAAACGCATTTTGACCGATAACTCAGTTATCGATAAATTTATCGAAATATATCGAAGTTCAAATGAAACCTGGGGCCATCCCCTTTCGTTTGATACCCATATTGTAGGGTAATATTAAGGTTTTTGTGCAAACGCATTTTGACCGATAACTCAGTTATCGATAAATTTATCGATATATATCGAAGTTCAAATGAAACCTGGGGCCATCCCCTTTCGTTTGATACCCATATTGTAAGGTAATATTAAGGTTTTTGTGCAATCGCATTTTAACCGATAACTCAGTTATCGATAAATTTATCGAAATATATCGAAGTTAAAATGAAACCTGGGGCCATCCCCTTTCGTTTGATACCCATATTGTAAGGTAATATCAAGGTTTTTGTGCAATCGCATTTTGACCGATAACTCAGTTATCGATAAATTTATCGAAATATATCGAAGTTAAAATGAAACCTGGGGCCATCCCCTTTCGTTTGATACCCATATTGTAAGGTAATATTAAGGTTTTTGTGCAATCGGATTTTGACCGATAACTCAGTTATCGATAAATTTATCGAAATATATTGAATTTCAAATGAAACCTGGGGCCATCCCCTTTCGTTTGATACCCATACTGTAAGGTAATATTAAGGTTTTTGTGCAATCGCATTTTCACCGATAACTCAGTTATCGATTAATTTATCGAAACATATCGAAGTCCAAATGAAACCTGAAGCCATCTCCTTTCGTTTGATACTCATATTATACGATCTTTCTATACATACGGAGTCTTTAAAATTTGATTTCTAACAGTTTCGAGGCCGCCCGGGTACCCGGGTAATTTTTCGATGCCCGGCTACCCGGCATCGAACGGGCCTGCCCGGGTAATAAAAAAACCGGGTATTTTAATACCCGGGTAGGGCTTCATTCACTACCCGGGTACCCGGGTATCTCATTACCCGGGTCAAATCATCAGCCCTAGTTCCCATGTATGAAAGTGGGCGTGGTCGTCAAACCGATTTCGCTAAAATTTTGAACATGTATTACCACAAGTAATAAAAGTGTACACACCAAGTTTCGTCATTATATATAAATTATTTGTCGAGTTATGGGCTCAGAAATCTCGTATATTGCTGTTTCTAAAAAGAGGCGGTGCCACGCCCATTTTCCAAAATTTTTGTATTTTTCGTTTTATGTCCGCAGTTGGACTCCTGCTATAAAATTTCAATGATATATCTTTATATTTGACAGATATATCGCTTAAAATGTTTTTATTAGGCCACTTTATAATACACATATATAAAAGTGGGCGTGGCCGTCAACCGATTTTGGAAATTTTTCGTCCAAACATTTGCCTAAGTAAGTATATCACGCGTACCGAATTTCATCAATATATCTTCAACGGTTTCTGAGTTATGACTGATAAAACTTTCAATGTTTGCCCCTTAATAAGTGGGCGTGGCACCGCCCAATTTCCAAAATTTTTGTGGTTTTTGTTTTATGTCCATAGTTGGACTCATGCCACAAAATTTCAATGATAGATCTTTATATTTGACAGAGATATGGCTTAAAATGTTTTTATTAGGTCACTTTATAATACACATATATAAAAGTGGGCGTGGCCGTCAAACGATTTTCACTATTTTCCGTTCAAACGTTTGCCTAAGTAATTAAATCACTCGTACCAAATTTCATCGATATATCTTCAGTGGTTTCTGAGTAATTACATATAAGACTTTCAAGGTTTGACTCTTAATAAGTGGGCGTGGCACCGCCCATTTTGCAAAATTTCATCAAATTTCTTCTTAGGGGCCTGAGCTCAACACGTGGGTAAAATTTCATCGCTCCAGCTATATTAGTGACTGAGATACCAAATTTCCGATTTTTTCTATATAGGAAAAGTGGACGTGGTCATGGTCCGATTTCGCCCATTTTCAATACCAACCGTCCAAGTCTCGATACCAACTTGCATTTAAAATTTCATCAAAATATCTCAATTTTTGCGCGAGTTAGAGTGTTTACAGACGGACGGACGGACAGACGGACGGACGGACATGGCTCAATCGATTTCTCTTTTCACCCTGATCATTTTGATATATATAAGTCTATATCTATCTCGATTATTTCATTCTGTTACAATCCACCGTTATGTGATTAAAACTATAATACTCTGTGTACTAGTACAGCTGAGTATAAAAATAAACATAGGTTTGTTCATTAAATCTCTTTTAGCATTGTAATTTTTCTACGGATTATAATCCGGAAAGTGCCAAAATGTTCACTAAGAAATAGGCTGTTGACTCAGTGTGAAACCAGGAGGATATTTAATATTTCTTTAAAAAAATTACAAAAACGTATATGAATGTCCGAAAAAAAAAATCTTTTGATCGCTATAACTCCGTCAATTTAACGTCGATAATTATTTTGGCTTTGTTGGAAAGGTAATTAAATAACGTAAAATTCGAGACGGTAATGGCGGAGATATTGACTAATTAGTAATCATACTTTTTTTCTTATCTCAAAAACTGAAATTTCAAAATATCTGGAAAACTGTTCTATTTTTGAACCACCTGATTACATATTTGGAATCAGCTGAAAATTCTACATAGGAATCATGTATCAAATGTCGAGGATATGAAAATTTTTGAAATTTTGTCGGGTAGTGTAATATAAAAATATAAAGATAATGCTTAAATTTTACATGCAAATAAATAGGAATACTTGGGTACTGTACCGAGTAATATAAAAGTTGCCAGAGCTGTAGCTCGATTCACTAACTTTTTTAACAACATTTGTTATCGTTAAGTTAGCTTAACAACATTGCTATTGACTAACTTTTGTCAACACCAAAACTTGTTAAGTCGAATCAGCTGTTCACGTTGTCGATATTAAAATTGTTTATTTATCGAGGTTTCAATTTGTGCAGTTAAAATATTTTCTTGTTTCGTTATTGTTATTTGTGTCAATAGCCTAAATTTTTAACTAAAACATATTTTAAATGGCTTTTGAGTTCGTTGCCTATCATTTGGCTACAAGCGACGCAGAAAATTCCCGAAAAGTAGACAGACGTTTACTGAGGGATATAGACGATCCGTTCGAGCTGGCGCCATCCGAGTTCCGAAAGTTATACCGGGTGGGCCCAGAAATCGTGACGCAGGTAGTGGAACGTTTGGAAACATCCCTGAAAGGTCAGAGGATTACCGCAATTTCAGCAGAAAAACAGGCAATATATCTAGTTATTGAAATTGCGACATTTCCTTACTTAACATCGGTGCCATTTAAGGTGTTGTGTACTCTAAGATTTTACGCCACCGGCTGCTACCAACGGCCTGTAGGAGAACAGTGGGGTTTGTCCATGAGCCAATCCACCGTAAGTCGGTACATCCATCGCGTAACAGATATAATTCATTCAAAAATGATGTATGACGAAATTAAGTTTCCTACGAGGCAGGAAGATTACCAAGCTGCAAAAGAGGGTTTTTCAGCGGCAGCTGCGCCATTCGTTGGGGGTACAATAGGGGCAATAGATTGTACACACGTATCGATTTTGGCACCAAAAGTACACGAAGAAGCCTACGTAAACCACCATGGGTACCACTCCCTAAATGTGCAAATGGTAAGATACTTAATTAACTTAAATGAAAGTAAATCTATATATGTATATATTTTCTTAGATTTGTGACCCAAATCTCAAAATTTTAAACATAAATGCGAAGTTTCCAGGGGCGCGTCACGACGCTTACATTTGGAGTTCATGTGCCGTGCGAAGAATCATGCAGACAACCCATGAGGATGGACATCGAAATATATTTTTCGTTATTGGTATTTACACTGAAACTTATTTCAAAATCGCAATATTTTTTATGGAAGTAACTTACAGGTGATTCCGGATATCCGTTGGAACCGTGGCTTATGACACCATTACCAAACCAGCCTGAGGGTACTCCGAAATTCCGGTACAATGAGGCTTTGTGTAAAGCTCGCAATCCAATCGAACGATTGTTTGGTGTTCTCAAGGCGACTTGGCGCTGCTTATCGCAACAAAGGGTTCTTTTGTATGAGCCCGGCTTTGCTGGCAAGGTTGTGAAGGCATGCGCAACCTTGCACAACATTCATGTGGGCGAGCGAAATTTCGAAATTAATGACACTAATCTTTCCTTGGACGAAACTGTAGATAATGGTTCCTATATCACAAACTCAATATCTTCTGCTGGTAAACGAGTGCAAGAAAGGTTAATTTCAAATTTTTTTTCGTAAGATCATTCCCCTTTCCTAATCCCTTTTCTTTTCCCTTTGCTTATTCATCTCCTCGTCTTTTCCTTTTATATAAGCAAGATGCATTCAAATGTATATAGATTCATTTAAAAAATAAATTTACATAACTACGTTTTTAATATAAAACAGTTTAAAAACTTCATTTAAAGGCGAAATCGGGGTGGTGGTAATACACTTGTTCCATTGAATAAAGAAAAAATTGGAGTATTCGCAGCCGCGTATTTAAAAAGTTATGTATTCAAAATACATTTTTATATTTTGTCGCAATAGTTTGACTTCGAAAAATAACCACATAACAAAATAAACTTGCAGTTGCGAATAACCAAAATCAATATGTACATATATATTTTGAATTCAGGCACTTTATTCAGGTAACTCAGGTAATTCATATTTAATAATAAAAAATAAGTTTTCAAAACTAAAAAAATCAGGCTTAAAAAAAAAAATAAAAAATTCAGTCCTCAAAGTTATTATTAAAGAGCAGTGTCGGCCAAAATGCATTTTTCCTATGCCCGGGGCATAGGCTAGCTGCTGCGACGTCAAACACGTATACTCTTCTGCCAGCTTCAGAAAAAACGAAAGAGCCAGTAAACTGCTCGTATATCTATGAATAGCTTGGTTCGGCAGCAGCGTATTGCGAAGCTAATTACAACAACACAACACAGTTTGCAGCAACGCTTTACGCACACAAGTGAAAATTACATACTATTGCATTGGACAACACTGTTAAAGAGCATTATTGCAATCAATTACTAAACTAACTTTTCAAGATTTAATACAAAATCTTCGTCTGTTACTGTGGGTGCATATATGTACATATACTCATCGAAGATTTTGTATTAAATCTTAAAAAATACTTTTGTAATTGCACATAAATATTAATACTAAAACTAAGGTTAAATAGCCACACGTAAAATTAAACATCGGGTATTGGCAGATGTTTTAAATGTTTTTGGTCAATATTAAATTCTTGTAATTTACTGTAAAAGTGTGGATGTTATCTCAGCATAAATCACTTATGTGTATTAGTTTTTTAAAATATTTGAAAAGTAACAAGTAAAAAAAAAATTATTTAATGTTTAAATCAGGTACTTTTCAAATATTTTAAAAAACTAATACACATAAGTTATTTATGCTGAGATAACATCCACACTTTTACAGTAAATTACACGAATTTAATATTGACCAAAAACATTTAAAACATCTGCCAATACCCGATGTTTAATTTTACGTGTGACTTACTAAAACTAAACTTAACTATATCTATATACATATTTACACCCGCCCTACCCAAACCTCATAGCATCGGTTACGCGATTAAAGGCTTTGGCCAATTCTTCCACGCCTCGCCCAATCATTAGCAGAGCCTCTGCTTGTTTAGCCTGCGCGTCGGCTAGTTTGGCCTGTGAGTCCACTAGCATCTATGGAGAGGAAAAACATAATTAGCAAAAAGACATAGAAAAAATTATTCATAACCACACTCATATAGACATATTTTAATTTTTTTTTTAATACATTTTCTGTTTTTAATTTAAAAAAGAACAGAAAATTTTAGTTAAAAAAAATTACATAAATTGGTAAATATGTCTATGTGAATGCGCAAGGAAATTGTTATTTCTTACCCTCATGTTATCCGCCTGGTTTTCTGCAATTTTCAGAAAACGGTCAACTTCCACCACGTTTCGCGAAATTGACCGGCGTGGCGTTTGTGCCGGAGTTTTCGGCGTTTGTGTCGGCGTTCTTGTTTGTTCCGGGGTCGTCGGGATGTGCGGAGGCATCTTATACATTTGTGCAGGTGTCGGCGTCTGCGCACTAAATGTTGACGGTTCCACTTACGAGCCGCTAGATATGGAATCCGTCATTGCCAAACGCTCCTCCATCATTTCTTCATCTTGCTAAAATTTGTAAATATGCAAATGGTTAAAAAGTTAATATTAACATAAATTATAACTTACCTCATTCAAAGGCACACTCTCCGGACATGTGTCATTGCCGCTCATGTAGCCGCAATTGCCGGTCATACCACGCTGCTGTTTTCGGTCCCGGACCTTTATGCTAGTGCGGCTTTTCAAATCGCGCCATACCTGCAAGTGCATATATGGTTAACTAAAAACATATGCTACATAAAAAAATATAGTACAATACTGTAATGCATGTTGCACGTATGTATATACATACATACATACATATGCCTGTAAAACAATAGTAATATACATCATTTATTGCATGCATATGTACGCATGTATACCTCTTGTATTTTCTTTTAATAACAAAACACCTCAACAATATTGAGGTAATCTTTTAATGACTTCAAAGCCTATGAATAACAACCGCACAAACAAATTTACATGCGATACAATTTTCCAAGTAATTGGTCACTTAATACTTACATTATGCCATTATTCAACGCTTTTGACTGCTCCTCCCATAGCGTTGAGCCTCCCGCACAACTCCTTCCATTTGTTCTGGTAGTCCAGCTTCCCATGCATCCTCTGGAACCTGACGGATGCGAGGCCTTCGGTTTCACCGAGCATGTCCACCATTGCCCTCATTTGCTCCGCTGAGGCCCGACTCCTTTTTTTGCTGCTGCACTTGTAGAGGCCATTCTGAAATTAGAAATAATAAAACAAAGTAAAAAAAATTTTTTAAAAAGCTTTTATTTAATATTAATATAAAAATTTACTAAAAAGGAAAAAAATAATTTTTTTATATTTTTGAACAAGATTTATATTATTCCTTAGTTCATTTGGATCTTAATTTCAATCTAAGCATACATTTAACGTATTTCTTCAAAGCATTTCTGTATATGTACAACATAAATAAAAGCGCGGGTCCTCTTTACGTAATGCATATCTTACGTAATTGGAATTTAAAGTTTTTATCGCTTCCTTCCATTTCACCAATACTGTTTTATAACATGAATATCTAATTCTCATAAGCAATATATATACCGAATATGAACAAATTCGGTCGGTAAATACGAATTTTACAAATAACTTGACACCAGCGCCACCTAGCGGCGATTTTTTTCCACAGATGTATTTACTTTCTCATAGGCAATATATATACCGAATATGAACAAATTCGGTCGGTAAATACTAATTTTACAAATATCTTGACACCATCGCCACCTAGCGGCGATTTTTTTCCACGGATGTATTTACTTTCTCATAGGCAATATATATACCGAATATGAACAAATTCGGTCGGTAAATACGAATTTTACAAATATCTCGACACCAGCGCCATCTACCGGATTTTTTTTTATTTCACATTGCATTGTCTTCGGGTCCTGAACTATGTTCCAAATTTCAAGTACCTAGCTCAACTAGAAGTATCTTAAATGTTCGTTGCAAAATTCCACGACATACATACATACATACATACATACATACAAAAAGTGAAGTTAAATAAAAGCTTGTAAAAAGAATATAAATGCTTTATTTCATCAAATAAATGTTTAAATACTTACCTCCGTTCAATATATTCAAATAAATACAACCGCGTAAAATACTTGTTTAGTCACATGGCGTTTAGATTAAGCCATAAAACAAGAAATTGAATTTTGAAATAATATGTATATAAATGGAATATTATTAATTGAATATATTGTTAATACATAAATAATTTACAATGAATTTAACCTACATATACTTACCTTATATCATGCACTTACTCTAACTTAAATTCATTTATCTTTACTTACCTTTAATTTCTTCATACTTACCTTAAACGCTGAAATATCTATAAATACTATAAATACAATACTTACCCTATAAATAAATGAATACTGAATTATATATACTTATCCTAATACTTACCTTTACCATATTTCTACATTATCTATACTCCCTTCTTCTTAATAAATACATACTTATATATTAGATATACATATGCCTGTACATATAAATATGTACATAACCACCGCTAGGTTAAGAGGTTAGTAAGAAGTTTAGGCTAAGAAATAAGATATTGAATAAATGAACTTCACTTGTAAAGTAACATTGAAAGCGACCGGTGTATTTTCTTGCGATTTAGAATTGTTGTTGTACGCGCTCCCCCCTTACCGTAAAAAGAGCATAAGTTGCAATTTTATTTCTTAAAAACTATTAAGAATTTTCATGGCGCCCGAGCAGGGACTTGAGTGCGTGTATTAAATAAAAAATAAAAAATAAAGTGACAATTCTAAAAAACTAAAAATTGTGTTTAATTTAAAGGCGAAATAAAAAGCAACGAAAACATATGTACATAAGTGTTTGTGAAAAACAATAAAACAAATAGGTACATTTAACAAATTAACATACATATAGTGTGATAAAAACTAAAATAAAAAACTAAAGAAAACTGAAAATTAAAATTAGTAACAGTTTGCGAATCTACCGACAAAAACATATACCTACATCTATATATAAACAGTGCTAAAATACAGCGCTACAAAAAGTAATAAAAAATTCAACATATAAAATAAATGGATTTGTCCACATAAATCGCCTAATTTTATTTCACAACAACATATTCTGTGGTCCTTTTTCTTTTGCAAGTCCGGTTTCGCCAAATTGCCGTGCCTAAAAAGTTAACAAATGCATTACAAACATACATACATATAAGTACTTACCTGTTGCCTGCAAAATAAGTAATATACATACATACATATATACTTACGTGATACATACATACATTGCGGTTTATCTAAAAAGAACATTGTGTTTGAGAAATTTTCGGACAAAAAAAAAACAAATATTAAAACAATTAAATTTAATTTTTTTTAAACCTAAAAATCGATACTCACCGCTACTTTCGCTGCCGACTGGTGTTCTGCTGTCATCGCTGTTGCCACTGTCATCGCTGCTGTTTGTCGTCGCGCCATCTACACCACCTGGAATGCCCTGCAATTGCATCATCTGACAAAGGGAAGTGAAAGCTGGCAAAAAGTCTAAGCATTCACAGCAGGTAACGAGTGCGAACAATTGAAAGTGTTTTTGGTACAAAAAAAAAAAAAATTGTTTTCTTAAATAAATTGTATCGCAAAATAATTCGAAATAGTTCGAATCAACGTTTTATTGAAAATCCTTTCAGTTATTGGCATCTCCTTGTTCACTTATATACGTATATTTATATATATACAACATACATACACGTACATACTGTGTTAGTGAAACAAGGGTACAGTGGGATTTCGCGAATAAAGGGTGCGACATTCGATACGAAACCGTAAATTCTTTAAAAAATAAATATATTAATTTTTCGTGCAAAGATAAGTTTTTTCTTCGCTTTTAATTAAAATAGAAACAATTATCGAATTTCTGGGTTAAAAAATAACCTTAAAATAAATTTCCAAAAAAAGATAATAATAATTTTGGAAAATTTTTGGTTATACCAATAATTGCTGTGTGCTACTGCCCTTGCTCATATTTTCGATATTGCTTGAAATTTCCTGGTCCTAACCTTATCTTCGACCAACTTTGGTAAAACTTTAATTTTCGTTTTCGTGGACAAACATACAAGCTTTAATTTTTTCGGTGTTAATAAGATATTTTAATACAAAATGACCAAGGATAATGCAACTGGTTCCGGTACCACTTCAAGTAAGGAGATGATAACTACTTTGACATCATTAAGGCGCCAAAGAACTGTTGTAAAAAAAGTATTCTGCGCATTAAAACGGGCCTACTTGATAAAACTATGTCAATGGATCCAATTTCGTTAGAATGTCGACTTGACATATTGAATTCTCACAGCGAAAAGCTTATGAAATGTCAGTCGAAAATCGAAGAAATCGATGAGGATGACGACGCCCGTGGGGAGTTAGAGGACATAATAGTCGAAACAAAATCGTTAATTAAATCGATTCTTGCAAAAAATAGAACTTCTGTCGTCGAAACTTCGTTCATAGCGCCTCACAGCTCAAGACTCCCAAAAATGAATTTGCCAAAGTTTACGGGGAAATATTCGGAGTTTAAAAATTTCATGAGTTTGTTTGAGAGCCTAGTTCACAATGATCCACATATCCCAGATATTGAAAAATTTAATCATCTTGTTAAATGTTTGTCTGGTGAGGCATTAGGTACAGTGAAAGCCTTTCAAATGTCGGACGAAAATTATCCAAAGGCTTTAGCCAGTCTCAAAAAGGTTTATGACAATAAATGTCTCATATTTTTCGATACGATCTCCAAACTTTTTGAGCTGCCAAGTATTTCAAAGCCTTCCGCGCTTTCACTGCGTACAATGATTGATACAGTGTCGGCTGTTTACGATTCTTTGCTCTCTTTAGGAAATGAGCAAAATATTTCAAATGCGATCATAATACATTTAATTATGTCGAAGGTTGACCCCACTACTCGTTCAAAGTGGGAGGAGCAGCTGGATTATTATAAACTACCGCTATGGCGAGAGTGTGAAACCGCCTTAAATAAACGATACCAACACCTCTCGGCCGAAGAGGCTTCAACTTCGAGGTCAGCTCCATTATCCAGCAGTAGTAATGCTCAAAGAAACAATAAAGTTTCGGAAAAATCGAAGTCTGCCTTTGTGACTTCAAATGCTAAACAGCCAATATGCCCACACTGTAAATCTAAGGATCATAATATCACCGCGTGCCCTACTTTCAAAACTCTTCCAGCCCAGCAAAGATTTGAGTTCGCCAAATCGGTACCCCTATGCATAAATTGCTTGCGTAAAGGGCATACCGTCTCAAAGTGCAGAGCGGATCGGTGTCGTGTATGTAATCGTTCACATTACACTCTACTGCACCAATATCCCATTTCTTTCGAGACTGTACCACAACCTTCGACCTCCCAAGCTATGCACACCACAAGTATGCCAGATCGCGTTATGTTGGCTACAGCTGTAGTCTGTGTGCGAAGTAGCTCCGGAGAATACGTACCGGCTAGAGCTCTCTTAGATTCTGGGTCACAGGTCAACTTTATGACCGAAGATTTGGCGCAAAAATTGCGGATTCGTCGTCAAAGTGCGAATCTTAATGTGATCGGCATCGGAAATGCTAATACGAAAGTAAGGGCGAAAATAAATACGTTTGTAAAATCGCGGTTGAATGAATTTGAGTTTTCAGCAGAATTCTGGATAATGAGATCCATTTCCGCCAACCATCCCGATCGCGATATGAACATCAATGGTTGGAAAATACCGTCCAATATTAAATTGGCAGATCCAGATTTCTACAAATCCAAGAAAGTTGATCTTCTGTTGGGTGCAGAAAAATTTTTCGAGCTTTTAGCTGTTGGTCAAATTAAAACTGGCCCTAACCACCCAACACTACAGAAGACACTTTTAGGCTGGATTGTTTCAGGAAAATACTCCACCAGCCGACGTCCTCCTCCCAATGTCAGTAGCACACTATGCCAAACTGAAGATGACATGTCGACAATTGATTCAGTGGTCCAAAGATTCTGGGCTTTAGAAGAACTACCTTCAGAGGCATGTACTGTCAAACTCACACCTGAACAAAGAGAGTGTGAGAAACTTTTCGTAAAAACCACACAAGTTTTACCGTCTGGAAGGCTTCAAGTAAGATTACCTTTCAAGGATGGCCGTAAGTTACTCGGTCACTCCTATGAAACCGCAGTTCGGCGGTTCCAGGCCCTGGAGAGAAGAACCTTGAAAGATCCAGTACGTCGTCAAATGTATCTGGACTTCATGAATGAATATATCGAGTTAGGCCATATGAGCCCAACAAATAATAAGATCCCGAGTGAGCCACACTACTTCATACCGCATCAATGCGTTCTTCGGCCTGAAAGTACGACAACTAAATTACGGGTTGTATTCGATGCATCAAGTCGTACCTCTTCGCAAATTTCGTTAAATGAACTCTTGATGGTTGGGCCGACCATTCAAGAAGAGCTGTATTCAACTCTTCTCCGTTTTCGGTTGCATAAATATGCACTTACGGCGGACATTACTAAAATGTACCGCCAAATTCTCATGCACGAAGAAGATAGAAATTTCCAGCTTGTAGTGTGGAGAAAGCATCCTTCTGAGAAACTTCAGATTTTTCGACTTCTCACCGTAACATACGGCACTGCGCCTGCTCCATTTCTCGCTACACGGTGTTTGCAAATGCTCAGTGATGCTAATACGAATACGTATCCACTCGGTTCAAAGGTCATTCAAAAAGATTTCTACGTCGATGACCTGCTTACAGGATCTGATGACTTTGAGACTTTAGATCTTATTAGGAGTGAAGTAAATATTATTTTAAATTCGGCTGGATTCAAGTTAGCTAAGTGGTTTTCTAACCACCCACTCTTTTTCGACTGTGCGAGTTCTGAAAAATCATTAAGTTTCAATGATACGGACTCCACAAAAACACTTGGAATCCATTGGTTGCCGAAAGAGGATTTGTTTCGATTCGTCTTAGATGACAGTTTTAAAGATTTACGAGCCACAAAACGAAACATTTTATCAGTTTCGGCTCGCCTTTTCGATCCTCTTGGTTTACTTGCCCCACTAGTTACCAAAGCAAAAATCTTATTGCAAGAGCTTTGGATTCAAAAACTAGACTGGGATGAGTCGATTCCATTGCGCCTCGACACTAGCTGGCAAAACTTCAAAGCCAATTTGCTGCAGCTCTCAACTATAAGCATTCCTCGGTATGTTAACACTGAGTTGAGTGCCAGCTGCCAAATTCACGGCTTTGCCGACGCCTCAATAAGAGCGTATGGCTGCTGCGTGTATATGCGTAGCCAAACCGCTAGTGGAATCAAATGTACGCTGCTTACTGCAAAGTCTAGAGTGGCTCCGCTTAAGTCAAAATCACTTCCGCGTTTAGAGCTCTCGGCAGCACATCTTCTGGCCAAATTATGGTCAAGAATTGCGCCTATGTTGAGTCGACCAATTGAAAAAATATGTTTCTGGACAGACTCTGAAATCATTTTGCATTGGATCAAAACGCATCCATCTTCGTTACAAACCTTTGTCGCAAACAGAGTGTCCGAAATCCAGGAGTTGACTGATAAAATTACTTGGCGACATGTGCCAACGAAACAAAATCCGGCGGATCAAGTGTCTCGGGGTTGTAACGTGGACGAACTGAATAATTCAATTTGGTTTAGCGGTCCGCAATTCCTCTTAGAAGACCCTGCCTTATGGCCCATAAATACTCACTTCCAGCTCTCCCCAGAAGACGAAGCATTAGAGAAGAAGAAAAATGCTACAACCTTAACGACACATATTGTCGATCGAAATCCAATAATGGATCTTATTGAAAAATTCTCTTCTCACCAAAAATTGCTTCGGGTTGTCGCTTATATATTAAGATGGCCTAGACGAATTCGAAATCCATCAGCGACTTTCACCAAAATATTAACGGCTGAAGAGCTAAATGTAAGCTTTCTAAAACTTGTTCAGGTGGTTCAACATGAAGAGTTTAGCGAAGAAATTCAGAAACTCAAAAAGAGTACCAACCTATCCCCAAACTTGCAGAAATTAAACCCTTTTTTGCAGGACTACTCGGAATTTTCGTTCTCGTTTATTTTACTCCGAGTAGGAGGCCGCTTATTGAATGCGCCTCTCCCATACGATGCTAGGTTTCCATTGCTCTTAAGCAAGAACTCGCACTTTGTTACAACATATTTACGGTACCTACACTTTCGAAATCACCATGCTGGAGCAAAGGCATTGGTAGCGCTTCTACGAGAACGTATTTGGCTCATTAATGCTCGAGAAGCCTGTAGTCGAACCGTAAGAAACTGCACACACTGCTTTCATTATAAGCCGAAGCTTCAAACCCAAATAATGGGAAATTTGCCTGCCGATAGGCTTCGTGCGCTACGACCCTTTCTTATATGTGGAGTAGATTTCTGTGGTCCCGTATACACTACTTTAAAAATACGTGGTCGACCACCAGTAAAATCATATATCGCAGTGTTCGTTTGTTTCACTTCCAAAGCAGTACATCTAGAACTCGTAACTGACCTAACATCAAATTGTTTTATTCTCGCCCTTGAAAGGTTCATTGGACGCCGAGGGATGCCGCAGAAAATTTACAGCGACAACGCCACCAACTTCGTCGGCGCCGACCGCAAACTACGCGAACTGAGGGAAGCGTTTCTCGCTCAACAAGGGAATCTAGCCCAGTACGCAACAGAGGAAGGATTCAGCTTCGCCTTTATACCACCCAGGGCGCCGCACTTCGGAGGGTTGTGGGAAGCGGCAGTGAAGTCCGCCAAACATCTACTCGTGCGCGCAATCGGCAACGCGCTGCTCACCGCCGAAGAAATGCAAACGCTGCTAGCAGAAATCGAGGCAGTACTGAATTCGCGACCCCTGGCACCATTGAGCACGGACCCCAACGACGGAGAAGCCCTAACACCAGCGCATCTACTAATTGGATGCCCACTTCGAGCGCTACCTCCAGCACAAGTTTCAACGGAGGCAATGCGCTATTGCGACAGATGGCAACTTGTCTGCTCTCTCAAGCAGCAGTTTTGGCGTCAGTGGTCCAAGAGCTACCTAGTGGGCCTACAGGAGCGGAACAAGTGGGTTTATCCGCTACGCAATATGGAGGTGAACGACCTGGTTCTGGTGCAAGAGGACAACATACCACCGCTGCAATGGGTGCTCGGTCGCGTCGTGGCAATCATCACAGGACGAGACGGCAAGGTTCGCGTCGCAGACGTCGCAACCAAAACGGGCGTAATTAAGCGTCCTATACACAGGCTGGCCGTACTACCAATAGAGGTTGAAGGATCGTGACCCTATCAAGGTGGCCGCTGTGTAGTCACATGGCGTTTAGATTAAGCCATAAAACAAGAAATTGAATTTTGAAATAATATGTATATAAATGGAATATTATTAATTGAATATATTATTAATACATAAATAATTTACAATGAATTTAACCTACATATACTTACCTTATATCATGCACTTACTCTAACTTAAATTCATTTATCTTTACTTAGAAGATCTTTAGAAGATCTTTCAATCATTGGATGTGAAGGAATAGGCGCACAGAAATGGAAGATGAACTCAATTCTACCAGTATTTTTCTGCAGATAATTGTAAGAAAATGAAGGACAAAGCCTTTTGTACATATTTAAGCATACATATACCCTGCAAAAATTCCTGGTTGTTGACAAATCAGGTCTAAAAAAGGTGTATGCTGGCAGGACTGCTTCTGTTATGCACTCACTCTGTCTACTCCTAACTTTCTAATACATGACATCAACAAAAGAAAATCAGCCTTATTTCAAGCCTTACGCCAAACAAATTTGCTACCTTTATAATTTTTTGGCCTTATTTCAAGCCTTTAAATGTGCTGTTTAATTCTTAAATAAGGCTAAAATAGTTTGATGGGTATGTCCGCAAATTTTGCGACCAGCAGTTTTTATATGTAAATAGTCTTGTCGAAATGTTCAACATTCGACCCAAAAAAAAAAAAGAAAATTTGTATGTATTCCCAAAGGAACTAAGAAATTATGGAAACAAATAACTAGCGGGAATGTGACAAAAATGCAAGTAGCTTAATTGTCATTAGATTCTCACCAGCTTGTAAGTGGTCAATTGAGTAATCATTCCAATGAAACTACTGCTGTATGCAGTATTATTATAAGCAAATTCACTTTTGAAACATGGAATTTAAAGAAAATCTGCCATCATTGTACCTGAAAGAGTAGGCGCACAGAAATGGAAGATTAACTCAAATCTGATCTAGTATTTTTCTGCAGATAATTGTAAGAAAATAAAGGACAAAACCTTTTGTACATATTTAAGCATACATATATCCTGCAAAAATGCTTGTTGTTGACAAATCAGGTCTATAAAAGGAGTATGCTGGCAGCACTGCTTCTGCTATGCACTCACTCTGTCTACTCCTAACTTACTAATACATAACATCAACAAAAGAAAATCAGCCTTATTTTAAGCCTTACGCCATACAAATTTGCTATCCTTATAATTTTCTGGCCTTATTTCGGAAGACTTTAAATGTGCTGTTTAATTCTTAAATAAGGCTAAAATATTTTAGTGGGTAGGTATGTCAGCAAATTTTGCGACCAGCAGTTTTTATATGTAAATGGTCTTGTCGTCGAAATGTTCCACATTCGACCCCAAAAAAAAGAAAATTTGTCTGTATGCACATACCACATGTATGTATGTATATACATTCTGTTTTCTATACACATCAGTAGTGATTTTCTGTAACTCATATCGATCAATGTTCTCTACTGAAATAGTCGATTTGACGTCATCATTACGTCATTCTCGATGCAAGCGTTTCTGTATGAAAATCGAGTCGAATGGATCGATACAACTGACAAATCAGCTGATATGTTCCATTCCAATTCAGTAGGAATGATCGATTAAAGTTGTTTCTGTAAGCAAAATAGTCGATATATTATCTATCAATATACTCGCCAACTTTTTAAACGGTGAGAAAGCTTTGACCGGTCGAAAAAATGGACAAAACAGCCGAATTCAGCCAGAATGTAAGTATATTTTAATTAAAACAATTTATTTATGTATATATGTACATGCTATATATTAATGAATATACATTTAAATATATTTAATATATATTTAAAGGATTTGTAGAGTCTCTTAAGGAGCGTCTTTGTACTCCCAAAATGCACACATACACACGTTTCTGCCTGTACATGCGCATTGTCGCTTGTCAAATTAGAAATAGGTCTATATTTGCGGCGGCGACAAATGCAACCCTTCTGCCGTGAAGTCGTGCTGGCGTTAAAATGTGTGCGCCCATAAGAACGTGTGCATTTTACTTTTGACAGCTGGCTGCTTGTCGCTCGCCGGTTCGAATGTGCTTAGAGCATTACATTTATTTTGGCGTTTAAGAGCCTATACACACTTGCGACTCAATCGATTTGGTCGAATTGGACTGTTGTATTCACACTACTCCAACTATTTAGTCGAATCGGTGGCAGCTATTCACACTAGAGACTAAATAGTCGGGTGATTGACAATGACATAGTGTTGCCAATGTTCACATTTTACACAGCAAATTTTACATTAGTGGTCTTCATATAAAGTGATGAAGTATTAAATTGCTAAAGTTTATCAGTTTATCTGCATTCTTACATGAAAGCACCTTCTTGTCAGCTGTCAACTTGATTAATAAATAAAAAACAATAAAATAAACAAAAAGTGCATACATTGTTTGGCTTTGTTTCTTATTAAACTAGCAACTAGCTGTCAAGTAAATGAAAAGAGAAAAACGGAAGGAATGACGCTCATAAAGGCGAAAGAACAGAAGTAAAAGAAACGGAAAAAATAGTCAAAATTAGCCATTAATAATTTCCATGCAATTTCATTTTCATTATTTCTATTTTAAAATGCGATTAATGAAATTTGAAGAGAACAACAATATCAAGAAACACATGAAAACGGAAGTAAATATCCTTAGTTAGATAATTCTTGTCTATAACTACACCATTTCCAGATGGATTTTAGAAGCGTCAACTGGATTTTAGAAAGGGAAAATTGGATCTTAGAAATGTCAATTGGATTTTAGAAAGGGAAAATTGGATTTTAGAAATGTCAATTGGATTTTAGAAAGGGGAAATTGGATTTTGGAATAGCCAACTGGATTTTAGAAAGGGAAAATTGGATTTTAGAAATGTCAATTTAATTTTAGAAAAGGGAAATTGGACTTTAGAAACTGTAAATTGGATTTTCGAAAATATATATAATTATTAATTTATACTTTCATACGCAATAAAAAATTTCTATTCGAAAAATTCTGTGTAAAATTTATTTTACACGCACATTCTGAAATCCAATTCACGCTTTCAAAAATTCAATTTTCGTTTCCTAAAATCTTTTTAACGCTTTCTAAAATCCAATTGACATTTCTAAAATCCAATTTCCCCTTTCTAAAATCCAATTGACATTTCTAAAATCCAATTTCCCCTTTCTAAAATCCAGTTAACGCTTTCTAAAATCCATCTGGAAATGGTGTAGTTAATAAGAAACGAACCTTTTGTTTTTTTTTTTAACATTTTGAAAATATTAATTGAAATATTTAATCTCTGCAATTTACCAAAAGTGAAATAAAAGTAGTGCTGTCAGCATGGCAACTCTTTCCACTACGAATATAACTGTTGTTGTTGTAGTCGTTCGACTAAATTGTCTCTAGTGTGAATACGTAGAAGGGCGCCTTGCTGATCAAGCAGTTGTACAACTGTTTCAGTTGGAATGAAATTGGACTGCAGATCCAACTGTTTCAGTTGTACGACTAATTGAATGTAGTGTGAATGCTTCCATACATTCCCATGCAAATCAACATTCGACTAAATCGATTGAGTCGCAAGTGTGTATAGGCTCTAAGTTCTCGATTGGCGTTTCATTTCCATCACTGTTCCGAATTTTATCGATTAATGCTTGTAGAAACACTCGCTATCGATCAATAGAGAAGTTTTGATAGAATCGACGTGACGTCATCAAAATAGACAAATCCACTCGATTTCTTACAGAAACTCACTACAGTATTTTATCCTTTTGTCAACAAAGGAAAATATTTTTGTATGTAAATATGTACATATGAATGGCCTTGTGTAATTACCTATCCTCTATTTGCAAAGGCGTCAATATTCTAACCTTTTTGTATTCTATACCTACTTTGTTAAAAAACCAAAATATACATATGTATGTATATACATGTATGGCATTCTACCTACTTTTGTAACAGACCAAAATACATATCCCGGAAAAAAAATGTGCGAATAATCCCGATAGAGATTTATCCCGGATTGATCTCTTCCGGGAACAATGAGTCCACAATTAGGCCTCGATTTTTCCCGAACGGGTATAAATGTAAATTAATCCCTTTCATACCGAACGGGAAAAATCAATTACAATTATACACTCAATACTGACTATTTAAAAAATTTTTAATATATTGAATATATTTTTTTACAAAAGTAAAATTTATTGTAAAATATTTAAATAGGCATGAACATTTATAATTTTTAAAGAAATTTTATAAGAAACAGCCTTGGCTAACAACTTTGAAAAATTCTTCACATGTCTTTTACACTCGCATAATGCATTCTCAAAACTTAAAATATTTTCAGAAAATACTTAATTTTTTTAAAAGATTTCACTACACGATAAAAGCTAATTCTATAAACTTTCTTCTAATATACATATATAACAATTTATAAATTTTAGACATTTTCATAAAAAATAGCCTTGGCTTACTACTTTGGATGAAAGCGATTAATCTACATTTGTACCTGTTCGGGTATACAAATTGAACAATTAGTCTCTTCAAAGGACATGCTCGAATAAATACGATCAATTCGCTCCATATAAAGGGATGTAAACTTGTATTAGTCGCATGCTCCCTTGCGATTGATCCCGGACACGTCCCGGAGAAATCGCATTTTTTGCAGGTATATTTACGTTCGCCGGACATTCCACTTTGCTCATAAAAACTCATAAAAACACACTCATGCATATGTACATATGTGCATACATACAAATTTTCTTTTATTTGGAGACAAAAGGGTGGATTTTTGAATGTTTCGACAAGACCATTTACATATAAAAAGTATTGGTTGCAAAATTTGCGGATATACCCACCAATAACGAAATAAGGCCACAGAATTATAAGGATAGCAAATTTGTATGGCGTAAGGCTTAAAATAAGGCTGATTTTCTTTTGTTGATGTTATGTATTAGAAAGTTAGGAGTGGACAGAGTGAGTGCATAGCAGAAGCAGTGCTGCCAGCATTCTCCTTTTTTAGACCTGATTTGTCAACAACAAGCATTTTTGCAGGGTATATGTATGCTTAAATATGTACAAAAGGGTTTGTCCTTTATTTTCTTACAATTATCTGCAGAAAAATGCTAGATCAGATTTGAGTTAATCTTCCATTTCTGTGCGCCTACTCTTTCAGGTACAATGATGGCAGATTTTCTGTAAATTCCATGTTTCAAAAGTGAATTTGCTTATAATACTACTACATACAGCAGTAGTTTCATTGGAATGATTACTCAATTGACCACTTACAAGCTGGTGAGAATCTAATGACAATTAAGCTACTTGCATTTTTGTCACATTCCCGCTAGTTATTTGTTTCCATAATTTCTTAGTTCCTTTGGGAATTTCAATGTCGTACTCATAAACATACATTTATGTGCATACATACAAATTTTCTTTTTTTTTGGGTCGAATGTTGAACATTTCGACAAGACTATTTACATATAAAAACTGCTGGTCGCAAAATTTGCGGACATACCCATCAAACTATTTTAGCCTTATTTAAGAATTAAACAGCACATTTAAAGGCTTGAAATAATGCCAAAAAATTATAAAGGTAGCAAATTTGTTTGGCGTAAGGCTTGAAATAAGGCTGATTTTCTTTTGTTGATGTCATGTATTAGAAAGTTAGGAGTAGACAGAGTGAGTGCATAACAGAAGCAGTCCTGCCAGCATACACCTTTTTTAGACCTGATTTGTCAACAACCAGGAATTTTTGCAGGGTATATGCATGCTTAAATATGTACAAAAGGCTTTGTCCTTCATTTTCTTACAATTATCTGCAGAAAAATACTGGTAGAATTGAGTTCATCTTCCATTTCTGTGCGCCTATTCCTTCACATCCAATGATTGAAAGATCTTCTTAAAAATCTGCTTTTGAAAAAGCGAAATAAACGCTGATTGAAAATCTCCTCCAGCCTGCTTGCTTTTGATTGAAATTTGCTTGAAAATGATTGAATTTTTTTTTTCAAGCAACCGCTAGCTTGGTTTGCTTTTAAACAAATAAGCAAGAGCTTGCTTGGAAATTTTTCAATCAGCTTGTTTCGCTTTTAAGCAGATTGAAAAAATTGTAAACAAGCTATTGCTTGTTTGTTTAAAAGCAAACCAAGCAAGGGAGAGATTGGAAAAAATTTCAAGCGCTTGAAAGGGCAAACAAGCTGCTTGTGCAGATCACTGGTTGTCACTTTAATATCTACTAGTATCGCCGGTGGTCGAAATTCGACCATGCAATTTATTTTTTCAACTTTGTATTGGTACAAAAATTATTCCTTTTCGCGGAGATAAGCAACACTTTCCAAATTCCAGTTGTACCGCAACACTGATTTGCCCTTTTGATCACGTTCCGACGCGAAATCATGGTCAAAATCAAGGTAGACCTAGGAAGGTAGGCCCGGTGGTGAGCGCTTTTAAATTAAAGCGACTCTTCAACTGTGTGTACGATATTTGTAAACACGTTTACGATATCTATTTATCTTAACTAAAAACTTTATTTATTAATTATAAAGAAATTAAATAATTTATAGAAAAAATTATATGCCTATGCACTGCTCCAGACTCATACGAACACATCCATATCAATTTTATGTGGATATGAGTATGTTAAATGTGCAAAACAGCCTGGCAATTGTTTGTATGGGAAAAATGTTAGCCTATTAATATATAGATAGTGGGCACATTTGCCAACGAAGCAAAAACGAAGTAAATCAAAAATGGTACAAAACTAAAAACTTTATTTATTAATTATAAAGAAATTAAATAATTTATAGAAAAAATTATATGCCTATGCACTGCTCCTGACTCATACGAACACATCCATATCAATTTTATGTGGATATGAGTATGTTAAATGTGCAAAACAGCCTGGCAATTGTTTGTATGGGAAAAATGTTAGCCTATTAATATATAGATTGTATGTGAAAGGCATGTGATTGATTACAATGAACGGTAGAAAACGGCGAGAACCGTAAGCATCTGTTGATTTTAGATTTCTTCCGTATTCTTACGGCAATTTGACAGTTCTCTTTGCTGTGACAAACAGACAGTATGTTATCAAACAATTTATTTAAACATTTTATAAAATAAAAATGACCGAATTCGAGGAAAGACTTAATAACGGCGTGCGTCGTCATGAAATCACCAACAAATTGAAAGTTTTCTGTTTTAAATTGGTAAATAAAGCACAATATTTACAGCTGTGGCAAATGGCAAAGACGGCAGTTAACGCATTATTATAACTGCCTTAAGTTTGTCACCGTTCTATATCGGTACGGCTTCCGTCCCGTCCCGGCTATTATAACTAGCGCATAAGAAATAAGAAATTGAATAAATGAACTTCACTTGTAAAGTAACATTGAAAGCGACCGGTGTATTTTCTTGCGATTTAGAATTGTTGTTGTACGCGCTCCCCCCTTACCGTAAAAAGAGCATAAGTTGCAATTTTATTTCTTAAAAACTTAAGAATTTTCAATACTTGTTTGTTTTTTTTCAATTCCCTTCTGTGCTTTTCGTAAATATTGACCAGTGATGCCACTTTTTCTTGCTTTGAATAAATTCAACACAACAGCTGTTAATTGTGGTTAAGGCAAAGTTAGTCAATCGCACAATCGATAACGCAAACCACATTTGTTATTGTTAAAAATATCTATCGTAGAATCGTTAAAAGTTAGTGAATCGAGCTACTGATTATAGATGATGCGAAATTATATCATCCCTGGGTGGTATACTCCACTTCACAAAAAATGCAACCTTGCATGGATACCTCTGCAACACTAATTTTCGATGGATACATAATTTGATAAAACTAAAATTTCATAAACCATTGTAAAAACCTTCTGAATTAAATACAGTCCATTTTATTATTAAAATAAATAATTCGATTATTATTCTACATCATTTTTGTCATTCGAGCCGAATTTTTTCTGAACATCATTGTGCGCAAGGAGTGCTAATAAATGAAATTTGGTAGCGTTTGTTGAAACGTGTACGTGCAGCGCCATTTTGGTCATCATTTTAATTTTTGCACTCCGAGTATCAAATAGATTGCAATATCTTTAACAGCATTGAAAAGTCAACGAAGCAGATACAGGGCTTCAATAACGAGCGCCTTTAATTTTTCCAATGAAATTAATGACACAACGCATTTGGCCGAATTGGAAGTTAGCATCTCCAATTTGAATGAAGCATGGAAACAATTGCAAATCATCGAAAATCAAATCAACGAGTTGGAAGATAATGCAGAAGATGAAAACGCTGTGTCGTCGTTCATACAGTACGAAGAAAAATACATACACTCTCTCGTATAACCACACGTTTGCGCGAAAAGCAAGAAGCAGCGAGTAGGCAGCAAACTCCAACAGTTAACGAGTTGCAATTAGGGCTGCAAAACTTGGTATTTCAGCATAATAACGTAGTACTACCGAAATTGCCAGTATCGACATTTTCGGGCGAATACAGCGTATGGAAAACATATAGCGATATTTTTAAAGGAGCTGTAGAATCAAAAGCAAATTTATCGAATACACAGAAGTTTTACTACTTATCCTCATTTTTAGCCTGCGAAGCTGCAGATTTGATAAAAAAAACATACCAGTTATGAACGATACTTATGCAGAGGCATGGAGTAAACTTGAACAACGCTATGATAGGCCACACTTGCTGGCAAGGGCATTCATTAAAGGTTTTATGAAATTGCCAACCGCAACAACGACAAACCCTAAAGTTTTACGGAAAATTATTGATGGTGCAGACGAATGTTTGCGCGGATTATCAGCAATGAACATAAAAGAACGGGACCCTTGGTTAATATTTATTCTGCTTAACAAACTGGATGCAGAAACACGTCATCACTGGTTTGAACACATTGGATCGCGAACAAGTCTTACTATTGAAGAATTTCGGAAATATCTAGATGCTCGTTTCATTCACTTGGAATCAAATGAGTTACATACAGCAAGTGCAACGGCACGCAACACATCAGTGCGTGCGCATGTGACAGCAGCAACAAATGGTTCATCATACGTTTTTTGTAATGGACAGCATAACATTTCTAAGTGCACAGAATTCATCGCAACGTCTGTATCAGATCGTCGCCTAAAACAGGTTATCGAGTTAAGGAGTGTAAATCGAACTTCACTTGTCGCAAATGCCATGCGAAACATCACACACTTCCCCATGAGTCTACTGATAAGCAAGAATCCGGATCTGATTTAGGTAAAAGTACATCTTAAACACATTCTAATGAAATTTCGTTGCAGAGCTCAATGGATGATGCACTGGCAAGTCATCATGTAATACAACGCCAACAAGGCAGACATGTGGTACTTCCTACAGCAATGGTAGAGGTGAAAGACGTGTTGGGACAAGTTCACACATTACGAGCGTTGATTGACACTGGCTCGCAAGTATCATTTATATCGGAGGCCTGTGTTCAGCGTCTTGGAGTATCAAGTTCAAAAGCACGACTACATATTAAAGGTATTTCATCATCAGAAGCGGGTATGACGAAGGGTTGTATGAATTTGGTTATCGACTCTCAACTTGACGATTCCAATGTATACGTGTGTGCATACATACTTCAGCGAATCACAGCGGATATTCCAAAATATACTATAACAATCATTCCGTGGAAGAAAATTACATCAATAAAGCTAGAGGATTCTAAGTTTAATCAAAGTTCACCAATTGATTTGTTGCTCGGCGCAGTGATTTCTTGGAATATCATAACCGATTGCAAATTTCAAATCGAAAGGCCAAAGCTGTTTGCAATCAATTCAATTTTTGGATGGATTATTTCGGGTCAAGTCGACGTTGCATCCGGTGAAGAGGCAATTGCATCCTATACTGCCACAATTGACGTTACTTAAAAAATTTTGGGAATTGGATGAATGCAAACCAATTAGTAAACATTCGGAACATGACGATCCAGCTTAACTTCATTTTAGAAAAACCACTTATTCATAAAAAATAAAATAGGTTTATTAAACTCTTATAATTGAAAATTTGGATGGAAATGTCATTTTAAAAAGCTCTATAAACCTTTGGTATTTTTTTATGAATAAGGGGGGTAACGTTTAGGATTACGTTACAAGGAGCTGTTCAGAGGTTAATGAGCATAGAACGGCGTTTTCACAAAATCGCGCAATTACAACAAGAATATGTAAAATTTATGTAAGAATATATGTTATTGGGTCATATGCAACAGATGTCCTCAGAAGACATACGCAAGTCGCCTCAGTACTATCTGCCGCACCATGCAGTTGTTAAGCCAGACAGTTCAACAAAAAGGCTGTGTGTCGTGTTCGACGGCTCGCATAAAGATGCTGATGGTAAATCACTCAACGGGCAGCTGTTAATTGGTCCACCCATTCAGCGAGACTTGTTTGGAGTTTCGCTTCGCTTCCGTCAATTCAAGTACGTATTCATAGCCGACATAACAAAAATGTTCAGGAAAATTTGGGTATCACCTAGTCACCAAGATTTTCAACGTATTGTTTGGAGGGAGTCTTCAAATGAATCAGTCAAGCACTATCGACTATGTACCGTCACATACGGAACGGCATCAGCGCCCTTTCCATCTGTTCGTGGATTACAACAATTGGCGCATGACAACATCGACAAATTTCCACAGGCAGCTAGTATTATTGAAAACAACATTTATGTGGATGACGTCAATGCTGGCGGTGGCACTATAGAAGACGTCATGAGTGCCAAAACGGAATTGATCACTTTGCCCGGGTCTGGCGGCTTCCATCTCCGTAAATGGAGCTCCAATTCTTCCACTATTTTGCAAATAATGCCGGTTGAGGACTACGAAGTCATCTGGAATACTAAAATTGGAAATTCATCAAACTATATCAAGATACTGGGTCTTTAATGGAATCCAAAGTCAGATAAGTGTTCGTTCCATGTTAAAGCAACTACTGTAAATGACATAACTAAACGGTACATACTTTCAGAAATTGCTCGCATATTCGATATTTTTGGAGTTTTAGCACCGGTTGTGGTCAACTTAAAAATTCTCTTTCAAAAGGTATGGTTAACAAATGTCAACTGGGATGACACGGTACCAGATCACATAAGAAGTACTTGGCGAAGTATTCGAGAAACATTACATTGCTTTGAGGAAGTATCTATTCCAAGAAACATTTTCACTTCCTCATCCACATTCGAGTTGCATTGGTTTTGTGACGTCTCAACTTCAGCATATGCTTGCGTCGTCTACCGTGTATGCATTGAAGAAGGAATAAGGTCGGTCACAATGATTGCTGCAAAAACACGAGTAGTGCCACTAAGGACGATGTCAATACCGCGTTTGGAGCTGTGTACAGCGCTGTTACTAGCACGTTTGTACAATTCGATCAAGACGTCACTCAACAGAGTAGATGATGTTGTTTATGCTTGGACAGACTCTCAGGTTGTCCTTCATTAGTTATCGTCTCCACCTCGCAATTGGAAAATATTCATCGGGAACTGAAGAAATTCTCGACTGCTTACCAAGAAATAAATGGAACTATATTAATACGTATGAAAATCCGGAGGATTGTGCCTCTAGAGGTATCATACCACACCAACTCGTCAATCATAATCTATGGTGGTCAGGCCCGACCACATTCAGACTGGCCAAGCAAGGCAAAAAATGAGAATTTAGAATTTGCAGCTGACTTATTGGAGCGTCGCAAAATTGTGGTACATACTGTAACCCGACCAGCAGAGTTATCGATTCTTATCGAATATGTAGTGAAGGTGTCATCATTTCCGCGCTTAATATATGTCATATCGCACATGTTTTACGCTTCATATCAAAACTTAAAAACAATACGTACGGATGTCAACTGCAACACAAGGAGTTACAACAAGCGCAATCCACATTATTTAGCGCTATTCAGCATGAGTCATTTGATGATACATTTTAGCGTTTAACCAACAAGTCAAAAAAGAAGGACAAGTTTATGCAACTTTCACCATTTATCGACTCATCGGGAGTTCTGCGTGTAGGAGATCGCATTGATCAAGCCGCAGTATCATATAATATCAAACACCCAATTATTCTTCCTAAACACCATTTCTCCAGATTGGTCTTAGAGGAGCAACACAAGATGTATTTGCATGTTGGAGTCAACGTGTGATAGTTCGTTAACGTTATTGGACTGTAGGAGCCAGAAACATAATCAGATCCGTGGTACATCAATGCAAAAAGTGTTTTATGTTGCGGAAACAAACTGCAACTCAGCGAATGTCAGATTTGCCATCGGTACGTCTGAAGCCAGCTAGACCGTTTCTCAATTCAGAGTGCGATTTTGCAGGTCCTATTAATATCAAAATGACCAACTGCATACCTCCAAGAATTTGTAAATCTTACATATGCCTCTTTATTTGCTTGTCCACGAAGGCGATTCATATTGAGCTGGTCACCGATTTGTTAAAAGAGGCTTTTATTGCAGCCTTTAAACACTTCACATCTAGACGTGGAAAATGTAGTAACTTGTACACCGACAATGGAACCAATTTTCATGCCGCTAATCGTTTGCTAACAGATATGCATAAAAGTTTACTTAAAGAGTCATTTAATCATGATATCTGCTCTCACCTGGCAAAGGATGGAACAACATGGCATTTCATCCCTCCATCATCACCACATTTTGGTGGGATATGGGAGTTCAACGTAAAGTCAATTAAATACCACTTGTGAAGAGTGATGGGTGAATCACTACTATCGTTCGAAAATCTATACACTTTGCTCACTCAGATTGAAGCTATACTCAATAGCAGGCCACTATGTACAATTTCCAACGCGGATCACAATCCTCTTACGCCTTCGCACTTTTTGATTGGCGAGCCATTAACTGCAGTACCAGAACCCATAATATGGGCTAGGCTTTCACTGAAATCTTCGTGAAATCACATTCGCAACATGGCACAAGGTTTTTGAAAGCGATGGAACATGGAATACATTACATCTCTCCAGCGTCGCACCAAATGGATGATCGACCAACCAAACCTGGCAGTGGGTAAACTTGTCGTCATCAAGGAACAAATGTTCCTCCAGCTAAGTGGTCGTTTGGAATAGTTGATGAAGTTCATCCAGGCTCTGACGGTACAGTGCGAGTTGTCACAATACGTACCGAAAAGGGAACTTACAAACGTCCAATTACGAAAGTTGCCTTATTACCAAACATCTGACTGAAATCGGCTTTCAGGGCTGGCGGTATGATGCGAAATTATATCATCCCTGGGTGGTATACTCCACCTCACAAAAAATGCAACCTTGCATGGATACCTCTGCAACACATAATTTGATAAAACTGAAATTTCATATAACGTTGTAATAAAACCTTCTGAATTAAATACAGTCTATTTTATTATTAAAATAAATAATTCGATTATTATTCTACGACACACAATGGGTGATAGCGGCCAAAAATAAATTCAAAATTAAAGTATGAGTAAAACAATTTTTTTAAATAGAAATCGACAGATACATCAAATTGTAATAAAAAAGCTTATATAAAAATTTTTGAGTCTCTATCCGTTTAGCCGTACAGGGTGCCCAAAGTTGAGCAAAAAATAGCTTCTTTTTTTCTCAATGAACACACCTCATACAAAATGCTCTATCACATTTAATTGTTAACATATGAACTCGAGTAATACATCATTACATAGATAATGATTTTCTCTTTCAGAACTTATAACGCAGTTGTAAATACCGTTCACTATTTAATTTATATGAATTTTCAAAAATTGACAAAAATGTCGATAAGAAAAAAATTTTTCTCGACTTTGAATAAAAAAATTAAAAAAACAAAAAATATGACCTCCTCAAATTTTTTTTATGATTTGAAATAATATATTCTTAATCAAACTGCATTTTCATTTTAAAAATCCACTTGCTCCATTTGCTTTTATAATTTTTTTCCCATTTGCCTAAAACTGCGTTTTTGTAAACGCATTAATTATGTTAATTTTGACATTCATGCCTATTACGGTATCCGACGGATGCCACTCCCGCGAATGCCATCCGATTCGCACTCCCCTCGCCGGTCAAATTTCACGCTATTACCATAACCGTCGGATTACTGCTTTATCGATTCACCCTGCGTATCATGTCAAAAGCTTTTTTACATTTTACTACATTGCCAGTTGTGATTTATTGGCATTTTGAAAGAATATAATTGAATAAATTGAAGAAAAATTTATTTTTTTTTGCAAATGGAAGTACTCTTTGTTGTGTTTGCGGACTTGAAGCTGTTCCAATTTCTTACGAAGTACTCGCTAAATTTTGTACTTCTGCATTTGGTCTCGAATTATTAACGGATGGTTCGCAATCAACGCTTATATTTTGATCATCGCGATACAGAGCCTACCAAAATGTCTTCCAGTGAACTTCTGCGTTTTGTCCTCCACCTGTAACTTGCATTTGGAAGCGGTTATTTGTTAGCTTGATCTTAATACAGGATTTGGATTCAGACCAAGTAATTTTGATGTTGGTCCCAAAGCATTCAAATCCGTGCTTAATGTTGTCCAAAACTCAGATCAACTTCTGGAGACTGCTTGCTCATGTTATTTTGCGATATTTTCGTTAAGCTTCTTCCGCTCAATCAAAAAAGAAAACTGCCCACGTTTTTCGTACGAATTCCATTTAAAAATAAAATTAACTCATATATGTATATTTACTTAAAATATATGTATGAATTATTTTGTTATTCGTTAAATTTCATTGTAATTTACTACGCAATGAAAATTAAATTTTTTAAATTTCTATTGAATCCGCACCAATTTTATGACGAATCGAAATCAAAAGAAATTACAGCTACTGCGTTTCGATTACGGTTATAGGAATGCGGTGAATCCTCGAACTGCTTTATCAACACGTTTTTTATTCCCGGACTGCATTGACGATCGGTTATGAGAATATCAAATTTTATCAAAACGATTCGCATTCCCTGCGAAAGGCATCCGCCGGATACCGTAATAGGCATGATTATGAAAAACGTTTATATTTAGGCGAATAACCGAATATTTCTTTATCGTCCTGCAATAAATAGTGCATACTTTTAAATTATGAGCTAATTTTTTTTATCAGCGTTAATTCATATCTTTGACAGCTTTTTTCTTTTGGAATATAAAAAAAAATTGGTAAAAATTGTAAAATTTTAAAATGAAATTAAAAAAAAAAACAAAAAATATGACCTCCTCAATTTTTTAATATTTCATAGTCCTAAATGTCTTTTATAAACAGGTGAAAAAATCGTAAAAATTCGTTTGCTCCATTTTGTTTTATGAACTTTCTTATCGAAGGTGTTTTTTAAGTTTTCGTACATTTTTCCCATACAAAATGCCCAGAAGTATGCTTCAAAAAGTTTAAATTTTTTTGTATGGGTAATATTCGTCAAAATGGTGAAACTTAAATATCGATATTTTCAATTCTAATTAAGATATTCGAAGAAACTAAACGCTGTTTTCAAGGGTAATGATTATGCTTTCAACTGGTTTAATCGAATTTGAGTGGAAGGTAATTACATAAAAGATATTAAGCAGTGAATAGAGCCAAAAAACGTGTTTTTTGCCAATTTGGACATGAATATCTCAAAAACTAAAACCAATTTGGAAAATCTGACTCCAGATTCAGGTTTAGCACACTGAAATCCTTTATAAAAGTGTAATTTCATTTATGGCATAAAATTTTTTTGAAATGCGATTTTTTTGTATGAAAATTTTATGATAAATGCTTATATAATACTTAAAAGTGCATATATTTCTAATTTAAAAACGGTGAAGTGCTTTACCCCTTTTCCAAAATGATTACTGCATTTGATTTATATTTCAAAAATGTATACACTAATCAAAATCGTGCATTTTAGCTATAATAGTTAGGAAAATTCTGAAATTTCAAAAATACCGTTATATGGGAGGTGGGCGTATTTGTGGGTGGATTTTGTTCAAATTTTCACAGTTTACTAATTGCAACAAAAAAAGCTTAAGTTCCGAGTTTCAAGATTCTAGCTTAATTATTACTATTTTTGGCCGCGTTTGTATGGAGGTGCTCCCACTGTGCGACACTGGAATTGAATTGGAGTCATTGAATCAGTTCTTAAATATTTGTCGCGTTGCCCTCCTTTAAGTCAAAATGCCTGCTATGGGCAGTGGTCCTACCAAAAGTTTGATAAAAATAAAATTGTTCTAAGCCAAAATAAAAATTATCTACGTATCATTCATATGTAGAGCTCGGAAAAATAGGTGAAATCAAGCGCCTCAAAATATGCTCCTTTTTTTAAATTTTGTTTGTTTTCAGTGGCGGGATTACAATTTAAATATAAAGGGGTGCCATATTGGTATGGTGGGTGAAGATTTTATAAGAAAAGTTCTTAATCATCTTACACAAATTTGCAGTTTAAATAAACATACAGTGGTGTGTGATGAAATAAAGCCAGAATAGAAAGTGATTTTATTCGTAAAATATATTTATTTATGTGTTTTTAATAATTTTAATTTGTTATAAAAAAACCTCTGACAGAAATCAAATATATTAAAGTTAAAAAGTTTGTGCAAAATTCTAGAAAATTCGCCAATATTTCAGCAAAATTTTTAACTTTTTGAGTAGAAATTTTATATTAATTTCTAGTACGCAATTTTTTTCGACTTGTAAATTCGCATGAAAAAATTGCAGAGGACAACAAGGAAAAAATTCTCAAATAACAGGTATTAGTATTTTTTATAGTAAAATTCATTTGCTAATATGCACTTGCCTCTTTTTCATTCAAAATATATTTGGTTTGAAACTGTAATTGGGTTTCCTTCACGTGCGAAGATTTGTCTAAAATTTAAACGAGTCACTACAAATTTTTAATTTATTCTTTATTTTTTAAAATTATATATTTATTTATTATACTTTATTATTACATTTATTTATTGTAGCTTTCTTTGCAATTTTTCACATGCAATCCATAAAAAACCTTAATAATTTATACTTAAAAAATTTTTAGTGCTTAGCACGAAATTTTTATTTAATTAAATTTTTAATTGTTGGGGGTAAGTGGATAAAAATTTTAATTACAATTTACACCGAAGGTTGAGTGTATAGCTATTTCATGAAAATAATTTAATTAATAATAATTAATAATTTATTTTTCTGGCGTCCTAGTAAGCAAAAAATCCAATTGCATTCACGGGGGGCTTAGACCCGAACGCATCCCACCCTTAAACTTGCCACTGGATGCGCTTACAAACATTACGTAGCATAATTTTAGGCGTCTGATTTTCACCTATTATCCGAGCTCTTCATATGTAATTGTCGTGCTAAGCACTAAAAATTTTTTAAGTATAAATTATTAAGGTTTTTTATGGATTGCATGTGAAAAATTGCAAAGAAAGCTACAATAAATAAATGTAATAATAAAGTATAATAAATAAATATATAATTTTAAAGAATAAAGAAAAAATTAAAAATTTGTAGTGACTCGTTTAAATTTTAGACAAATCTTCGCACGTGAAGGAAATCCAATTACAGTTTCAAACCAAATATATTTTGAATGAAAAAGAGGCAAGTGCATATTAGCAAATGAATTTTACTATAAAAAATACTAATACCTGTTATTTGAGAATTTTTTTCTAGTTGTCCTCTGCAATTTTTTCATGCGAATTTACAAGTCGAAAAAAATTGCGTACTAGAAATTAATATAAAATTTCTACTCAAAAAGTTAAAAATTTTGCTGAAATATTGGCGAATTTTCTAGAATTTTGCACAAACTTTTTAACTTTAATATATTTGATTTCTGTCAGAGGTTTTTTTTATAACAAATTAAAATTATTAAAAACACATAAGTAAATATATTTTACGAATAAAATCACTTTCTATTCTGGCTTTATTTCATCACACACCACTGTATGTTTATTTAAACTGCAAATTTGTGTAAGATGATTAAGAACTTTTCTTATAAAATCTTCACCCACCATACCAATATGGCACCCCTTTATATTTAAATTGTAATCCCGCCACTGAAAACAAACAAAATTTAAAAAAAGGAGCATATTTTGAGGCGCTTGATTTCACCTATTTTTCCGAGCTCTAGTAATTGTGCTAAGATGTGTTGTACCAAAATTTGCTTAGGTGTTTTTTGATAAATTTAAGTACTCTTTGATGAAGACGATGAAGGTGTTCCACGCAGGATTACTGTTGATGGATAGATATTGCCCCAGAAAGAGGATTATGTGGTCTTTTCAACCAGTTGTGCACAAAAATAAAGGTATTTTGAAAAAGAAATATTTATGTTTCGAAAACTATGGGCCTCCGGACTGTTCCGACTTCTGATGTAGAATCGGAGGGCGGTGCAACGCCCCTTTTATAAACGGTTTTTACGCCCCCTGGATCCAAAAGGAAAGCGTGACCACGAAAAAAACCATGAAAGCATCAATTTGTGCTACCAAAATTTTTGAAGCTGCTGTAACACTGTTCCTAATCGTCAGTTTTGACACTAAATAGCATTTTCTGGTCACACTGGTCACGTTGTGAAGTTGTCAAAAATTTTTTCCTCCGTACTCTTTTGCTAAAAAATATATAATTTATCAATTTAAATCAATAATATTGTCAAAAAGTGTCGGGAAAAAGTGTCGCAACTTAGTGTGTTACAAAATAAAATAAACTTTACTTGAATTGCTTTATTTAAATACTAAATCGTAAATTAAGTGTTATTGCTGAGTGATTGTGCATATTGTTGTTGCATTGATCGCACAATAGCAAAAGCTCTCACCACTTAAACATCACCACAAAAATCCTTTTTCGCCACTTAGTGTGGACACAAAGCATTCGAGTTAAGGCCTCACTAGTGGTGTAAAACTTATAAGTATAGTGTTGATAAAAAAATCTGCAGTGTATTACAAGCGCAGCCGGGTGCAAATGAATATAGACTAAAATATTTGTTTGTGCCAGCGAGATGCCCCTCAACCATACTCCTAAAGGAGGAGATCCCCAACAAAATATCAAACAAGCCCAAGTGCAACTACAGCACCAAACCCCGAAATTCCAGGGAGCAACCCAGTCAATAGCCCAACCATTAACCCAATCCCACAAGCCTAGCGTCAAGGTACCAAACGGACAACAACTAATCGAAACCCTCCAAAGGCAACTAAAAATACTCTATGCCCAACAATAGCAAGCACAGAAACTCCAAACTACAGGAAACTTGACATCTGCTACCCCAACCGACGAATGGAAGATCGTCAATCCCAATTGCCAACGTGAAAGCCCAGGTAAAAATACTGTCTCTACACAGGCTGTGTTTGGCAAATACTGGCTTGGAACCCGTCAACCAAATGAACATGAAAATGAAAACAGATTTGCTTCCCTTGAAGTTGAGGAAACAAACCAACCAACTGAAAAAATACCCAAACTGCCGGTTTTTTACTGTCTGTTTTTGATTCAAAACTTCGGAAATTTTTGGTTTCTTATACGGCAATGTGTTCTCAGTTAAAAATTGTGCTTTGAGAATTAATGTGGAAACCGGTAAATATCAAATGCGCTGGGAAAGAGTATACACGATAGTCGCGATAGTCCTACAACTATCGATAGTTATTTCAAGTGACTAGACAATCGGAACTATCGATAGTATCGTCGATAGTTCGACAGCTCTACATTACGGAAAAGGTTCTTTCCACTTCGGCGTTGCTAAGTGGTAGAAGTAGCAAACAATATACAAAGTCAGTTAGATCCTTATACGGACTTTCATCGACAGCCTACTATTCCACTAGCGAGTATCAACAGACATTTATCGATAGTTGCGTTACTTGTTTTGTTTTTTTTAACACTTAAATCGATTTGTGATAATCGCTGAATTGAATTAGCGTTACCACATCCTTACTATGTGCAAAATTATGGTTCACTACAAGCGGTGGCTAAAAACGTGGCTGGGGCAAAGCCGAAATTTTGGTGGCTAAAAAAACACGGCGGTGGCTAAATCTAGCCACCAAATGGCTAAAACAGCAATGCTGCTGTTAACACTCTCTGCTCATATGAGTCGCTTTTGGACAGCTATGCTGTAATAGCCCAGTTAGTCAAGAACGTGTGGTCCGCCCGCTGGCGCAAACGCCCGTATGCAATTTTTAGGATTTTTTGAGCCCGTGGGGCAACGGAGCAATGAGCTGTTTTACTCACACATATTTACATATATATAGTTTGTTTACATTTTGGCAGGGTTGGCATTTAGTAATTTTTGAACAAACAAGATTTTTACTAATCTTCAAAGTGTTATGCGGATTACTCTTCAATACACAACTATGCATTATTTGCCAAATGACAAGAAAATACTAATTTAATCGTTTTTAAAGTTGTCGTTGACGACTTTTTTTTTTTTTTATTAATTTTGTTACTTTTTTACGGCTTAGTTGGTAATTAAAACACATTTTTCTTGTAATTTTGTTGCTGCCGAATATATTTCCATCACACCTTGGTGATAGTTATCAAGGGCTAAAACATAAGATAACAAAAAACACAGTCAGAACATTAAATTTACAATTGAAATCCATAAAAAAATTATATTGGGAAGCAACAAGATTCTCACAAAAATCTGTTTTTAATTAAGAAATCTGTACTGAGTTTCTGTAACTCATATCTTTTCTAGTATAAATAGGTGGTGACAAAGTGTGGATCGTATTAGTGTGACATCACTTTATTGATTTTGTTACAGAAACTCAGATTTATTGTGGCAATTTATAACTTTTTAATGTAGAAAAATTGCAGAAGAAGACCACCAAGAGTTATCAATTAAGAAAATACCGCCACCATTGTGAATAAATACAATTTTTGCTTTAATTTTCAGTAATATCTTCATTTATTAGGAGTGTTCAATATCTCAAAATTTTTACATATTTTTACGAATAGTTACGAATTTATGTTCAATAACCGAAAAAATTCGCAAAAGAGAGCCAATTTGAGGGAGTAAGACCTCGAGAGAGTTGATAAACACTGCAAGTAAAATTTTCATTTGCAACTACTAGCAGCTTTAAAAAAATAGAAGTGTCAAAAATATATGATCACAAAAATTTCAATTGGAAATATACAAACATTTTAAACGCAAATTTCTAATTGTGTACTAAATAAGTTAGCGCAAAAACGAATCTTGATGATGTTGTGGTATAGCCAAAGTATAATTTTGTTTTCCTAATTCAGTTATTTCCATTCATTTCCAATTTCAAAAATTTCAATTACAACCTAACCTAAAAATCAAATTGTCAAAACAGCGTATCAGCTGTTTTCTTGCGAATGTTTACGATTTTGTGTTCAATTACTTTGGTTGATAATTTTCTCTTTTTCTCGTTTTTACACTTAATTTGACATTGACGCTCTTTTTGCAAGTACTTGCAAGTAAAGTTGTTGAACAAAGCTATTATCTTGTTATTAATTTATATATATATATACTTACATTATGTTTGGGATTTAAACAAAATTTATAAACGTTTTCTTTCCTTTCTTTTTAAAAATAAAAGTAATAATAAATGGTTCATTTAAGTAGACATACTCTTTTTTCCATGTGAACACATATATGTATATTCGATAACATTTTACAATCTTGTTGAGTTAGTTGTATAATGCTGTGAAAATTACTGTTTAAATATTTAATAACTAAAAATGTTCAACTGGCAACCCTTCTACCTTGCAACCATGCGAGCGATCAGCTGACACGTTTTTACGTAAAAAATCAAAATGATTTTGATTTCTGCGGTACGGGCTTCTGCGTCGTACGTCGTTGAATAATCGGTTACATACAAATCCCATTAAATAGGTTGGATCAGCTGACACGGTACACGGGTTTACGTTATCGACTAACTGGGCTATCAGGCATTGAACCTAACTCAATTGAGCCTTATATCATGTTCAGACATAAAAATTAATTAAGTCAATTGGGGTTGATTGAACATCTTTAGATTTGGTGTTCAGACATATTTAATTTACTTGGCCCATTTAACAGGTCGGCCAAGATACATACACACATACACGCCGTGAGCTGAATATCAAACTCTCGTGACCTAAATGTCAAAATTGCAAGGAGGACGAAATAATTTGACATTCATCTCACAATTTTTGCCAATCGTAAACACGAATGCATGTATAAAATAAGCAGAAATAAAAACAAATTTGATAGGTGATGAAGAAGAACAAGAATGCAGCTGATCTGACGAACCAACCTGTTTAGTGGACACTGACGCTAATCACATTTCTCTTTTCATGACATTTCATTTTACTTATGAAACAAGCCTTTTAACAGGGTTGCATGCAGAATTGTTCTTCATTAACAACTCATTAATTTCTAATGAAGCATTAACTTGGTCAATTTTTGTATGGTAAATTGAGAATCATTGGGCTTGAAAATTGAATGAAGGCTCTTAATGTTCAATTAAGGTTGTGTCTGAACATAACATTACGCTCTTCACATGTATTCTTATGCTCTTCATTTCAGTTGCTGTTGAGAGCGAAAAATCAATTGCACCACAGTGGTGTTAGAACAGAACTTTCATGCCAGTGTTGCAGACAGCAAAGGGGTAACACGTATCGTCGCTTTGTTCATATTTTTATGCAATAGTAAATTATGCGCGATTTAATGAATGAAAGCATTTAGGGCAATTCTAAATAATTTTTCACTGCGAACCATGCGAGTGAGAAAATCCGCAAATTGTTCTTTTTATTGTTTTTTCGCTTTTGTTGCTTTTTAATTGTTTTTTTTTTTGCTTTTGTTTTTGTTACTGTAGTGTTGGAGAAATTATATATGATAGAAAACAGTCTGTTTCAGCCAACGAGGCTTTAACTTTTTTCAGAAAAGATAATTTTTTTTTTCATTAAAAAGTTATTTTCCTTTCTCGTCCCCGTAATCCCTAAAGTCTTTGTGAAATACTTCGCAATGCCTTTGTAGAGCATAATCATTTGTATTATTTTTAAATACTTTATAGAAAAAAACGCATTGCATATCGCCGAAAGCATTTTCCATCCATAAAATTTCTCGCCGGGCATTTTATTTGTGGGCATGCATACATACATTACTTGTATCAACCCTGCAAAAAATGCGATTAATCCGGGGCGTGTCCGGGATCAATCGCAAGGGAGCATGCGACTAATACAATTTTACATCGCTTTATATGGAGTGAATTGATCGCATTTGTTCGAGCATGTCCTATGAAGAGACTAATTGTTCAACTTGTATACCCGAACGGGTACCAATGTAGATTAATCACTAACATACCGAACGGGTACAAATGTAGATTAATCGCTTTCATCCCCAACGGGTACAAATGTAGATTAATCACTAACATACCGAACGGGTACGAATGTAGATTAATCGCTTTCATCCCCAACGGGTACAAATGTAGATCAATCGCTTTCAGCACGAACGGGTACAAATGTAGATTTTTCCTTAAAAATTGCAAATGTTCATGCATATTTAAATAATGCTTTACTTTTGTAAAAAAATCTCAATAAATAAGTTTAAAAAATTGTAAGTTTTGAGTATGCATTATATGAGCGTAATGTAAAGGATTTTTTCATAGGATATTTTAGGCAACATTTTGTTAAAATTGTTATTAAAAAAGGGTGTTCAATTCGTTTTACCGGTTGTTCTAAAATTTTTTAATACATTGCACATTTTTGTAAAATTTCTACATTTAGGGAATCTAGATTTGTACCCGTTCGGAATGAAAGCGATTAATCTACATTTATACCCGTTCGGTATGAAAGCGATTAATCTACATTTATACCCGTTAGGGAACATTTATACCCGTTCGGGAACAATTGGTCTACAATTAGTCTACATTTATACCCGTACGGGAACAATCGGGGACTAATTGTGGACCGATTGTTCTCGAAAGAGATCAATCGAGGACAAATCGCTTTCGGGATTGATCGCACATTTTTTTGCAGGGAAGGAATGAATGAATTTGCCTTGACCTGTATAAAGTCAATGCTTGCTTCAACAACGAAGCGTCGAGGCCAGGCATTGTGCTTGGCATTTATAGTTCGACGCAGGGTTACCAACTCGGAGAAGAAAAATTATTGTACCAGAGCCGTCAAATTATTGTATTTTGAAGAAAATTATTGTACATTTCAAAATTACGCCTGCGGCCTAATACTATGTTCATGCTGGATTTGAAATGCAACATGTTGCATTTTCGAAGATAGCTTTTCGAAAAGCTGCCGCATTTTGTAAATACGCATTTGAGAAGTTCGAAACAAACGGATCTAATAACCCAGATTACGTAAATCAGGTGTTGAGGTTTTTGACTAATTAAAAAAATATAACAAGAATTTATAATGATATATCACTAATTTTACAAACCAAACGTACCATCCGCTTTGGTATCAATTTTGATCTCCTTGTTTTGTTTACTTTTGTTGAGAACATGGACAACCCAATTTACATATGAGCGGCCGCCTATATACTTACGCACACCTATAAAAAAATTTCGTGTCTATCTTCGCTTAACCTTACATTTTTCCACACCTTATATCTACTTACCATTTATGCTCCACTCACCCTGTATATCCATCGATGTATACTCATCTCTTAAACTATAAGAATTTATATAATATATAAAATATACTTACCGTACTTACATTCTAAAATATATACAAGTAAATACTTACCTATATACTTACCCGCTCTCCCCAAACCGTTACCTTTGTACTGCTTTATACTTCTATGTAAACCTAAGATAATATGCTAAGTTAGTTGATTTAGATTCTGCAACTATTGAAGTCGCTCTCACGCCCCGCTAACGAAACTAAAGGTGTACAAGTTTAAATTAAAAAGAATAAAAATAGTGAAGATTATATAGTGAAAATAAAGGAAAGTGCTTGTTTTATTTAATGAAAAAGGAAAGAACAGAAAAGGTGAAGGAAAAGAATAAAAACAATAAAATATATATATTTATTCAGGTCGAATGCTGAATATGGTGCCGAAACCTAATTGAAAAAAAAGAACCAAAAAATAAATAAAATTAGTTCGTTTAAATAGAATATAAAAATAAAATTAATATAAATTATTAAAAACAAAAACCGGTAACGCAGTGCGAAAAAACAGAAGCCTAAATATTTTAAACAAAACTAAAACAAATAAGCTGGTGAACAAATTAAAATTAACAAAAAAACCTCAGTATAAAACTTACATATATGTATACATACAAAATAAAAAGATTCACATAAAAGATTACAGGCCTCACCGCCGTACATATGTACAACGATACATACATAAAATAGCAAACAACTTAGAAATAGTGAGAGAGAGTGCAAAAACCTTTAAAAAGCATATACATAAACGTGCATACATACATACATAAAGACTGGAAAAATTAAAGTTATATACATACATACATACAGTGGCGGCTATTGAATTAGAAACTCTACATGAAGTAAGGTGAACAAACCTAAATAAATTTATAAATAAAATAATAAAAATAGTTAAAATCAACAATTAAATAAAATTAAATACAACAAAAAATAAACTAAAAAGTTGTCACAAACAAGATATAATAAAGTGCGCGAAGAATATAAAAACATATGTCGAAAAATACAAACAAACATACATATATGACGAATTACATTAGGGTGGTCCTAAAAAACAGAAAGAGCGCAAAATAAACTATTCATCAATATATACATATTCACGTGCAAAAGTGAAGAGTAAATTACATAGAGAAAGGAAACATATAAGAAAACATAAATACAAATACACACATTTATAAAAAAAATTCAATAACAACTACATCTATATAAACATAAACTTCAAGGAAGAAGAAACACACGAACATACGAAAAAAATGGGTTTGTACAAAAACGCAATGTCAAAGTAAGTACAACCCTAATCAAACACTATTGGATTGACATACATATAAGAAACGGAATTCATCCCCAAAAAAATAAAATACGATACCTGCATAAAATTTCAGCGGTGTCAAAAACTCTGACTTCTAGAATTCCTATTCTCATTATTATATAATTCTCTCTCTTTATATACTCCTCATAAATATAAAGAGCCGATACTCGATATATGTATATACATATCTCCTAAAATTCCCTTTCAGCCACTCTCTCTCGGCTTGAAAATATTTGATACCGCTACTCTCTCGCGGATACTCGAAAACCAAAAAACTCTCTTGTATTTTCCATCACAAAAAAAAACAAAAAAAAAAAAAAATCAATCCCACAGAGAAAATAAAATTAATCCCAACAAGCACGTACATATATATCGTGAACTCACTCCTAAACCCAGTACAAAGAGATCACTCCACAACCCCAATATAAAGAGGCCCCTACGAAGCCGCTCAAAGAATAAAATTCACTCATAAAAATAAACTCATCCCGATACTAATTCACAGGGGACCACTTAGCAATAAATTGCACCACCCAAAAATAACACTGGGTGAATACCAATACCGCTCCATATATACATACATACATCCATACTTACGTATATATTTACCCACAGACTCCACGTGCATTATCCCATTCTCCACTCTTTCGCTTTCTCATAGGCAAGTGCAGCTAGTTAGTTGGGGACATACATATTTACACACAAACAAACGTGTATGCAAAACTAGCTGTATCCCCAAAAATATTTGCCAACAATTTTACATATATATTATTTGCTCAATACCTGCACTAAATACATACATACACTCTCCGTCTATACAGTACAGTGCAGAGGAAAAAAATAGCACCATCCCGTGTGCATCAATAAGTAACAACCCAAAATCATAAAAATAAATAAAAATAATCAAATAAAAAATATTTACTCAACTATTCTATTATACCCAAGCTACACTGAGGTGAAAAATAGTAGCACTACCCCAATTCAAAGAGCAAATATAAATATCATTGTACATTTTCTCACATACTTGTAATCAGACGCGCTAATACAAACACATATACTCCAGCCCCAAGTTTGCTAAATACTCAACAAAATGCCCGAAGACAAGCAAGAAAAATCCCAAACTCTCCAACCCCCACAAAAACCGAGAACAAGATCCACATCTCAGAGTGAAGAAGAAAAACTCTCTTACTCCAAAAAGAAGTTTTTCTATGAAATCTCGCGGCTCAACAAATTCTGTGAGAAGTGGTGGAGCACACCGGAAACGGAACAAACCGAAGATGGACTCGCAGTGCAAATGGAGCAATTAAACAAAATTATGGCACTGGCCGACGCAGCAAATGAAGCTATCCAACTAAGTAATGCTGACGATGAAACACGGGAAGAATGCAACTCCACATTCGACAGCTCCGAGGAGAACGGAACAAGCACAAAGGTGAAAATCCGCGAGCTGCTCAGAAAACTCCAGACGAACTCTAATCCCTTAGAGAATAACTTATCTTTGAGAAATTCTCAACCCCATCCCGACTCCCACAGCTATTTAAAGGTACCTGCTTGTGACACGCAGATATTTTATGGCGGTTACGAAGACTGGCCCAGCTTTAAGGCCATGTTCACGGCAGTGTACATAGACCACCCCAAGCTCTCTCAAGCTCAAAAGCTGTACCACTTGAGACAAAAAACTCGTGGGCAAGCAGCTCTCATTATTAAAAATTATGCACTCACAGACCTCAACTTCCAGCTCGCATGGGACGCTCTCAAGTCTCGATATGAAAATCGTCGGATTGTAGTTGACAATCAAATTAAAACTCTCTTTAACATTCAGCCCGCTCATACAGAAAATGGGGAAAAAATTCAGGAAATCCAGACAACGATGAATAATTGTCTTGCTGTTCTCAAGGCAAACGGGGTTTCAACTGAAAGTTGGGACCCAATTCTCATATATATTTGCTCCTCAAAACTCCCTAACGAATCTCTCTCGTTATGGGAACAGTCTCTTAACTCTAGGAAAGAGTTACCCTCATGGTCAGAAATGGACCAATTTCTCACAACTCGATACCAAGTTGTTGAGCGCCTTAACACATATAGGCCAGGAAAAATCACTTCAACTCACTCAAATTTCACACCTCGCACATCATCCTCTCACCAATCGTTCGCTCCCAAGAACAAATCGCACTCATTTCACACTGAGTCTAAAAGGCCAGCCTCGTGTAAATTGTGCAACTCAAATCACTCAATGATGATGTGCGTGAAATTCAAAGAACTTTCCGTCCCCGAAAGGAATAAGTTCGTTAATGAAAATAATTATTGCAAAAACTGTTTGGCGTATTCTCACACACATGACGAGTGTCGTAGCAATTTCACCTGCGTTTATTGCCAAAAGCGGCACCATTCCCTACTTCACTTCCCAGGGAACTCTCAAGCGCCAAGCAGCTCAAACTACTCTACAAATCGGGTCACATCTCACGTGAACCTCGATGAAAGGCCATGTACCTCAAAACAGGCCGCAGCTCAATTTAACTCAATTTCACCCCAGAGCAGTGATGAAAATATCTTATCACATTTCTCAAGTAGTAGAGAAAAAACTTTGCTACCAACAGCAATCGTTCCCATACTCCACAATGGCGAAACAACTCTACTACGCGCTCTCATAGACCAAGGATCTCAAAAAACTTTTGTGACCTCTCATGTGCAAAAGGTACTTGGTCTACCCACCTCAAAGTCCCGTTACCAAATACTTGGAATGGGCGGGAGCAAAATTCAAAATGCGAATAAAATATGCTCTCTTACTATATGTTCCCCAGATCGCGAAACAAAAATCACAACTCACGCGATTGTATTAACACAATTGTCGCAGTTCCTCCCTTCATTCAAGGTTACTTCTGTTGATCTTGAAGAATATGCGTCACTGCCACTGGCAGATCCCAATTGCTTTGCCCCCGCCAAAATAGACATGGTCATTGGTAGTGATATTATCCCAAAAATTTTCCTACCAGGTCTCAAAACCAATGTCGGCGGAAGCTTAATAGTCCAAAACTCCATATTTGGGTGGATATTAAGTGGCCAAATGACGGAGCAAGTTTCGACATTCTCCACCCAAGTAGTCGAACACTCTCAAGGCGAACTTCTCAAAAAGGAGGCTCCATCGACTCCCACTCAAACAAACGATGACTCACTCAGCCAAAAACTAACCAAAGGAATGGTAAAATCTCGAAATATCTTTGGCCCCGGCAAGATTGGCTATAATGAAAAGTCTACCCTACGATACCCAAAGACTCGAGATAAAACGAAAGGAAACTCTCATCCTCCAATACACACGAATATAAGAGGTGATATGAAGCGAAACTCCAAAATCATCTCATTACTCGCAGGAAACTTGAAAATAATTTTAGCCGTTATCACAGGCAAACGGATCATACACGACCCTATATGGAAACTCATTCCTTCACAAAATCAAGCTCAAACCTCAACTCTAATCGGACTCAAATATATACTCACTCCAGCTCGGGCCCCTCACAAAGCAGAACTCGTGGATGCAGCATAAAATACCTTAAAGGCCAATCTCATCAAGTGGACCCAAACTCCAACACCAGCATATTTCCAGCCCGGTATTCCACCAATCCCTATTCTCGCTCTCAATCCAGATGATCTCTCCCAGCCGTTATAAACGAATGAACTTTATTCTCTGTTCCACTAGAGTAACGCAATTACACTTCACTATCATCACGCAGATAACTTCTAATTCTCCCACTCATTCTTCCATTCTATATCTCTGTTCCGAATGCCACTGATAATGTCCTTCGACAATCTTATTGCTGAGCGCAGAACCACCGAAAGTCCCAGACGAAAGTGACCTCATTCCAGTCTGCAAAGCGGTCTATGTACCAATGTCCGATCTCTAGGTCACCATACGCCCAGCCCCAACGCAGAGGCGCAAGGAACGCCTCATCAATCAGGGAAAATATGCGCTGGAACCGTTACAGGACTTGGTACAGGTCACGTCCCCGCAGGCCCGCCGGCATGTTGAGAACATGGACAACCCAATTTACATATGAGCGGCCGCCTATATACTTACGCACACCTATAAAAAATTTTCGTGTCTATCTTCGCTTAACCTTACATTTTTCCACACCTTATATCTACTTACCATTTATGCTCCACTCACCCTGTATATCCATCGATGTATACTCATCTCTTAAACTATAAGAATTTATATAATATATAAAATATACTTACCGTACTTACATTCTAAAATATATACAAGTAAATACTTACCTATATTCTTACCCGCTCTCCCCAAACCGTTACCTTTGTACTGCTTTATACTTCTATGTAAACCTAAGATAATATGCTAAGTTAGTTGATTTAGATTCTGCAACTATTGAAGTCGCTCTCACGCCCCGCTAACGAAACTAAAGGTGTACAAGTTTAAATTAAAAAGAATAAAAATAGTGAAGATTATATAGTGAAAATAAAGGAAAGTGCTTGTTTTATTTAATGAAAAAGGAAAGAACAGAAAAGGTGAAGGAAAAGAATAAAAACAATAAAATATATATATTTATTCAGCTCGAATGCTGAATAACTTTCGTTAATTACATGTAGAGTGACGTCACCATGGAGCTCGTGTGCCCATTGCTACTCTATATGCGTAATCTTGCAGGGTTGTGTTTAGCATTTACGTTCAAAATGCAAATGCATTTCGGTAGATAATTTTGTATGGATAAATGTAACATTTAATGTTGTATTTTAGGCTAAATGTGAAAATGTCTCCGAAATGCTAAATTCAGGCTCAGCATGAACATAGTATAACCTACGCGTCTTGCGTTTCCCAATTCTTACTTCAAAATGAAATATTTAATTTAATTTTTGGCATTGATATTAATTTTAGTTTTAATAAATAAAAGTTACATATTTGTATTATTTCAAATATCTTAGAAAAAGCAAAAAGAGAAAAATGCAATAAAAGCACAAGGATAAAAAGATATGGAGAGTTGCCAGAGTTACAAGAATTTTAAATCTGTGATGTGTAAACAACACGTTGAGTGAATACTAAACTTAATTTGTGTGGTACAGTACTTGAATCTTAATATATTTTTTATAAAATGAATATCGTTGAAATTATTGTACTTTTATCGATATTGGGTCATATTAATAAAAGTCGAGCATTTGCTTTTGCTTAATATTGCAGACCTTTTACTCAAATTTTGAAATTTGGTTCATACAAATTAATGTCAAATTTCCGAAATCTTGAGTAAAAGCATTTGCTTGGTTTTTATTAATACGGCCCATTGTACGCGTAGGATTGAGGATTGAAAAAGTCATGAAATTTTTGTATGTGCACAATAATTACTGTACCGTTGCTGACACTGGTTCGACGGCTGGCAAACGACTGATGATAGAGAGTAAGAATACGTGTGAATCGACTTCCCACAATTGTGGTATGGCCTGCCTATGTCTGCTGTAAGGCTACACCCTCTGACGTCAATTTCACTCTTAAACCAAGATTTTTTCAGTTTTTCATCTTATTTCAAGAATACCATTCTTGATTCAAAATTGCGGAAACTTAAATTTCATTTATTTTTCATTAATTTCTGTAATTCTTAATTCAAGTATGACACAGCTTGTTTTTAGCCCGCAACTTTTCTCTGAGTGAAGGCGTCGATGTGGTTGCAAAACTGACTCGAGGTGTTTGTCTGAGATTCGATTTCTGTGTTTTGATTTTACAATCTTCAATTTTGAAAATACACTTTCACATTTATACGTACTACAAAACATTGGAGAAAGTTTTAAAATAAGCGCTGGGAGGCAAGGCTATTTAATTTTGCCAGTTAATTTCCAAAACTCGATTCCTTTACAATTAGAAAACTTAAATTTATACCATGTCTCCACATAACGTGTTTCGATCTTTTTTTCTCAATCTTGGTTGGACACGGAAACCAGTGCCGAAACTTGCTAATTTCCATACAAACTTCTGGGAGCGAGTGAAGAATGAAACACTTGTTTCGTTCTCAATCCTCTTGTCAAACGCGATGATATCGATTCCCTCTCTAATTTTGTATCGAAAATCTATCGAAATCTCACACAGAACAAAACAAAAACGCAAAAATAAGCAAACAAACAAACATTTAAGAAGAATAAGAAAGAGAAATGTTAAACTGAATAACGATCAGCTACGTGGAGACGGGTTATACCATGTCTCCACATAACGTGTTTCGCTCTTTTTTTCTGCATTTTCTCTCTCAATCTTGTTTCGACACGGAAACCAGTGCCGAAACTCGCCAATTTACATACAAATTTCTGAGAGCGAGTGAAGATTGAAACACTGTTTCATTCTGAATCATCTTGCCAACCTCGATGATATCGATGTCTTCTCTAATTTTGTATCGAAAATCTATCGAAATCTCACACAGACCAAAACAAAGACGCAAAAATAAGCAAACATACAAACATTTAAGAAGAACAAGAAAGAGAAATGTCAAACTTAATCACGATTAGCCAGGTGGAGACGGGTTATTGAGCGAGATGTTTTGCTACATGTTTCTCTGGTGAATCAAGTTATGTAGAGACGGGCTTTTATTTAGCGAGATGTTTCGCTGGCGAATCACGTTATGTGGAGACGGGCTTTTAGAGTCGTGTTGAAATGGCGTTTTACATTAAATTTCGTACATATTTTTGACACTCATGCATTGTCCTTCGCCCTTAAAATATTTTGTAAATAAGAAATCACTTTCCCGCATTTAACAAAACATTTACACTATTTTTATACATCAGAAAATAATTTTTTTATAGCATAAATATTAATTTTATTTGATTTTTGTAAACTTCACATAAAAAAATGTATAAATAAACACTATGTAACTAAAATCCAACTTTGTATTTATATTTATGTTGCACTCCAAACAAAGCTATCGTATACATAATGGGTGATATTAATAAAAGCCAAGCATTTGCATTTCAGACCTTTTACTCAAATTTTGAAATTTAGTTCATACAAATTAATGTCAAAGTTATAAAATCTTGAGTAAAAGCATTTGCTTGGTTTTTATTAATATGGCCCAATATGTATGTATATTCCAATTCATATACGATAGCTTTGTTTGGAGTGCGACATAAATATAAATACAAAGTTGGATTTTAGTTACTTTCGAGACAATATCGATGTGCTAGTTCACAAACCGGATAAGTAATATATTGAAAAATGTTCAGGAGAGCAAATTTTGTGTTTAACGAGCAATAACTCTTTAACTGTCACATTTTTTTTCAGCTATAACGATTACGAATAGTTAATTGAAGTATGTAGAATCCAAATGTGCTAAAATTATATTGATGGTTTCAGTACCTATACTATTTTTTTAGTGATTAAAATTTGCTGGGCACTTAACCCATTTGGCGTTAACTTTTTTTAATTTCAAATATTTTTGTTAGAGCTCTTCTATTAAAAATTTATTCAATTTATTTCTGTTAGTATATATTTTATTGTTCATTTAAAACACTAACATAGTTATTAAATTCAAATAGTACATTTTTATGGGTTATTTAAGTATCATGCTACATAGTTAAACCAAAAAAATTTATAAAGATGGATAGCAATATGTGAAAATATGAGAGATCCTGCAATATCACATACCACATGTTGTGGGCGTGGTCGAATAATAGAAAACCACATATTTAAAAATTTTAACACACCCTCAAACCCTGTATTAGGATTAAAATTCATATATATTTTGTAAGTTATAGATACATTTATGTATATATACAAAGACATATGTAGATATGTACATGTAGATACACACATGAAGGTACATATATACAGATGTAGACTAGCCATCCATCTAGTCTCTCCAGGCAGCCAATGTATTCAAGAAAAGCAAGTCGCCCGGACCAGATGCAATACCTAACAAAGTACTTAAAGTAGCCTTCAAACATGCGACATCTGTGTTCACCAACCTGTTTAATTCATGCCTAGCAGAAGGTAACTTCCCAACGATATGGAAACACCAAAAGTTGGTACTGCTGCCTAAGCCTGGTAAAGACCTCACTGTATCATCTAGCTACAGGCCCATATGCCTACTTGACTCGGCTGGCAAAATCTTAGAGAGAGTCATCTACAATCGCCTCGAAAAGGAAGTAATGGCAGCAGGAGGCATATCTGAGAATCAATTTGGCTTTAGGAAAGGAAAATCCACCGTTCACGCAGTGGACGCCGTAAAAAAGGTAGCCCAAGACGCAATAAGTGGCACCCGATAGCTGTCAGGTACTAAAGAGTACTGTCTTATAGTAACACTGGACATAAAGAATGCATTCAATACTGCCAGCTGGGCAAAAATCCTAGATGCTCTTGATCGAATCGGAATACCAAAATACCTTAGAAGAAAATCGAACGCTGGAGTACGAAACGTCCGCCGGCACTAAGAAACTAAAGGTTACAGGTGGCGTTAAACAGTTCAGTGCTTGGTCCCCTGCTGTGGAACATTATGCAGGAAAAAAGTGGAGCATACTATAATAAGAAGCGGAAGTCATGACATCGTCACGCTCCAAGCAGTAAAATATCTGGCTATTATGATTGAAGATTATCATTTAAAAACCATATTGAATACGCAAACGATAAGGCTTCAGCGACCGTGACAGCCCTAACACGCGTCATCGCGATTGGTGCGGAGCTTTGGCCTCCGCAGACCACCTAATATTGTGAACTTTGAATGAAACGGATACGTAGAGGAGCTCGTCTTTTTCTGCATCCGTCAATGCGCGTGGTACAGAGCTTTGGCCTCCGCAGACCACCTAACACTGACCACTTTTATAAAAAATATATGGGTGAAGCCTTTTAACGCAGACTGAGGGCAACAATGCGACCATTACGGACTGCGAGCCTAGTGCTCAACCCACCTCCCGACGGTAGTACCGAACCCGCCGGTACGATGACAGTAGGAGGTTTAGTTCGGGTTAGAGTCCCACACTGACTGGGTAAAGGCTTTCGATGCTTCCTCCTCGTAAAAAAAAATAAAAAAAAAAATAAAAAAAGACTAGCCATTAAAACACAAATATTTGTGTAAATATCATTATATATGTCTATAATAATCTGTAGGATACCGAGCATAAATTTTTATTTTGTGGCACTTGGAATTTCTGTGCACAAGAAAAATGATGTTTATAGAAAATTTTAATTTCTAAGCGCGCTTATCCGGTTTGTACACAACAAATATTTCATTTTCGAAGCACTTAACTGATTATGCCATCGCATATCTCCGCCATTATTGATAATTTGCTTACAAAAATTGCTCACGAGGTAGGTATAGTGCTGATGATTCCAAAAATGAAATTAACTCAGTTTCGCCAAAACCTGCACTTATCCGGTTTGTGCACTAGCACAAAGATATGCTTAAATAAAATTGCGTCCTAATTTTTTTACTGGGTTATTTAGATATCAATGAAGTTGAGGGAAACAACAAAAAAAAACATAGAAAAATATTTTTTTGCTTTTAAATTATGACTTTGCTCGCCCGTAAGAAATGTTTGGGCAAATCAATCATCAAAATCATTACGATTTCATCCAAAGGGCGTAAAATCTTTTTGTGACCATTCTCAACTCTTACGAGGGTGAGACAAGAAATTTTTGCGAACTAAAATGAGCACCTAATATACACTCATATTTATCGAATGAAAATTATTTTCCTTTTTTACAGGATTATCCTCCTCAATTGGACTTTTCAACGCCTCCGTTAGCAATAACACATCTTCAACCGATATCACAAGCGTCTATTATGAGTGGCAGCGCAATGATAGGAGTTAGTGGATCTCATCGTAGTGGTGGTGTGTGTGTTGTACCACCCCCCGACGTAACTCAGCTTACAAATACTAACATCGTGAGCACAAATAACATCCAAATACTGCATGAAGTGCATCCTGTCAATGTTTCAAATAACTCCTGCTCGACTCAGACCACAAGCATAACGGGTAACGGAAGCATGATGTCGACGATTCCCAGTAGTACTAAAAAGCCTCAGGGAATTCTTAAGGCTCCAAACAGGGCTAAACCGCAGCAACAGCTTTTGAGTGCAAGCCTCGTTGGTGTGGGCGTACCGAGTGCTTCTGGCGGTCTTCATATTCTAAATATTCCAACATCTGCGGGGATCAGTGGCAATCTATTAATGACTGCGTGTGGAACCTATGATCCAGAAAATGTCAGTACATTTAATGCAGCAACCAGTACGGCATTAATTTTCAACGATTCCGATGGTCACTTGGTATAGTAGTAGAGGAGCACGGGAACACCGATGTAAACCGCACTAGCCGTATTGAAAAAAATTCTGGTTCCCGTTGCTTTTGGCGAACAGTAGAAAACGCCATTGACATACAAATAATAAACGTACAATCCGCAGGTTAAGGTGGATAAAACTTGTTGAACACATGTACGAAATTTGAGAGAAAAAATGTACTTTGCAAATAGGTTTACATGTGTGAAATAAGTACTACCATTCAATCCAAATCAATCAATGTCGACAAAGATGAATTGCTTGAAACAAACGATATGAAACTTTTCATTCAGATTAATACTTTTTCACAAAACTTGTATTGTTCTCATAACTCATAAGATTAAAACTTTTCCATTCATGGTAATGCGCCAAACAATTAAGTAGTAAACAAGATTTCGATGTTTAAATAACAGTTGTTCTTGCTGAAGAGTTAATTTAAATTTTTATTTTAGAAGTTTCGAATCAATTTAAATCATAATGAAAAGTTACGGCTTTACTCGCTGATTATAAATGCATGACATCTCGACGGTATTTTGTAGTGAGAAAAACCGATTACTTTGAAAACAATAAAATGAAAGAAAATCCGAAAGCAAAAAAAATATACAAACATTATTTCCAATATTTTGAAGCTATGGTAAACCTCATTATAGTACCGATTTAACATAATTTCCTCACATTTTACTACGGCTGTGGGCAAGGCAGACTATACAAATTCATATTTTTAACACGCTTTTATTAGCTTCACCTGTATGTATGTATGCATGTATGTATGTATGCACGTACCCAATAAACACAACGGATTCGCCTCGAATTCGCGTCGGATTCGCTTTCTCTGATTATATATATATATTATCGCGGCAATAGTTCGCGGCGATAGATCGGCGAATCAGAATTCGTAGGAATGTCACCTATCACTAGCGATTCGAGAATTTCTTCATTCTCGGATCGCTGGCTATTCGAATTTTTTATCATTAGCGATTCGAGAAATTTTAATTTCTCTGATTGCTGGCGATTCGATAATTTTTACATTCTCGGATCGTTGGCGATTCGAATTTTTTATCATTAGCGATTCGAAAATCTGTAAAAAAAAACTGATTTTATCGGACTTGCCGCGAACTCGAGGCGAGCCCGAGGAAAATAAAAAAAAAAATGATATCGAGAAAACTGCCTTTATCGGACTTGCCGCGAACTCGAGGCGAGTCCGAGAAATTACATTCGCGAAAATCTGCTTTCGCGAACTCGCCTCGAATTCGCCGCTATATCATCCTCGCGGCTGTGTTTATTGGGTATGTACCCAATAAACACAACGGATTCGCCTCGAATTCGCGTCGGATTCGCTTACTCTGATTATATTATCGCGGCAATAGTTCGCGGCGATAGATCGGCGAATCCGAATTCGTAGGCATGTCACCTATCACTAGCGATTCGAGAATTTGTTCATTCTCGGATCGCCGGCGATTGGAATTTTTTATCATTAGCGATTCGAGATTTTTTATAAATGATGTTTCAAAAAATTAAAAGTTCAGTTTGGTTTACTGGCAATGGATTAAATCCGAGTTCAGGTATAAATGTCAAATTTCAGAACTATAATGATTTTTTAGTGCAAAACAACTTAAAAAAAATGGAAAAAAATGATATCGCGAAAAGCCATTTTCTCGAACTTGTCGCGAACTCGAGGCTTTCTCGAACTCGCCTCGAATTCGCCGCGATACCATCCTCGCGTCTGTGTTTATTGGGTATGTATGCACGTATGTATGTATGTAACAAAAAAGTGCCGCAAACCTATTTCTGTGTTCAGGAGATTTTTGTTTATCTGATAAGACTTTCGTTTAAATAAATTAAATAAATTAATTTTAACATAATTCGTTTTAGTAAAGTACATTATTCATATAATTTTAATTGCGAATTCTGTAAGGCTGCCAAAGAAAAATTTGTACACAGAGCCAAAAGGCCACCTAAAATGCTCTATAAATCAGAACAAAGTTTAGCGGATTTCTCTACGCTTTCTCTCCAATAAGATGCCCGTCTTATTATGACTGGATATCTCATTTTAATAAAACTAAGTAGATATACTGTAAAACTAATATGAAAACCTTTTCAATATTATTAAGAAGATAACCCATGGATTTTAGATGAAATCATTTTCAGTAAAATTTAATGGATAACCTATAAAACTAAGATGAAAACCTCTTATATAAAATTAAGAAGATGACTCCTAGAATAAATATGGAAACCTTTTCACATAAATTTAGCAGATAACCTGAAAAATTAAGAAGAAACCCTGTTTAATATTATTAAGAAGAGAATATTGATTTTCATCGGAAAACATAATTAGTCAACTAGTATTTTCCTAGGACTTATTCAGACAAAGGGCAACATTTCATTTCATATAAGTGCAGATGGACATAATAAACTCTTTATACCAAGTGCTTCACTAATCGTTTGAGAATTGTAGAAATGTGCAAAGCCGTAGTGAAATTGACGAACGGAGGAAACACATAAGAGCTCTTTTAAAAATAAAAAGTTCTCCCCTTTAATTTCTTGAGCATGTTATTGCACACATACATAAAAAGTGGCTGATGCAATAACTGTTATGCATATTTCTAGTATGTACGAATATATCCATACATGTACGTACGTTAAGACGTTTATAGGAAAATTTTAATTAATAAGGGCTCTTTTAAAAATAAAAGGTTTTCCTTTTTAATAAATTCAAAAAGGTTCTAGTAAAAATTAGAGGATGTCCTTTGCTTTATAAAAATTTTCTCATAAAAACAAGCAGATTTCTTCTAACAATTTAATTTTTTTTGACAAAATGGCATAAAAAATTAATAAATAAAAAGTTATCTCCTCGTTTTCAGACGGTATCCTTTTCAATAAATTTTAGAAGAAATTCAAGCTAAAATCTAGAAGATTTTCTAGCAAAAATTTCTTCAATTTTGTCTCCTCTCGCTCTCCTGGCCAAATAGCTTTTTTAGATGGCAGTCTCTTTGATTATAGGTGAACTTTTTGGCTCTGTGTACACCTATTTTAGTGTCAATATGTGTATGTATATTTGAATTTGATGGATTTTTTTTTTTTGCATGTTAGAAATAATAAAAAATAACATATCGTTATGAAGTTAAAGCATTTTATTTTATATGAAGTTTTGATAGTTTTTCTCTGAGATGATACTTAAAAACAATATACATATATTATTCTGTTTTTACGATCCAAATTTTCTTGAACTCGCGGGAACACTGAACGTATGAAAATCCATTTTGCGGTGACAACACTACATACTAGTACCTTCGCCCAGGGCTTGTAGTCTCTTCTAAATCTTTTCTGATTCCAGAATATTCTTAACGTTATAAAATTAAACTTTAGGCAAATAAAAACCTTATGCTTTAGTTAAAGAACCGTATTGTTTTTTTTTATCGAATTGATTCTCCACGATTGAAAGGCAAATAAAATGCAGAAGCAGAAAAAAAAACCCATTGTAGAAAATATGTGTATGTACGAGTATATTCATTGTAACTACATGGAATTCAGATTTTTGCACTTAAATGTAAGTTGCATAAAAAATTAAGCGAATAGAACTTATAAGAACGAAAAGAATTACATAGTAAGCATGCAAACAATATGCGGATGTAATATATGTTGTTGTGAGTGGGCGTTCTGCATGAATGACAAAACCGCAAAACTTTGAAGATCGGTAGAGCCCTGAAGATCTAATTGTATTTAGTTTTTAAAACCTGTTTTGTAATTTGCGATCAAAGGCGCAAATTTTGAGGGGTCTTGCATTAAGGAAATCCAAAAAAAAATATTTCGGGAGACCCTAATGTACATACATACATATGTATGTATATATTTTAAGCGAACAACCAAGTTGTAATCTCGTTGAAAAATATATATATAATGGCAACACTGTTCACGCACAGAAATTTTGCAAATTTCTATTCAGTCAGCATTGAGCTGTTGAGCTAGCAGGTTGTGTTGCTCGAGCAGTCTCTGAATGCTTGTAAATGATTGTGTGCTGGGGGTGGTTTTTTTATTTGGATTTTTTTACGTAATATTTGTATTAGGAATCGTCTCATATTTTATTTATTTTTTGTTTGTAGTTTTGTGTGACAATAATAAACATACTATCCATTTGTAATTTAAAAATTTTAGTTTTCGACAATGATTGAGTTTCTTTTGGGTGTAGCCAAGAACTTTTGTGCTTTTAACACATGCACAATGTTTGAAAGTATTAGTGTGATAATCCCTGCTCTAAGCACATTCGAACCAGCGAGCGACAAGCCGCCAGCTGTCAAAATTAAAATGCACACGTTCTTATGGGCGCACACATTTTAACGCCAGCACGACTTCACGGCAGAAGGGTTGCATTTGTCGCTGCCCCCAATATAGACCTATTTCTAATTTGACAAGCGACAATGCACATGTACAGGCAGAAACGTGTGTATGTGTGCATTTTTAAATACGTGGCCATGTTCAACGCCGTCGTATTTAAAATATTTTAGATGTTTACTTCAGACGACGTTTGATGCCAAGAAGTTGGCCGACGGATGCTGCTCTGCAGTTGCCGGTTCGAATGTGGTTACAGTATAAGTGCATTAAAATTCGAAGAAAGGTAACTTAAAAGCCTCAATGAAGCATGGAATATAATGTTGAATGTACCATTATATGATGTCGTTGGGCTGAATCTCATGTTGATGTCGTTTCAAATCCGGAGGAGAATAGAAATAATAGAGGAGAGAACATAATAAAAGTAAAGTAAATGTTTAAAAAAAATATTAATTGAGTTAAACGTTGCAACTTTTAGGATGGGATGAAGTTACATACATACATACATACATGCATACATACATACCCAATAAACACAGCCGCGAGGATGATATCGCGGCGAATTCGAGGCGAGTTCGCGAAAGCAGATTTTCGCGAATGTGATTTCTCGGACTCGCCTCGAGTTCGCGGCAAGTTCGAGTAAATCAATTTTCGCGATATCAATTTTTTCTATTTTTTTAAGTTGTTTGCACTAAAAAATCATTATAGTTCTTATAAAAATATTTTAAATGCTTTGTAATATTTTATACGGATTTAACCCATTTCCAATATTCCATTAATAAAAAAAATTTCGAATTGCTAATGAACCAATTTTCGAATCGCCACCGATCAGAGTAATTAAAAATTCTCGAATCGCTAATGATAAAAAATTTGAATCGCCAGCGATCCGAGAATGAACCAATTTTCGAATCGCAAGCAATCAGAGAAATTAAAAATTCTCGAATCGCTAATGATAAAAAATTCGAATCGCCAGCGATCAGAGAATGAAGAAATTCTCGAATCGCTAGTGATAGGTGACATTCCTACGAATTCGGATTCGCCGATCTATCGCCGCGAACTATTGCCGCGATAATATAATGGTACATTCAACATTATATTCCATGCTTCATTGAGGCTTTTAAGTTACCTTTCTTCGAATTTTAATGCACTTATACTCTAAGCACATTCGAACCGGCAACTGCAGAGCAGCATCTGTCGACCAACTTCCTGGCATCAAACGTCGTCTGAAGTAAACATCTGAAATATTTTAAAGACGACGGCGTTGAACATGGCCACGTATTTAAAATGCACACATACACACGTTTCTGCCTGTACATGTGCATTGTCGCTTGTCAAATTAGAAATAGGTCTATATTGGGGGCAGCGACAAATACAACCCTTCTGCCGTGAAGTCGTGCTGGCGTTAAAATGTGTGCGCCCATAAGAACGTGTGCATTTTAATTTTGACAGCTGGCGGCTTGTCGCTCGCTGGTTCGAATGTGCTTAGAGCAGGGATTATCACACTAATACTTTCAAACATTGTGCATGTGTTAAAAGCACAAAAGTTCTTGGCTACACCCAAAAGAAACTCAATCATTGTCGAAAACTAAATCATTGTCGAAAAGTAGGCGTGGCACCTCCCATACAATCTTAATTTTTAAATCTGATTACCTCTAAAACAGTTCAAGGTAGGGAGCTGAAAATTGGTTAGAGGTAGGTGATATCAAAACCAGGGTTTGAAAAACTGCCAGCAAAACAGCAACAGTCTCAAAAAATAAGCTGCTCCTGTTCTGCGAAAGTTGTCATTATTTTTTTAGAACTTTTGAATTTTGATTTTCTTTGAAAATATCTACTTTCGAAGCAGAGAGCATTCGAATCATTTTTTTTTGTTTCTCTGTGTTGTTGTTGTTTAAATTGCAAATGGATAGTATGTTTATTATTAACGTCACACAAAACTACAAACAAAAAATAAATAAAATAAAAAAATATGAGACGATTCCTAATAAAAATATTACGTAAAAAAATCCAAATAAAAAAACCACCCCCAACACAATCATTTACAAGCATTCAGAGACTGCTCGAGCAACACAGCCTGCTAGCTCAACAGCTCAATGCTGACTGAATAGAAATTTGCAAAATTTCTGTGCGTGAACAGTGTTGCCATTATATATATATTTTTCAACGACATTACAACTTGGTTTTTCGCTTCAAATATATACATACATATGTATGTATGTACATTAGGGTGTCCTGAAATATTTTTTTTTGGATTTCCTTAACGCAAGACCCATCAAAATTTGCGGCTTTGATCGCAAATTACGAAACAGGTTTTAAAAACTAAATACAATTAGATCTTCAGGGCTCTACCGATCTTCAAAGTTTTGCGGTTTTGTCATTCATGCAGAACGCCCACTCACAACAACATATATTACATCCGCATATTGTTTGCATGCTTACTATGTAATTGTTTTCGTTCTTATAAGTTCTATTCGCTTAATTTTTTATGCAACTACTTTTAAGTGCAAAAATCTGAATTCCATGTTGTTACAATGAAAATACTCGTACATACACATATTTTCTACAATGGGTTTTTTTTTGCTTCTGCATTTTATTTGCCTTTCAATCGTGGAGAATCAATTCGATAAAAAAAAAAAACAATACGGTTCTTTAACTAAAGCATAAAGTTTGGGTACGTTCATGAAAATTTATAATTGCAGCAGTACAGCAACCCCGTTGCTTATTTTGCACTTGCCTGCTGATACTCAGCTGATATATTGCTATAACAGCATTATTAAAAGTATTGGAATTAATTTGTGTTATTAAAATTACAAAATTGCATATTCTATTAAATATATAGAAATCATGCTTACTCTTCCCTTTCCATTTTTTAAAGCAAAAATTGCAGACACAAATTTTCTGTTGCCAATTATTCAAACAAACTGCAAGGTTGATGTGTCAAACGAACGTTTGACTTTTGCAGGTATTGCCACAAACACGCGAAGAACGTGATACTTGCAACACTGCGGTTCTGATTGCCGTCGCGAACGTACCCTTTTTATTTGCCTAAAGTTTAATTTTATAACGTTAAGAATATTCTGGAATCAGAAAAGATTTAGAAGAGACTACAAGCCCTGGGCGAAGTATGTAGTGTTGTCACCGCAAAATGGATTTTCATACGTTCAGTGTTCCCGCGAGTTCAAGAAAATTTGGATCGTAAAAACAGAATAATATATGTATATTGTTTTTAAGTATCATCTCAGAGAAAAACTATCAAAACTTCATATAAAATAAAATGCTTTAACTTCATAACGATATGTTATTTTTTATTATTTCTAACATGCAAAAAAAAAATCCATCAAATTCAAATATACATACACATATTGACACTAAAATAGCTTTACAAATTTTTCTTTGGCAGCCTTACAGAATTCGCGATTAAAATTATATGAATAATGTACTTTACTAAAACGAATTATGTTAAAATTAATTTATTTAAACGAAAGTCTTATCAGATAAACAAAAATCCCCTGAACACAGAAATAGGTTTGCGGCACTTTTTTTTTTAATAATAATAATACAATGGCGCTTTTATAACTCTGACGAGTTTTATGGCCGAGCTTCTCTCCCAATCCGAGGTGTGCTCCTTTTTGTTTTTTTCTACTAATTGGGTGGACCTACAGTTTTATGCCGGCTCCGAACGGCGAATGCATTTTTTTACGAGAAGCTTTTTCATGGCAGAAATACTCTCGGAGGGTATGCCGCCCACTGCCGAGAGGTGACCGCTGCTCTTAAAAAACCCAATACATGATTGGATTTTTACTAATTAGAAAACTTGTTTTGGTGTTTTGCTCGGACCGTGGTTTGAACCCGAGACCTCTGGCATAGCAGGCGAGCACTCTACCCACTGCACCACAGCGGCCACTAAAAATAATTCAGTTAAAAATTCTTTATTCAATTAATTTTTTTAGGTAGTACAGTCATATGAAAAATAATAAGGACACTTGCCTTGAAATATTTCAAAGATCGATGCTGTTTCAATTTCTAAACAATGGTCAAAACTTATACATTAATTTCTTGCTCAGATGTCTCCGAAGTAAGGAAGAGTTATTTAATCGGACATTTGTTGCTTCGTTTCATAATGGCTGATGATTTTGTGGAGTGAGTTCGTTTCAGCTTGTGAAAAATAATGGGGACACCAAACTTCAATTAAAATTTTTTTCGAAAGGGTGGAGATTTTTGTAGATAATAAAAAACTAATTCACTGAATATCAAATAAAGTTTTATAATATACTAGGTTTTTAACCCTATAATGCCATCAGGGACTCAGAATGGATCGAGGAAACCCCTGCACTATTCAACTTATAGCAAAAAGAAGTGTTTTTCGTGCCGGAAAATTGACGAAATGTGAAATTGCTTTGAAATAATATTGGAAAATGCTGAAAAATATAATCCAAAAGTATAAACACGCGGACGGAAGCCAAGAATATCCCCACTGGTTCAAAGGAATATTATAGTCGCAATCTCAAGCAGAAATACCAAAATTTGGACACAAAAATATATTTGAATTCTAAGTTTTTTAAATTAATTAAATGCAATAAATTTGTTTCTCTGTACTTATATGGTTAATCTCAATAATAAAATAACTTTTGAGTATGACATTTTTATTATTTTAGCTCTAAAGTTTAGGTTTCTAAATATAATACTGTTGAATGCCGAAGCCAGCTTCTCATCCCCATACAAACTTCATGTGAAAAATAAAAAAGTGTTTTGCTAGTTTTTTTTTTTTCCAATTTAAGTATGAAAATAAGCAATTGATTTCTCCTTAGAGAAAGCGAGAAAACAAGCTATGTTATTCTGTTTTGAAAGCCACGTAAAAGCTAATGTGTGGAAACGTTGAAGCATGCTCACTGTGCTGTGATTGGCTGTACAAACAAAATACACATTGTGAGGTGGATTGGTGGTGTATTTGCGCTATTTTCTTAGCATGCTTTTAGGCACCGGATGTACAGTGGGGGCTATATTATTGAGAACTTAATTGTAAACGCATTTAAAACGTAAAATAACCAGATTTTAAAGAAATTTGTAAAATGAAATGAACGAAAATATGACGCAAGCCGGGCTTATCAGCTTGTATGAAGCGCCCGCCTCTGTTAACGTCATTATATATAAATTATTTGTCGAGCTGTAGACTTACAAATCTCGTATATTCCTGCTCCCAAAAACAGGCGGTGCCACGCCCATTTTCCAAAAATTTTCGGTTTTTTTATTTTATGTCTATAGCTGAACTTCTTCCACAAAATGATATATATTTGTAATTGACAGAGATATCGCTTAAAATGTTTTTACTTGGCCTCTTTATAATACCCATATATAAAAGTGGCCGTGACCGTCAACCGATTTTGACAGTTTTCCGTCCAAACGTTTGCCTAAGTAAGTATATCGCGCATACCAAATTTCATCGATATATTTGCTATGGGTTCGAGTTATGGCTTATAAAACTTTCGATGTTTGCCCTTTAATAAGTGGGCATGGCACCGCCCATTTTCCAAAATTTCATCAAATTTCTTCATAGGGGCATGAGCTCAACACGTGGGTAAAATTTCATAACTCTAGCTATATTAGTGACTGAGATACCGAATTTCCGATTTTTTCTATATAGGTCATGGTCCGATTTCGCCCATTTCCAATACCAACCGTCCCAGGCTATATACCAACTTACATTTAAAATTTCATCAAAATGGGTCTGGTATGATATGTCAAAAATTTTAATGTCGAATCTAAATATGCCGAATTAAAAAAGACCGAAAAAAAAAAAATTTCGAAACCGAAAATGTTGAATGATAAAATGTCGAAGCAAAAAATACCGAATTTTGATGATGTAAAAATTTCTAATATAGCATTAAAAATAGCCCAACTTATGGAAACTCGAATTTTACACATCAATAATAAAAAAATAAAAAATAACCCTCAGCCGGCAGAATTCTCTTTCCTGAGTAATATCTATGGCCCGGTCCACAGTACTTTTGCGCGAAACACTTTTCTGCGTTGGCGGCCTTTGGCCGCGCTTGTAAAAAATAACCCTGGGCTACGCCATCTGTCCGTACGTGTGCCCTAACCGCGGCTACCGCCACGGTGATGTCCTTCTGCGTAGTATACCCTTCAGCGGCGGCGATAAAAATGTAAGTATACAAATTTCGGCCTTTTTCGGTCATTTTCCTCATTTCGACATTTTTTAATTCGGTCAAAAATGTATTCGGTATAATAAGGCTTTTTTCAATTCGGTCTTTTAAGGTTCGATATTTTTTTTTCGACTTATCGTACGGATCCCCATCAAAATATCTCTGTACATTTATATCTGCTACCTCGTTTATGATGTTTAGCAAAATATTTGAACGCCTAGCTGCAGTATATCTACTGAAGTATGTACATATGTATGTATGTACATATGTACATATATAAGTACATGTTGTTGCAATAAACCGTTATATTTATATTTATTTATTTATTTAATACAAACACAACAACCAAGGGTTATAATTCCAGTGTTTGTCCACCAACAATATGAAACACCAATTATACAACATTTTTTAATACATACATAAATCCTTACCACTAAGAACATTACATAGACAAAAATACGTAAAACTTACATGACTAAGAAGTAGACAGAGAAAAGTAAGAAGAGTGGGATTATAAGAAAATAAGTCAGGAAAAAAGCATAGTATAGGAGGATTAATCGACTCATAAGGCATATGTGTATATATGTATATTCATGTACTCTCACGCAATCGATCCGAATAGAATCGCATAAGTTCCCTTTTGAAATGCAGAGTGCTTGTCTGGCTCCTGATATCTAATGGTATGTTATTCCAAAGACGGACTCCGTAAACGAAGAACTGTCTCTCAGAAGTTTTGGACTTAAAGGTCGTATGAAGCAATTGCCCAGTACGCTCAGATCGTGTAGCCAGAAAACGCTCGTAGAGGTATGATGGTTCATGACTTTTTATTATTTTATGCATTAAGGCAAGAGCCCTCACTTCCAAATAACTATTTAAAGGAATTGCATATATTTGGATGGAGTATTCAGAAATGTGGTCCCTGCGCTTAATACTGTAAATATATCGGGCAACATTATTGAACAAGACATTTAGTTTCCTCCTACAAATACTATCACAAGTGGCATAGAGTTCGCAACCGTAGAGCACTGTTGGAAGCAAATATGTCTTGGCCAATAGCAGTCTTATTTTTATTGGCGTAAAGTACTGGATAGACCATAACGAGCGCAGCATTCCATACACTTTGCCTATTACCGTTAAAATGTGGTTATTCCATGTCAAAGTACTATTAAATATCACACCCAGGTTTTTGGCCGATTCAACGAAATTAATAACTGAGTTGTCTAATGTCACTTTTGGAAAGTTCTGAACATTTAAGTGCTTTTTGTTGTTCGCAATACACTGTGACTTACTCGGATTCAGCACTAAGCCATTATCTTTAGCCCAGCCATTTATGCAATGCAGGTCTGCATTAAGATCTTTTAACACAGAACGACCAACGCATACCGCTTGTGATCTATCAAGAAGATATGATTTGACAAGACTCACAGCATGAGACGAGAAGTTAAACAGATTCGGTAATTTAATGCAAAGTAATGAGTGATCCACTGAGTCAAAAGCCTTAGAATGATCGAGTAAAGTTAGCAAAGTAACCTCATTCTTGTCCATATTCCGCCTAATGTCGTCAGATACTTTTAGAAGAGCAGTAATGCAGCTTCTGTTCACCCTAAAACCGGACTGATGCGTACTAATGAGCGAGTTTTTATTTACGAAGGTGTTAATTTGGTGATGCATTATTCGCTCCATAACCTTGGAAAGAAATGGTAAAATGGCAATCGGTCTGAACTCTCCATTAGGTTTTAAAAGAGGGATTATTTTTGCCTTTTTCCAGCAGCACGGAAAAGTAGACGTTGTCAATATGGAGTTGAAAGCGTATGTGAGATACGGAAGAATAAACGGCAAAATGGACTTCACAAATTTTGGATGGATTCCGTCAAAACCAACCGCGTTAGATTTGACAGATAATATGGATTCAACAAAATCACATTCGTCAATACATTTGAAACTAAACCCGTTACAAGAATTATTAATACGAATATTATACCTATCATGACATACACTACTGCGAGAATGGGACAGACTTACAAAACTTGCATTTACATCAACGTTAGTACATTCGGAGGCGATAGAGGTTTTGACGTTAATGCCAATATCACGAATATGCTTCCACTTCTGTTTTGAGCTTACAGCAGTACCAAATTGGTGCTCATAATATTTGAGTTTTTATAGCGTTTGTTACACTTCTTCTCACAGCTTTATACTCATCATAGGCTGCTTCAGATTTAAGTTTTTTCCAACTGCGATACTTACAATTCCTCTGTTCAATTAATTTTTTTAAATAGCTGCTAAACCATGGGCGGTTACCAGCTTTGCTTATTTTTGTAATTAGAGGCACATAGGTATCGAACAGGAAACTAATGTTCGACTGAATAAAATTAAATTGATCATTAGCCGATGGCATAATGCGAACTAGCTCCCAGTTAATTGAGTTAATGCCATTAGCGAGCTCATCGTAGTTAATATTATTAAAGTGACGGTATGAATAGTGAGACTGGTGGCATATAGTGTTAAAATTGAAAGTAAGAAAGATTAAATCATGCTTTGAGAAGTTAGGGGCAAGAAGTTGGTCATACAACAATACATTTGACAAATCATTAACAATGAAAAGGTCCAGCAAAGTGCTACCGGTACGAGTAAAGTGCGTAGGCGTTGTACTATTCACAAGACAGAGACCTAGGTTCTTAAGGTGCAGTGGTAGTTTTATGTCCTTAAGGATATCACTGTTGAAATCACCAGTTACTAAGATTTTATTGTACCCTATGGCGAGATTTTCAAGGAAGTCAATAAATGCATTATAGCAAATTTGTCGATTAGGTCTATAGACGCAGCCAACAAGTACTTTGTCAAATTTTGTAAAAATTTATAGAAATTCAATATTATTTGAAGGTGGTGACGTTCTGACAACCTTGCACGAAATACCATCTGTTACATAAATAGCAACACCCCCTCCACGAGTGACTCTGTCTACGCGAAAAAGCTTATACCCATTTACATGTAATAATTTATCATTATGGATCGAAGAAAACCATGTCTCGGATACACACACCACGTCAACATGTGAATTTTCGAACAGGTACCTAAATTCGTCAATTTTTTTCGCTAAGCTTTGGGCATTGATATGGCATACTCTAAGACCCTTCTTACGTTTACCCAATACTCGAATCATGTTGTAGGTACCGCCTTTGGAACCAGCGTTGCCGTTTTTTGGGTAATTCCCCAAATTTGGGGAATTTTTTAATATTTGGGTAATTTTTGGGGAATGCTATGATTTGGGGAATTTTTGGGGAATTCGCCTTTTAATAGTTTTAACTATATGAATAATAATACGTATAAAAAAAATTAATTATTTTCATGAGTTTCTATTACATTCGCATTGTGTGAAAGTGTGCATGAGTTTTTGCAGCATTTATTTAATCTTGAATTACCGGCTGGTCGAACATGTACAAGCAAACTTCATAAGCCCATTAAAGTAAGAAGTTAGCTAGGAAAAAAATAAGCAAATTTTATACCTTTCATGAACATAAAATGGTATTATAACATTGAGCCAAAACAGGTTTGTTGTTCCAGAAGGAAAAAATAGTAGACCCACAAAAATATATACCGATAGTATCAGAATTATAAGCTAGTTCCTCCAGTTGTTAAGATACGCTGATCATTTGTCGGTATCGGCCAAATTGGACCATCTATACTCTATACTAATTATATAAAATTGATTGTATGGAAAATGTATGTAACGCGATAACACAAAAAGTACTGGACCGATTTTAATAATTCTTTTTTTTTAAATGTCACAAATGGTAAATTCTCGACAACCATGTACTTTTTTTTGCGCATTTCTGAGACTTTAATACCTTTTTCCCGGTTTTAAATTTCGAAAAACTCAAAAAAGCGCAAGCATAGACAGATTCGTTTGGTCATTTGCCGTGTTCAGTGGAGGCGTCGCAGTCGTGCAAAGCAGCGCAGAGCAGGCGACTCATATGTATGTTTGTTTTTGCACGGTTTGTTGTTTGGCTCGGTGGCAATCAAAAACCTGTTTATGCATGCATACTATGCTATAACTCAAGAACGCCTGCACCCGTGCACACGTGCGATATTGGTATCAAATGAAAGGTGTTGAACAGGACTTCAACATAGAGTTCTTTTCAGTTTGATGCCTAGACATACTCCCCAGTCTGGGTAAGAATGTGGACCCAGATGACTCCGGAATGTTTTTAAATGATATTGGTATGAAATTAAAGGTATTGAGCAGGGCTTTAACACAGACCTATTTTCATTGTGATTTCCTTGCCGGGTCTCCTGATATGGGTCAAAAGGTGGATCTGGATGACATCAGGATGTGTCTGAGCGATATTGGTATCGAATGAAAGGTCTTGATCTGGACTTCAATATAGAGCTATTTTAATAATGATTCCTAGGCCGGGTCTCCAGATAAGGGTCAACAAGTGGACCGGATGACCCTCGAATATTTCTGAGCTATATTGCTTCCAAATGAAAGGTCTTGATGAGGACTTCGACGTAGAATTATGTTATTTGTGATGCATGTGCCGGGTCCCCAAATATTGGTCAAAATATGACCCCGGATTAACCCGGAATGTTTCGGAGCAATATTGGTATGAATTCAAAGGTTTTGAGCAAGGCTTTTACATGGAGTTCTATTCATAATGATTCCTAGATCGGGTCCCCAGATATGGGTCAAAATGCAGACCCGGATGTTTTTGAGCGATATTGGTATCAAATGAAAAGTGTTGGGAACGGCTTCAACATAGAGCTGTAGTGATGGCTAGACAAGGTCATCAAGTGGACCCAGATAACGGCGGAATAACTTAACTTAACTTAAAGTAACTTGGCTTGACTTGACTTGACTTGACTTGACTTGATTTGACTTGACTTGATTTGATTTGACTTGATTTGAATTGACTTGAATTGACTTGACTTCACTTGAATTGACTTGACTTGAATTGACTTAAGTTGACTTGACTTGATTTGGTTTGAGTTGAGTTGGCTTGACTTGAATTGAATTGACTTGAATTGAATTGACTTGATTTGACTTGACTTTGGTTAACTATTATTCCTCATTGCGAAGCAAGGGGTATTTGCTAGTTATAACATATAGCTCCCCTACAACCAACCATACATTTTGGGGTAAAACTTCTCCACTTAAATTGCTAAGATCATAACATTATTTTTTTTATAAATATTTGCATAAACAACCCACAGAATTGGAGGTACCTATAAATTAAAGAAAATCGGACTATTTAATGTTTCATTTCTCTCTTACTTGCTTTATGTTTCTTTATAACTTTTTTTAACCACACATATAATATTATGTACATACAGGCCCGTGCGCACGGGCCAAATCTAAGTTGCAATGATTTTGGAAAAATTTTCAAAATACAGTTTATAAATTTTGCATTGAATCTTGACTCATAATTTTTGACAAAATTAGTTACAAACTATTCAGGACCTGGTTAACTAGTGCGAATAATATGCCACCATATCACAAATTCTCTATCAATAACATAAAAATTTGTACAACCAAAAAAAATTCTTGGGTATAATTTTAAGCATCAGAGTAGGTATGCAGTTTCAGAAAAGTTAGAGCACATTTAAATTTATGATGTATGGGTCTGGATATCTGTTTCAGCAAATATGTGTATCTTAGCGAAAAATGTATGCGAATGCAAACCAAAATTAAAAACCCCCCAAGGCGAATTCCTGCGCACGGTCCTGTGTACAAACATATATGCACATGAATTTAAAAATACAAACCGTTATAAAGTAAAATAAAAAGAAAAGGAGGATTACTAATCTGTCAATATCTCCGCCATTACAGTCTTGAGTTTTATGTTATTCCATTTCATTTCATTTCATTTTGAGAGGATGAAATACCCTTTTCAATTCCACATAAAATCGACATTTAAGTGACGGAATTATGGCGGACAAATGATTTGTTTTATGCAAAAAATTAATTAAATACAAGATGTATAAAAAGTCGAGGATATCAAAATTTTTGAAATTTTGTCGGGTAGTGTAATTTGAAAATTTGTATGGGGAATTTTGGGCAATTATGGGTAATTTGAATATTTTTTTGGGTAATCTCAAGAATTTAAAACGGCAACGCTGTTTGGAACACATAGCACTAGGAGTCATAAACAATAATCAACCCAGACATAACACAATGCACATCAAAAGGACATATCTGTGTGAGATATTTGTAGGTGCATATGCATGTACATGTACATACATATATTCTAAGAGAGTAAATACATACGAAATATATCGATTGAGGATGAGGCAAAGAAGTGCAGATATGGGGAAATAGACTAAGTAAAAGCAGGGAAAAAGATTGAAATGAATGGTCTAAATAAGATACAAGAATAATATAAAAAAGTAATATACATATAAAATTTCTCTTAATATAGAATAGTAACTTACATTCATATTTCATAATGGGTAAATTACGGGTTACTTAGGACGCACACTGGGGCCACTTATATATATGGGGACGCTCAAAATTCTGAAATCAACTTTTTTACATCAGAATCGTTTTATCTGCACTAAAGCAGTTAATCTATAGCATCTTAACCCATTGACGGTCATGAGTTAACCCGGTGACCTATGTTTTTTATTTTAGTTTCGAGTTTAATTTTCTTGAATCAGAATCGGTATATCGATACTAAAATAGTAAATCCCAAGAATCTTAACCCCTTAACGACCACGCATTAACACATTTTTGACCCAAATTTTTTCACTTAATTCTTAGATCAAAATATTTACATCATATTAATTGTCTCTACACTAAAACGAGTAATCTTTGGAATTTTAACCCATTAACGGTCATGAATTAACCCATTGGTGACCAATTTTTTTTTTAAGATCTGTAACCAAATTATTTAAATCAGAATTAGTATGTCTGTACAAAAATAGCCAATGTGTATTATATTAACCCATTAACCCATTGATGGCATATGTGTTTTTCTTTAAATTCTCGAATCAACTTATTTGAATAAGAATAGTTATGCCTATATATGATTTGTAGATGTGTAGCACTTTACCCCATTCACGGCCATACCGCATTGAAAACTTTTTTAAATCTGAAATCAATTTATTTGCATCAGAATCGCCATACATATCTATAATGAAATAGTACATAAATGTGCTGCATCGTAACTAATAAAAAACTACGTTTTAACTCGTTAGTGAAATTGTTTCTCTTTATTCTGAAATCTTTACTAAGAACTAAGTTAACAGTGATAAAACGTAGTAAATTGCTAAGAGTAACAATGCAGTTTTTTGTTAAAGCTTTCCTTCTAGGGCACACAAATTCAGTTAAATAAATATTAAATTATACATACATACATATATTCAGTTTTAAATTAATGGATAAGGGTTTATTTTCTAAAACATAGCCTTCCGTAATTCCTTCACCGTTAGCGTTTTAAGCAGAACACATATTTCCCCCCCATGTGGCCGCTGTGGTGCAGTGGGTAGAGTGCTCGCCTACTATACCAGAGGTCTCGGGTTCAAACCACAGTCCGAGCAAACATCAAAAAAATTTTTTTTTTAATTAGCAAAAATCCAATTATTGGGTTTTTAAGAGCAGCGGTCACCTCTCGACAGTGGGCGGCATACCCTCCGAGTGTATTTCTGCCATGAAAAAGCTTCTCACAAAAAATGCATTCGCCGTTCGGAGCCGGCATAACACTGTAGGTCCACCCAATCAGTAGGAAAAACAAAAAGGAGCACACCTCGAATTGGGAGAGAAGCTCGGCCATAAAACTCGTCAGAGTTATAATAGCGCCATAGTATTATATTATTATTACATATTTCCCTACACATTTTCATGCCTAACATAAAAAACACAAAATTGGAGTAACACAACTTGTGCTTCAAAGAACTCATATTATAATACAACTTACAAGTCTAAATTAAAGAAACCTGGCTTGACAAGTAACCTTAACCAAAATTTGTAATTAAAGTAACCAATAAATAATGGATCAACCAAATTTAAGAAAGAACAGAATCAAATTCAACCAGATATAAGTGTTTTTTTTTTAACTAAAATTGGAATGCAATTTTTAAACTCACTTTTTTTTAAAATGCGCACTTTGCTTTTGGTTCTGAACTCGGATTCTTTGTCACAAAGGACCATATTTTACTGCTGCATTTTTACATTTGCTACGTTTTTGCGCAAATTAAAAAAAATCCATTTTGAAAAAAAAATATTACAAAAAAAGAGGTGCGTTTAGTTTTATACTAAAAATTAATTTTTTAAAACGTCTAGTTCCAAAAAAAAAACACTAATCGATTATATAAGCTTCACTTAATGCTATGGAAAAAGCAGAATAATAAAATTTTATATCCTTCTCTTACACCAACTATTTCAAATACACATTAAAATTTCTCACTTTGAAAAAAAATTATTTTTTGGAAAATTTGCCATGTTTGTGTATCGATAACTCCCAACTGAAAAACAATAGAAAGCTGAAAATTGGGCCAGAAGTGTAGAATTTTATAGGGAACAATACTGCGTTTTTATTTTTTTGAAAAACTCATTATTTAAAAACTGAATTTTGAGCAGGCTCTGCCCCAGTGTGGGACGTGACGGCTGCTGTTAATATACATACGTACATCATCAATGTTGGACACCTTCACTGCATTAGATTTAGGTTTGACTCGAACATAAACACACCCACGCAAGGAGAACACAGATGTTAGTTGTTGTTGCCTTTTCAGTTGCATTGCGAACTGCATAACTTCACGATTGTGTTTGGTTAGGCTCTTATGAATGTCAATTCTCCCCTCAGATTTACTACCAATATACCGTTATTTGGCAAAATAATATTTTTATAATTCCGAGAAGAAGGTTGTTGCAATTTTTATTGATGTTGTTGTCGTGTGGCTCACTTACGCTTAAATCCTGGCCACATATGGTATAAACTACAATGGGAATAAATATGCAATGTATAAGAGTATCTGAACTTGAAATTTTACTTAATGTCTGTCAAAATGGAGTATTAGAAAACTAAATTATATAAGAAAATTATTATTTATAATCGTAGATTTCCAGAAGAGAATATGCGACTTACTTTCGAAGTATAGTTAAAGGCCCTTGACAACTGACAATCTGGCATGTCAAGCAGTGTGTATATGTGAGTTTTTGTTTGTGTGTGTTAGTGCAATCGGCAGTCGTGGTGCTACACGTTCTTGTTGTCGGGCTCGCGTTGATTTTAATTTTGGTAAATTTTTTACATTGGCTGTGTTAATTTTTGATTTTGGTTTAGGTGGTGGCGAAATAAATAGCATACAAATATCAAAAATCAAATATATATGTAAAAATTGTATTACCCCCGAAAACGTTATCGCTGGCTCCTTTTTATTTTATAAAGAAATAAAATAAGGAAAAAATAATAATAGTTAGTAATGTACAATTCAGCGCAAGGTACTACATAAGTAGTTTCTTACTTTACCATTAAAATTACGTTATTTTAATTGCTTAATTGAATGTACATATGTACCTAGATGATTTTCAATATGATGTTGAAGATGCTGAAATCGTATCATTTACAGTTAACACTTCGGGAAGTTCTGAAGGTATGTACACTGTTAGAAGGATGGTCTTTAATAAAGAGAAGGTAAATTGGCTCAAGATAAGAAAACTTCAATACGATCGTGAGCAACCATTGACAATTTTTGCTTTCGATGATTTAAAAGTAATGCAAAGAATTGAAATAAAAAGGAAAAAAGTATCTGATGACGCATTTAAAGTGGCTAACACTCCTCTACTTTTTCCCTCTGGAAGACCTATAGCTGATGCAAATTCAGCGATTTAATGGAATTAATTGAATTTATTGACCCCCAACATCGTCAGTTCTACAAGAATCTGCAGAAGGATCCAATTATTATAGATGGTGGAATGGCCAGCGGAAAGAGTGGCGACGTATAAAATTAATTTTATTATGAACCACTTTCTTTGTTATTAATTAAATTTAGCTTTGATTAATTCAGTATTCTAATAATAATTATCACTATGATAAAAATAAAAATGACTACAAATCATCTGTATGCACTTACTTTTATAATAATTAACACGCACATCCATCCAATCATTTCTAAGCAACATGATTTGTCCACCTACTTATTATAGAGAAAACGCGGCTCTGTGAAGTTGGCACCGCAACATGTGAATTTAAAAAAAAAAAATATGTCAATCGTTTGCTCATCGTTTGCTCAGGTTTGCCCAGGAAAAAATTTCGTTTGCCCACCCTTAGTTCCAAAATTATTGAAAAAACAAATTTTTCTAATGTGAAGTTGGCTCCGCCAAAATCGAATTTTTGCTAAAAAACATAAATCGTTTATTTGAGCAGACTTTTTTGGCTAAATCGTTTGCTCATCGTTGTCTCATCATTTTAAAGAAAGAAATTTCATTTTTTCATGCATATTTCAAAATTTATTGCAAAATAAAAATTTTTTGGACTGTGAAGTTGGCACCGCAACAAGTGAATTTAGAAAAGAAAAACAAGTCAATCGTTTGCTCATCGTTTGCTCAGGTTTGCCCAGGAAAAATTTTCGTTTGCCCACCCTTGGTTCAAAAATTATTGAAAAAAAAAATTTTTCGAATGTGAAATTGGCTCCGCCAAAATCGAATTTTTGCTAAAAAAACATAAATCGTTTATTTGAGCAGACTTTTTTGCCTAAATCGTTTGCTCATCTTTGTCTCATCATTTTAAAGAAAGAAATTTAATTTTTTCATGCATATTTCAAAACTTATTGCAAAATAAATTTTTTTTGGGCTGTGAAGTTGGCACCGCAACAAGTGAATTTAAAAAAAAGAATATGTCAATCGTTTGCTCATCGTTTGCTCAGGTTTGCCCAGGAAAAATTTTCGTTTGCCCACCCTTAATTCAAAAATTATTGAAAAATAAAATTTTTGGAATATGAAACAATGTTCGAATTTTTGAAAAAAAAGGTAAATCGTTTATTTGAGAAGACTTTTTTGGCTAAATCGTTTGCTCATCGTTGTCTCATCATTTTAAAGAAAGAAATTTCATTTTTTCATGCATATTTCAAAATTTATTGCAAAATAAAAATTTTTTGGGCTGTGAAGGCACCGCAACAAGTGATTTAAAAAAAAAATATGTCAATCGTTTGCTCATCGTTTGCTCAGGTTTGCCCAGGAAAAAATTTCGTTTGCCCACCCTTAGTTCAAAAATTATTAAAAAATAAAATTTTTGGAATATGAAGCAATGTTCGAATTTTTGCAAAAAAATTTAAATCGTTTATTTGAGCAGACTTTTTTGGCTAAATCGTTTGCTCATCGTTGTCTCATCATTTTAAAGAAAGAAATTTCATTTTTCATGCATGTTTAAAAATTTATTGCAAAATAAAAATTTTTTGGGCTGTGAAGTTGGCAAAGCCAATTTTTGCGAAAAAATGGAATAGAATTTTTGGCTGAATTATGTCAACAGTTACTTGGAGCTTTTCGGCCGATTGGTTGAAGACAAAAACAAAGTTTTCTCTTTTTCCTCCTACGCGTTTCGATGTTTTTCAGATCCTCATCAGAGAGTCTGATTTATTAATTACACTGTGGGACAAAATAAACAAAATTTATAGAACTTTTTTCGAGGTTAACATATGTTGTAGGCCTTATCAAGCATTAACAGACTGCATACTTAGAATTTCCAATACATCCTCAAAATCTGGAGTTAGGGGCCAAAAACCCCTTTTTCATAGGTTAAGTCATATATTATACCACAAAATTTTCTCTGTTTATCCCAACAATATGATTTTGAATGTCGTTGAACAGATGACATTAAATCACTTTTAACAGTATACGAACTAATTTTGTTTTGAACGACATATAACTTTTTCATATCCGCGTAGGCGTTCCTAGGATGTTCTACTTTAATTAATTTCTACTGTGAAATTTTTCATACTAAAATTCCTAAATTTGGAAATATGTTGAAATAAAATAAAAAAAATATTATGTCAAACACATTTAAACATTTTAAAGACATTTTATCAAATAAAAAAAAACTTTTCGAAAAAAAAAAAATATGTCTAATAATAATAATAATAATAATAATAATAATAATAATAATAATAATAATAATAATAATAATAATAATAATAATAATAATAATAATAATAATAATAATAATAATAATAATAATAATAATAATAATATGTGATATGGTGGACCAATATATAGATAGTTATTTTTAAGTTGTTTTTTTGGAGCTTTTTGGTCGAGAATATAAGTAAAAGCTAAATGCTTGTCTTTTCCTCCGACGCGTTTCTGCACATTATTGTGCCTTCTTCAGGGAGTCTTTATTTAAAAAACAAGAAAACATAATTAAAACAATGTTTTACCACATATTACATTAAAACATACCGTAATATTGACGCAGTAGGTATGTATCTCAAAATTACAATTTGAGTTTTTACACTAATTAACAAAGATACATATACACATATTTACATATATAGGTATAACGTTGACATACATATATACAAAAATATATTACAGCACTTGATCAGCTGTTAGTCGAGTCTATTTTATTACTGCTTTGTATGCGCAGCTGATGTTGTCCACGTCCTCTTTGTGATTCACCGCACAGTGTATTTTTTGTTGTATTCTAAGTCCTTCCAGTGTCAATCGTTTTTTTGTTTTGTTTTCAATATCTATAATGCGCGCATTGTCGAAGTCAGCTGTGTGGTTGCTGCTTATCAGGTGTTGGGATAGCGCCGTTGTCATTTTCTTGTTATTCGCGTCTCTTTTATGTTCGTTCATTCGTATTCCCAAAGCTCGCTTTGTTGTTCCTATGTATACTTTGTTGCAGTTTTCGTTCTCCCTGCCATTGCATTTGATTTCATATATCACGTTATGTTTTTGTTCTTTTTGTATTGGATCTTTCGTTTTTGTAAATATTGTGTTGAGTGTGTAATGTGGTCTATGAGCGAGGTTGATTTTGTTGCTGCTTGTGTATTTGTCAAATGATTTTTTGTCCGTTAGGCCAGGTATGTAAGAGATGCCAGTGTATATTTTGTTGGTTCCTTTTTTCTCTTCACCATTGTTGTTTGTGCGTTCTATATTATTTTTAGCTGCTTTTATCCATGTTTGTATTGTAGCATTAGGGTACCCATTTTTGTGTAATATGTTTGTTATTTTCTTGTTGTTTTCACTTCTGAACTCCTGGTCACTAATTTGGTGAATTTTACTAATAAGATTCATAGCCGTGTTTTTCTTCTGATGCCAAGGATGATTCGAGTGGAAATTTATCATCCTGGATGAGGCTATCGTTTTAGCGTACCAATTAGTCCTTATTTTATTATTGTTTCTTATTATTTTTATATCTAGGAAGGCTATTGTTTTTTCATTTTCTTCCTCGCAGGTGAATTTTATTTTCGTGTGTTGTGCGTTAAATGTCCTTAGTATACCCTCCACGTCTGTTCTTTTGACTATTGCAAAAATATCGTCTACATATTTTGTTATGTATTTTATATTAATGCCATTAGTCTTAAGTTCAGTAATACTGTCGTCAAGTATTTTGTCAAGTACGATGTCAGCCACAGTTGGGGATAGTGGATTCCCCATGGGCATTCCATATATCTGTTGGTATATTGTTTCGTCATAAATAAAATAATTATTGTCCCGAAGGCAAAAGTCAAGTATGGATAAAAATTGTTTTTTAGTTATAGTTGTGTGCTTCTCTAAATCGTGCCATTTTTGCATAATTGTCCGAATCGCTAGATGGATAGGTATATTGGTAAATAATGCAACTACGTCAAGTGAAATTAGTATTTCGTCTTCATTAATGTGAATTTTCTTAAGATTTTCTTTGAGTTGAAGGGAGTTTTTAATGTTGAGGTCTTCAGAAATTATGTTTTTTAGTATTTCTCCTAGAAATTTGGCCAGTTTATTGCATGGGACATTGTATGATGATGAAATGGGTCTTAGTGGGGCATTCGTTTTATGGATTTTTGGAAGCCCATAGAGTCTAGGGGCCGTGGCTGCATGACATGTTAGTTGTTGTTTAAGTTTTGTGTCAATGTTTTTTAGTCTGTACATATCATTTATGATTGTATTGTTTTTCTTTAATAGTTGTTGAGTGGGATCAACTCTTATTGTTTTGTATGTTGATTTGTCACTTAAGAGTTCCATCATTTTAGTTTTGTAATCCCTTTTGTACATCATGACAGTTTTGTTGCCCTTGTCTGCATTTGTGACAATTAGCGTGTCTTTATGATCACTTAGGAATCGCCTCGTTTCGTCGTGAATTTTCAAAATGAATTTTTCTTTTGCGTTGTGTTTAATATTGTTCCTATAGTTCCTTATTTTGCTGGCTACATTGCACCGAACTGTCTCCTTTTGTTTGTAGTCCTCTATCATTTGTACACTCTGCTCTATGTCGGCAATGATATGTATGGGGTTGATGATTTTTTTGGTTACTGGTAAGGCGAATTTGTTGCCAAGTGATAGCAGCCATCGGTACTCTTGGGGTATATTAATATCTGTAAGATTGATGAACCAATCCTCATTGTGTCTTAGGTCGAACTTGTTGAAACTCCTTTTGATGTGTGTTTGGATTTTATTGTATATAGATGTGTTTGTGAATTCCCTGGAATCCTTTATGTAGCGTTTGTAGTTGTCTGTTATCATTTTAAAATCTCTTTCGTCAACTTGTTTTTGAATTTCGATGGTTAATCGTCCAATAGATGATCGAATTATTTTTAAGTTGATGTTGCATTCTTTTATCTCAATGTTTAGGATTTTTGTTATGAAAATGTCTTCTGCTTTTTCTGCTTCCCTTTTCGTTTTGTCTAACTTGAATTCCTGTGTGATCTTGTTCGTTTTGCCTTTTATGTGTGTGGGTGTAATTCCATATTGCTTGCAGTTGAGAAGAAACTTAAGTCTTTGTTGTTGTTTTGCTAGTAGTTTAGTATTTTTGTTGTAATTTTTGATGGTTTGGCAGGTATTGTCATTGTATTTGTACCTTATATGTTGAAAAAAGTGTTTCATTTTGCTTTAGATTGTTTTCTTGTGTTTTAATTCGGGTTCGCTCTCCGATTAAATTTGTTATGTGATATGGTGGACCAATATATAGATAGTTATTTTTAAGTTGTTTTTTTGGAGCTTTTTGGTCGAGAATATAAGTAAAAGCTAAATGCTTGTCTTTTCCTCCGACGCGTTTCTGCACATTATTGTGCCTTCTTCAGGGAGTCTTTATTTAAAAAACAAGAAAACATAATTAAAACAATGTTTTACCACATATTACATTAAAACATACCGTAATATTGACGCAGTAGGTATGTATCTCAAAATTACAATTTGAGTTTTTACACTAATTAACAAAGATACATATACACATATTTACATATATAGGTATAACGTTGACATACATATATACAAAAATATATTACAGCACTTGATCAGCTGTTAGTCGAGTCTATTTTATTACTGCTTTGTATGCGCAGCTGATGTTGTCCACGTCCTCTTTGTGATTCACCGCACAGTGTATTTTTTGTTGTATTCTAAGTCCTTCCAGTGTCAATCGTTTTTTTGTTTTGTTTTCAATATCTATAATGCGCGCATTGTCGAAGTCAGCTGTGTGGTTGCTGCTTATCAGGTGTTGGGATAGCGCCGTTGTCATTTTCTTGTTATTCGCGTCTCTTTTATGTTCGTTCATTCGTATTCCCAAAGCTCGCTTTGTTGTTCCTATGTATACTTTGTTGCAGTTTTCGTTCTCCCTGCCATTGCATTTGATTTCATATATCACGTTATGTTTTTGTTCTTTTTGTATTGGATCTTTCGTTTTTGTAAATATTGTGTTGAGTGTGTAATGTGGTCTATGAGCGAGGTTGATTTTGTTGCTGCTTGTGTATTTGTCAAATGATTTTTTGTCCGTTAGGCCAGGTATGTAAGAGATGCCAGTGTATATTTTGTTGGTTCCTTTTTTCTCTTCACCATTGTTGTTTGTGCGTTCTATATTATTTTTAGCTGCTTTTATCCATGTTTGTATTGTAGCATTAGGGTACCCATTTTTGTGTAATATGTTTGTTATTTTCTTGTTGTTTTCACTTCTGAACTCCTGGTCACTAATTTGGTGAATTTTACTAATAAGATTCATAGCCGTGTTTTTCTTCTGATGCCAAGGATGATTCAAGTGGAAATTTATCATCCTGGATGAGGCTATCGTTTTAGCGTACCAATTAGTCCTTATTTTATTATTGTTTCTTATTATTTTTATATCTAGGAAGGCTATTGTTTTTTCATTTTCTTCCTCGCAGGTGAATTTTATTTTCGTGTGTTGTGCGTTAAATGTCCTTAGTATACCCTCCACGTCTGTTCTTTTGACTATTGCAAAAATATCGTCTACATATTTTGTTATGTATTTTATATTAATGCCATTAGTCTTAAGTTCAGTAATACTGTCGTCAAGTATTTTGTCAAGTACGATGTCAGCCACAGTTGGGGATAGTGGATTCCCCATGGGCATTCCATATATCTGTTGGTATATTGTTTCGTCATAAATAAAATAATTATTGTCCCGAAGGCAAAAGTCAAGTATGGATAAAAATTGTTTTTTAGTTATAGTTGTGTGCTTCTCTAAATCGTGCCATTTTTGCATAATTGTCCGAATCGCTAGATGGATAGGTATATTGGTAAATAATGAAACTACGTCAAGTGAAATTAGTATTTCGTCTTCATTAATGTGAATTTTCTTAAGATTTTCTTTGAGTTGAAGGGAGTTTTTAATGTTGAGGTCTTCAGAAATTGTGTTTTTTAGTATTTCTCCTAGAAATTTGGCCAGTTTATTGCATGGGACATTGTATGATGATGAAATGGGTCTTAGTGGGGCATTCGTTTTATGGATTTTTGGAAGCCCATAGAGTCTAGGGGCCGTGGCTGCATGACATGTTAGTTGTTGTTTAAGTTTTGTGTCAATGTTTTTTAGTCTGTACATATCATTTATGATTGTATTGTTTTTCTTTAATAGTTGTTGAGTGGGATCAACTCTTATTGTTTTGTATGTTGATTTGTCACTTAAGAGTTCCATCATTTTAGTTTTGTAATCCCTTTTGTACATCATGACAGTTTTGTTGCCCTTGTCTGCATTTGTGACAATTAGCGTGTCTTTATGATCACTTAGGAATCGCCTCGTTTCGTCGTGAATTTTCAAAATGAATTTTTCTTTTGCGTTGTGTTTAATATTGTTCCTATAGTTCCTTATTTTGCTGGCTACATTGCACCGAACTGTCTCCTTTTGTTTGTAGTCCTCTATCATTTGTACACTCTGCTCTATGTCGGCAATGATATGTATGGGGTTGATGATTTTTTTGGTTACTGGTAAGGCGAATTTGTTGCCAAGTGATAGCAGCCATCGGTACTCTTGGGGTATATTAATATCTGTAAGATTGATGAACCAATCCTCATTGTGTCTTAGGTCGAACTTGTTGAAACTCCTTTTGATGTGTGTTTGGATTTTATTGTATATAGATGTGTTTGTGAATTCCCTGGAATCCTTTATGTAGCGTTTGTAGTTGTCTGTTATCATTTTAAAATCTCTTTCGTCAACTTGTTTTTGAATTTCGATGGTTAATCGTAATAGATGATCGAATTATTTTTAAGTTGATGTTGCATTCTTTTATCTCAATGTTTAGGATTTTTGTTATGAAAATGTCTTCTGCTTTTTCTGCTTCCCTTTTCGTTTTGTCTAACTTGAATTCCTGTGTGATCTTGTTCGTTTTGCCTTTTATGTGTGTGGGTGTAATTCCATATTGCTTGCAGTTGAGAAGAAACTTAAGTCTTTGTTGTTGTTTTGCTAGTAGTTTAGTATTTTTGTTGTAATTTTTGATGGTTTGGCAGGTATTGTCATTGTATTTGTACCTTATATGTTGAAAAAAGTGTTTCATTTTGCTTTAGATTGTTTTCTTGTGTTTTAATTCGGGTTCGCTCTCCGATTAAATTTGTTATGTGATATACGAATGAACGAACATAAAAGAGACGCGAATAACAAGAAAATGACAACGGCGCTATCCCAACACCTGATAAGCAGCAACCACACAGCTGACTTCGACAATGCGCGCATTATAGATATTGAAAACAAAACAAAAAAACGATTGACACTGGAAGGACTTAGAATACAACAAAAAATACACTGTGCGGTGAATCACAAAGAGGACGTGGACAACATCAGCTGCGCATACAAAGCAGTAATAATAAGTGAATATTTTAAAAATATAAATACACGCGCGCCATCTGTTGGAAAATAGCGGTGGTTGTAACCTAATCTCATTAGTAAATATGTTGCATATATTTAGGCAGCAGCTAGAAGTTACATACCCACATACATACAGGTGAAACTAATAAAAGCGTGTTAAAAAATAGACTCGACTAACAGCTGATCAAGTGCTGTAATATATTTTTGTATATATGTATGTCAACGTTATACCTATATATGTAAATATGTGTATATGTATCTTTGTTAATTAGTGTAAAAACTCAAATTGTAATTTTGAGATACATACCTACTGCGTCAATATTACGGTATGTTTTAATGTAATATGTGGTAAAACATTGTTTTAATTATGTTTTCTTGTTTTTTAAATAAAGACTCCCTGAAGAAGGTACAATAATGTGCAGAAACGCGTCGGAGGAAAAGACAAGCATTTAGCTTTTACTTATATTCTCGACCAAAAAGCTCCAAACAAACAACTTAAAAATAATAATAATAATAATAATAATAATAATAATAATAATAATAATAATAATAATAATAATAATAATAATAATAATAATAATAATAATAATAATAATAATAATAATAATAATAATAATAATAATAATAATAATAATAATAATAATAATAATAATAATAATAATAATAATAATAATAATAATAATAATAATAATAATAATAATAATAATAATAATAATAATAATAATAATAATAATAATAATAATAATAATAATAATAATAATAATAATAATAATAATAATAATAATAATAATAATAATAATAATAATAATAATAATAATAATAATAATAATAATAATAATAATAATAATAATAATAATAATAATAATAATAATAATAATAATAATAATAATAATAATAATAATAATAATAATAATAATAATAATAATAATAATAATAATAATAATAATAATAATAATAATAATAATAATAATAATAATAATAATAATAATAATAATAATAATAATAATAATAATAATAATAATAATAATAATAATAATAATAATAATAATAATAATAATAATAATAATAATAATAATAATAATAATAATAATAATAATAATAATAATAATAATAATAATAATAATAATAATAATAATAATAATAATAATAATAATAATAATAATAATAATAATAATAATAATAATAATAATAATAATAATAATAATAATAATAATAATAATAATAATAATAATAATAATAATAATAATAATAATAATAATAATAATAATAATAATAATAATAATAATAATAATAATAATAATAATAATAATAATAATAATAATAATAATAATAATAATAATAATAATAATAATAATAATAATAATAATAATAATAATAATAATAATAATAATAATAATAATAATAATAATAATAATAATAATAATAATAATAATAATAATAATAATAATAATAATAATAATAATAATAATAATAATAATAATAATAATAATAATAATAATAATAATAATAATAATAATAATAATAATAATAATAATAATAATAATAATAATAATAATAATAATAATAATAATAATAATAATAATAATAATAATAATAATAATAATAATAATAATAATAATAATAATAATAATAATAATAATAATAATAATAATAATAATAATAATAATAATAATAATAATAATAATAATAATAATAATAATAATAATAATAATAATAATAATAATAATAATAATAATAATAATAATAATAATAATAATAATAATAATAATAATAATAATAATAATAATAATAATAATAATAATAATAATAATAATAATAATAATAATAATAATAATAATAATAATAATAATAATAATAATAATAATAATAATAATAATAATAATAATAATAATAATAATAATAATAATAATAATAATAATAATAATAATAATAATAATAATAATAATAATAATAATAATAATAATAATAATAATAATAATAATAATAATAATAATAATAATAATAATAATAATAATAATAATAATAATAATAATAATAATAATAATAATAATAATAATAATAATAATAATAATAATAATAATAATAATAATAATAATAATAATAATAATAATAATAATAATAATAATAATAATAATAATAATAATAATAATAATAATAATAATAATAATAATAATAATAATAATAATAATAATAATAATAATAATAATAATAATAATAATAATAATAATAATAATAATAATAATAATAATAATAATAATAATAATAATAATAATAATAATAATAATAATAATAATAATAATAATAATAATAATAATAATAATAATAATAATAATAATAATAATAATAATAATAATAATAATAATAATAATAATAATAATAATAATAATAATAATAATAATAATAATAATAATAATAATAATAATAATAATAATAATAATAATAATAATAATAATAATAATAATAATAATAATAATAATAATAATAATAATAATAATAATAATAATAATAATAATAATAATAATAATAATAATAATAATAATAATAATAATAATAATAATAATAATAATAATAATAATAATAATAATAATAATAATAATAATAATAATAATAATAATAATAATAATAATAATAATAATAATAATAATAATAATAATAATAATAATAATAATAATAATAATAATAATAATAATAATAATAATAATAATAATAATAATAATAATAATAATAATAATAATAATAATAATAATAATAATAATAATAATAATAATAATAATAATAATAATAATAATAATAATAATAATAATAATAATAATAATAATAATAATAATAATAATAATAATAATAATAATAATAATAATAATAATAATAATAATAATAATAATAATAATAATAATAATAATAATAATAATAATAATAATAATAATAATAATAATAATAATAATAATAATAATAATAATAATAATAATAATAATAATAATAATAATAATAATAATAATAATAATAATAATAATAATAATAATAATAATAATAATAATAATAATAATAATAATAATAATAATAATAATAATAATAATAATAATAATAATAATAATAATAATAATAATAATAATAATAATAATAATAATAATAATAATAATAATAATAATAATAATAATAATAATAATAATAATAATAATAATAATAATAATAATAATAATAATAATAATAATAATAATAATAATAATAATAATAATAATAATAATAATAATAATAATAATAATAATAATAATAATAATAATAATAATAATAATAATAATAATAATAATAATAATAATAATAATAATAATAATAATAATAATAATAATAATAATAATAATAATAATAATAATAATAATAATAATAATAATAATAATAATAATAATAATAATAATAATAATAATAATAATAATAATAATAATAATAATAATAATAATAATAATAATAATAATAATAATAATAATAATAATAATAATAATAATAATAATAATAATAATAATAATAATAATAATAATAATAATAATAATAATAATAATAATAATAATAATAATAATAATAATAATAATAATAATAATAATAATAATAATAATAATAATAATAATAATAATAATAATAATAATAATAATAATAATAATAATAATAATAATAATAATAATAATAATAATAATAATAATAATAATAATAATAATAATAATAATAATAATAATAATAATAATAATAATAATAATAATAATAATAATAATAATAATAATAATAATAATAATAATAATAATAATAATAATAATAATAATAATAATAATAATAATAATAATAATAATAATAATAATAATAATAATAATAATAATAATAATAATAATAATAATAATAATAATAATAATAATAATAATAATAATAATAATAATAATAATAATAATAATAATAATAATAATAATAATAATAATAATAATAATAATAATAATAATAATAATAATAATAATAATAATAATAATAATAATAATAATAATAATAATAATAATAATAATAATAATAATAATAATAATAATAATAATAATAATAATAATAATAATAATAATAATAATAATAATAATAATAATAATAATAATAATAATAATAATAATAATAATAATAATAATAATAATAATAATAATAATAATAATAATAATAATAATAATAATAATAATAATAATAATAATAATAATAATAATAATAATAATAATAATAATAATAATAATAATAATAATAATAATAATAATAATAATAATAATAATAATAATAATAATAATAATAATAATAATAATAATAATAATAATAATAATAATAATAATAATAATAATAATAATAATAATAATAATAATAATAATAATAATAATAATAATAATAATAATAATAATAATAATAATAATAATAATAATAATAATAATAATAATAATAATAATAATAATAATAATAATAATAATAATAATAATAATAATAATAATAATAATAATAATAATAATAATAATAATAATAATAATAATAATAATAATAATAATAATAATAATAATAATAATAATAATAATAATAATAATAATAATAATAATAATAATAATAATAATAATAATAATAATAATAATAATAATAATAATAATAATAATAATAATAATAATAATAATAATAATAATAATAATAATAATAATAATAATAATAATAATAATAATAATAATAATAATAATAATAATAATAATAATAATAATAATAATAATAATAATAATAATAATAATAATAATAATAATAATAATAATAATAATAATAATAATAATAATAATAATAATAATAATAATAATAATAATAATAATAATAATAATAATAATAATAATAATAATAATAATAATAATAATAATAATAATAATAATAATAATAATAATAATAATAATAATAATAATAATAATAATAATAATAATAATAATAATAATAATAATAATAATAATAATAATAATAATAATAATAATAATAATAATAATAATAATAATAATAATAATAATAATAATAATAATAATAATAATAATAATAATAATAATAATAATAATAATAATAATAATAATAATAATAATAATAATAATAATAATAATAATAATAATAATAATAATAATAATAATAATAATAATAATAATAATAATAATAATAATAATAATAATAATAATAATAATAATAATAATAATAATAATAATAATAATAATAATAATAATAATAATAATAATAATAATAATAATAATAATAATAATAATAATAATAATAATAATAATAATAATAATAATAATAATAATAATAATAATAATAATAATAATAATAATAATAATAATAATAATAATAATAATAATAATAATAATAATAATAATAATAATAATAATAATAATAATAATAATAATAATAATAATAATAATAATAATAATAATAATAATAATAATAATAATAATAATAATAATAATAATAATAATAATAATAATAATAATAATAATAATAATAATAATAATAATAATAATAATAATAATAATAATAATAATAATAATAATAATAATAATAATAATAATAATAATAATAATAATAATAATAATAATAATAATAATAATAATAATAATAATAATAATAATAATAATAATAATAATAATAATAATAATAATAATAATAATAATAATAATAATAATAATAATAATAATAATAATAATAATAATAATAATAATAATAATAATAATAATAATAATAATAATAATAATAATAATAATAATAATAATAATAATAATAATAATAATAATAATAATAATAATAATAATAATAATAATAATAATAATAATAATAATAATAATAATAATAATAATAATAATAATAATAATAATAATAATAATAATAATAATAATAATAATAATAATAATAATAATAATAATAATAATAATAATAATAATAATAATAATAATAATAATAATAATAATAATAATAATAATAATAATAATAATAATAATAATAATAATAATAATAATAATAATAATAATAATAATAATAATAATAATAATAATAATAATAATAATAATAATAATAATAATAATAATAATAATAATAATAATAATAATAATAATAATAATAATAATAATAATAATAATAATAATAATAATAATAATAATAATAATAATAATAATAATAATAATAATAATAATAATAATAATAATAATAATAATAATAATAATAATAATAATAATAATAATAATAATAATAATAATAATAATAATAATAATAATAATAATAATAATAATAATAATAATAATAATAATAATAATAATAATAATAATAATAATAATAATAATAATAATAATAATAATAATAATAATAATAATAATAATAATAATAATAATAATAATAATAATAATAATAATAATAATAATAATAATAATAATAATAATAATAATAATAATAATAATAATAATAATAATAATAATAATAATAATAATAATAATAATAATAATAATAATAATAATAATAATAATAATAATAATAATAATAATAATAATAATAATAATAATAATAATAATAATAATAATAATAATAATAATAATAATAATAATAATAATAATAATAATAATAATAATAATAATAATAATAATAATAATAATAATAATAATAATAATAATAATAATAATAATAATAATAATAATAATAATAATAATAATAATAATAATAATAATAATAATAATAATAATAATAATAATAATAATAATAATAATAATAATAATAATAATAATAATAATAATAATAATAATAATAATAATAATAATAATAATAATAATAATAATAATAATAATAATAATAATAATAATAATAATAATAATAATAATAATAATAATAATAATAATAATAATAATAATAATAATAATAATAATAATAATAATAATAATAATAATAATAATAATAATAATAATAATAATAATAATAATAATAATAATAATAATAATAATAATAATAATAATAATAATAATAATAATAATAATAATAATAATAATAATAATAATAATAATAATAATAATAATAATAATAATAATAATAATAATAATAATAATAATAATAATAATAATAATAATAATAATAATAATAATAATAATAATAATAATAATAATAATAATAATAATAATAATAATAATAATAATAATAATAATAATAATAATAATAATAATAATAATAATAATAATAATAATAATAATAATAATAATAATAATAATAATAATAATAATAATAATAATAATAATAATAATAATAATAATAATAATAATAATAATAATAATAATAATAATAATAATAATAATAATAATAATAATAATAATAATAATAATAATAATAATAATAATAATAATAATAATAATAATAATAATAATAATAATAATAATAATAATAATAATAATAATAATAATAATAATAATAATAATAATAATAATAATAATAATAATAATAATAATAATAATAATAATAATAATAATAATAATAATAATAATAATAATAATAATAATAATAATAATAATAATAATAATAATAATAATAATAATAATAATAATAATAATAATAATAATAATAATAATAATAATAATAATAATAATAATAATAATAATAATAATAATAATAATAATAATAATAATAATAATAATAATAATAATAATAATAATAATAATAATAATAATAATAATAATAATAATAATAATAATAATAATAATAATAATAATAATAATAATAATAATAATAATAATAATAATAATAATAATAATAATAATAATAATAATAATAATAATAATAATAATAATAATAATAATAATAATAATAATAATAATAATAATAATAATAATAATAATAATAATAATAATAATAATAATAATAATAATAATAATAATAATAATAATAATAATAATAATAATAATAATAATAATAATAATAATAATAATAATAATAATAATAATAATAATAATAATAATAATAATAATAATAATAATAATAATAATAATAATAATAATTGTATTGTATTGTATTGTATTGTGTTTATTTCATGAAGATTAACAGTTCATTTACAAATGCAACAGGCCCCGCGAAGCTTTATCGCTTTTCTGCGGGTCTTTATATAAAAACTGAAACTTAATTTTAATACATTTCATCTTAATATCTAGGTTAACAATTCTCAAGATCATTTATCTTTTGCTTATGGCGTTTTCTTTTCTCGAAATAATGTTGCCCTTTTTGATTTTCTTAGCCATTTTGTAAGTTTGTCTGGTCCTGTCACCAAATATTGACCTCTAACTAAGTAAGAGAGCACCCTTATCTACAAATTCAGCCATTTTATAGAAAGTAAGGATACGTAATTCGATAATTTGGATATAGGAGGGCAACATTTTTTCGTAGAAAAGAAAACGCCATTAGAAATTAGTAAATCCAATAGAATGGGAAAACCGGAAAGGAAATCAGGGAGTGGATGAGAAGAGATAAGAAGAGGAAGAGAAAGAAGATAGAGAGATGAGGTTAGAGATATAACGTGCACATATCCAGGGGCTAGAATATGCAAGTCAGTGCATTATGCTCTTTATATGCTTTACCAGTAGTGTTTTTCTGGAAGGAGTTTTCGGCAAGTTGACAAGATTAGCTGGCAAGATATTCAAAAGTAATGGGAGTTGCACAGTGAGTGTAGCTTTCTCATAACTGTTGGTAAATTTTGGCACTTTTAATCTGTTTTCATTACGCCTGCGTGTTGCGAATTGGTGGTCGATTGGTGTCCGCAGTCGACTGTCATCATAAAATTCATTTAAAATTGTGGTGGAATATATAGATTTTATGTCCAGAAGGCCAAGGTCTTTGTTGGATGAGGTGTTTTGGTTGTAAATATTTCTTTTTTTGGCTAAAATTTTAAGAATTTGACTCTGACTTTCTTGTAGGCGATTGCAATGTGATGATGTGCCCCAGGCTGCAACTCCGTGCCGCAAATACGACTCGGATAGGCCTAAGTACGCTTGCTTTAATACATCGTAGCTACTGCAAAAGCTAAGATGCTTGAGGAAATAAGATGTCGACCTTATTTTCTTATGAAGGTGCGAGATATGTACGTTCCACTTAAAGTGGTCGTCCAAATATACTCCAAGGTATTTGTACGTGTGTACCAATCCAATAACTTCAGCGCAAGTACAGTGCGCAGCGTTATTTTCTAAACAGTTAAAATTGTGAAAGATTATTTTAATTTCTGATGACAATATATGCGGTGGTCTGATATGCATGATTTTCGTCTTTAACGAGTTTATTAAGAGACCATTGTCATGAGACCATTTTGTAACGATATCTAGTTTCCTCTGCATAATTTTAACGGCCTCATCCAGATTTACATGCGGGACTATGATTGCTGTGTCGTCAGCATACGCAAACACGTCACAATTTCTGAGCATCTTGAGCATGTTATTTGTGTAAATTATATATAGAAGTGGGCCTAACTTCGAACCTTACGGTACTCCATAAGACGCAGTTACTTCTTCACTATATACGTTATTTATTTTTACTCTATAATTTCTCATTAGGGGGTAATTTTCGAACCATTTGAGGCACACACCTCGTACACCGATGTTTTTTAGGGATTGCAAAAGCTTTGAGTGAGACAGTGTGTCGAATGCTTTACTAAAATCTATGAATAATGCGAGACAGTGGTGATTTTTTCCAAGATTTTCGTTGACTCTGTTAGAAAAATGCCCTAACAGTTGGTTAATGTTTTTGCCCTTTTGGAAGCCATACTGATTTTCATTTAACATTTTGTATTTTACAACAAAACTTTCTAGTCTTCGAACTACTAGTTCCTCCAGTATTTTTTCGATGACCGGCAATATTGCTATTGGCCTATAGTTTGCGAAATCAGATTTTAAACCTGTTTTGTGGATTGGTTTAATAATGGATGTTTTTAGTAGTGTTGGGACTGTGTGTTGACTAAGACTAAGATTCAAAAGTTTAGTTAATACCGGGCTGATAACGTCTGCGCTATTTTTGAGGTCTTTTGGCCTAATACCATCGAAACCAGGCCCTTTTTTGCCATCCAGCTTTTGCAAAATCGAGAGGACTTCCTCTTCGCACACTTCTTCTAAATAAATTGAATTAGATAAGCAGGTTGTAGTTATGGCTATGGTTTTTATGTCGCAGTTATGGATTGCGCGTTTAATACCTTGGTCAAAGCTTGTGACAAAACTATCGCAAATGTCTTTGAGGTTTTTACCTACAAAGTACCTCGCTATTGTGTCGTCTGGACTTATAGACTTCTTTCCAAGTAGTTCATTTAAAACTTGCCATGTCTGTCGAATATCATTTCTACAGACTGCAAATTTTTCACGATAGTAGTCATTCTTGCGTTTGTTTATGACTTTGTTAACGTGATTTCTAAACTTTTTGTAATCTGTTTCAATTTTCTTATCATACGGATTTGATTTCCACTTTTTATACAATCTATCTCTTTTCCTACATAACGTTATGAGTTCGCTTGTTAACCAGTCATTTGTTTTACGTTTTTTTGCTTTAAATCTGACTAAGGAGTTATCATAGATAGATTTGAACTTGGTGAGTATCTTATCATACATCTCATCGACATTGGTAGAGTCGAGTGCATCGTCCCAGTCACACTCGCGCAATTGCGTAGCAACTTTTCTGCTACTTAAGGAGTAGGACTCCCTATTTGCATACTTGGCAACACTAACAGATTTAGTTAAACAAATACCACAAAATGTTGAGTAATGATCGGTGATATCAGACTCAATTATTGCAGAGAATATATTTGCGTCTCTGGTTTTAACAAAAACATGGTCGATGCATGTGCTAGTATTTCTCTTAATATCAACTCTTGTGTGGTCATTAATTACCTTTTGAAAACCATACGAAGATAGCATGTCTAGGTATGTCATAGCTTGTTTATTCTCTGTGTCGAGTATGTTTATGTTTATGTCGCCAATCACAATCGCACATTCCTCTTTGTCCGCATTCTTCAACGTACTCTCCAGCTCCGTGACGAACTCGCGCGTGTTGGAGAGTGGGGGTCGGTATATTGCATAAAGTTTACACTTGAATTTATTTATGTTGTTGGGTAAGATTTCGATTTCAATGGTCTCGTAAGAGACAGTTCTCGAGGGGATACACCGAAAAGATAGGTGATCTCTAATAAACACAACTACCCCACCTCCTCTACGGTTATATCTATTGAAAAATTCAGCGGAAAAGCCAGCAATAGAAAACAGATTTTGCTCTTCTTCTACTATATTAATTTCAGTTAGGATTATGACATCAACATTATCTATTATTCGATCTATTTCTGTAACGAACGTGTTAAAGTTCGTTTTTAGTGAACGGATATTTAGGCCGATGCATCTAATGGCAAAGTTATGTAAATTATGTAATAATAATAATAATAATAATAATAATAATAATAATATTAATAATTAATAATAATAATAATAATAATAATAATATTAATAATAATAATAATAATAATAATAATAATAATAATAATAATAATAATAATAATAATAATAATAATAATAATAATAATAATAATAATAATAATAATAATAATAATAATAATAATAATAATAATAATAATAATAATAATAATAATAATAATAATAATAATAATAATAATAATAATAATAATAATAATAATAATAATAATAATAATAATAATAATAATAATAATAATAATAATAATAATAATAATAATAATAATAATAATAATAATAATAATAATAATAATAATAATAATAATAATAATAATAATAATAATAATAATAATAATAATAATAATAATAATAATAATAATAATAATAATAATAATAATAATAATAATAATAATAATAATAATAATAATAATAATAATAATAATAATAATAATAATAATAATAATAATAATAATAATAATAATAATAATAATAATAACAATAATAATAATAATAATAATAATAATAATAATAATAATAATAATAATAATAATAATAATAATAATAATAATAATAATAATAATAATAATAATAATAATAATAATAATAATAATAATAATAATAATAATAATAATAATAATAATAATAATAATAATAATAATAATAATAATAATAATAATAATAATAATAATAATAATAATAATAATAATAATAATAATAATAATAATAATAATAATAATAATAATAATAATAATAATAATAATAATAATAATAATAATAATAATAATAATAATAATAATAATAATAATAATAATAATAATAATAATAATAATAATAATAATAATAATAATAATAATAATAATAATAATAATAATAATAATAATAATAATAATAATAATAATAATAATAATAATAATAATAATAATAATAATAATAATAATAATAATAATAATAATAATAATAATAATAATAATAATAATAATAATAATAATAATAATAATAATAATAATAATAATAATAATAATAATAATAATAATAATAATAATAATAATAATAATAATAATAATAATAATAATAATAATAATAATAATAATAATAATAATAATAATAATAATAATAATAATAATAATAATAATAATAATAATAATAATAATAATAATAATAATAATAATAATAATAATAATAATAATAATAATAATAATAATAATAATAATAATAATAATAATAATAATAATAATAATAATAATAATAATAATAATAATAATAATAATAATAATAATAATAATAATAATAATAATAATAATAATAATAATAATAATAATAATAATAATAATAATAATAATAATAATAATAATAATAATAATAATAATAATAATAATAATAATAATAATAATAATAATAATAATAATAATAATAATAATAATAATAATAATAATAATAATAAT
>OY482670.1:64803503-64806003 GCA_960531455.1 Urophora cardui | reverse complement strand
AGACAAAGGAATATACGAGATTTCTTAGCCTATAACTCGACAAATAATTGAGATATTATGACGAAACTTGGTTTATACACTTTTATAACTTGTGTGTTAATAGACACGCAAAAATTTATTGAAATCGGTTTATGACCACGCCTACTTTTTAACAAAGATATTTCTGGACCACCCTTTGGGAATTTGTAACGTGACATCTTTGTAACTAGAAGTCATAAAGGAATGAAATTTTGCACAAAGAATAATATTCATATGCTTAGTTGGATGACTGATAAAAATTTTGAAAATGGGCGTGGCTACGCCCACTTTATGCAACACTCGCTTTATATAAAATCTATCAAACGCAAACAAACAATGAAAACATACAGCTGAGTATCCAATGTTCGATTCCACTCGAACTTAGGCTTCCTTACTTGTTATTATTATTATTATTATTATTATTATTATTATTATTATTATTATTATTATTATTATTATTATTACTATTATTATTATTATTATTATTATTATTATTATTATTATTATTATTATTATTATTATTATTATTATTATTATTATTATTATTATTATTATTATTATTATTATTATTATTATTATTATTATTATCATTATTATTATTATTATTATTATTATTATTATTATTATTATTATTATTATTATTATTATTATTATTATTATTATTATTATTATTATTATTATTATTATTATTATTATTATTATTATTATTATTATTAATATTATTATTAGTATTATTATTATTATTATTATTATTATTATTATTATTATTATTATTATTATTATTATTATTATTATTATTATTATTATTATTATTATTATTATTATTATTATTATTATTATTATTATTATTATTATTATTATTATTATTATTATTATTATTATTATTATTATTATTATTATTATTATTATTATTATTATTAATATTATTATTATTATTATTATTATTATTATTATTATTATTATTATTATTATTATTATTATTATTATTATTATTATTATTATTATTATTATTATTATTATTATTATTATTATTATTATTATTATTATTATTATTATTATTATTATTATTATTATACTCAGCTGTACTAGTACACAGAGTATTATAGTTTTAATCACATAACGGTGGATTGTAACAGAATGAAATAATCGAGATAGATATAGACTTATATATATCAAAATGATCAGTGTGAAAAGAGAAATCGATTGAGCCATGTCCGTCCGTCCGTCCGTCCGTCCGTCCGTCTGTCCGTCTGTCCGTCCGTCCGTCTGTAAACACTCTAACTCGCGCAAAAATTGAGATATTTTGATGAAATTTGAAATGAAAGTTGGTATCGACACTGGGACGGTTGGTATTGAAAATGGGCGAAATCGGACCATGACCACGCCCACTTTTCCTATATAGAAAAAATCGGAAATTTGGTATCTCAGCCACTAATATAGCTAGAGTGATGAAATTTTACCCACGTGTTGAGCTCAGGCCCCTAAGAAGAAATTTGATGGAATTTTGGAAATTGGGCGGTGCCACGCCCACTTATTAAGGAGCAAATATTGAAAGCTTTATGAGTCATAACTCAGAAACTGTTGAAGATATATCGATGAAATTTTGTACGCGTCATATAATTACTTAGGCAAATGTTTGGACGAAAAATTGTTAAAATCGGTTGACGGCCACGCCCACTTTTATATATGGGTATTATAAAGTGACCTAATAAAAACATTTTAAGCGATATCTCTGTCAAATATAAAGATATATCATTGCAATTTTATGCCAGGAGGCCACCTGCGGACATACAACGAAAAACACAAAAATCTTGGAAAATGGGCGTGGCACCGCCTCTTTTTAGAAGCTGGAATATACGAGATTTCTGAGCCCATAGCTCGACAAATAATTGATATATAATGACGAAACTTGGTGTGTACACTTTTATTACTTGTGGTAATACATGTTGAAAATTTTAGCGAAATCGGTTGACGACCACGCCCACTTTTATATATGGGTATTATAAAGTGGCCTAATAAAAACATTTTAAGCGATATCTTTGTCAAATATAAAGATAATTCATTGAAATTTTGTGGCAAGAGTTCCACAATAGACCGGAAACAAAAAATATACAAATTTTGGAAAATGGGCGTGGCACCGCCTCTTTTTAGACAAAGGAATATACGAGATTTCTTAGCCTATAACTCGACAAATAATTGAGATATTATGACGAAACTTGGTTTATACACTTTTATAACTTGTGTGTTAATAGACACGCAAAAATTTATTGAAATCGGTTTATGACCACGCCTACTTTTTAACAAAGATATTTCTGGACCACCCTTTGGGAATTTGTAACGTGACATCTTTGTAACTAGAAGTCATAAAGGAATGAAATTTTGCACAAAGAATAATATTCATATGCTTAGTTGGATGACTGATAAAAATTTTGAAAATGGGCGTGGCTACGCCCACTTTATGCAACACTCGCTTTATATAAAA
>OY482670.1:64796003-64798503 GCA_960531455.1 Urophora cardui | reverse complement strand
TATTATTATTATTATTATTATTATTATTATTATTATTATTATTATTATTATTATTATTATTATTATTATTATATTATTATTATTATTATTATTATTATTATTATTATTATTATTATTATTATTATTATTATTATTATTATTATTATTATTATTATTATTATTATTATTATTATTATTATTATTATTATTATTATTATTATTATTATTATTATTATTATTATTATTATTATTATTATTATTATTATTATTATTATTATTATTATTATTATTATTATTATTATTATTATTATTTTATTATTATTATTATTATTATTATTATTATTATTATTATTATTATTATTATTATTATTATTATTATTATTATTATTATTATTATTATTATTATTATTATTATTATTATTATTATTATATTATTATTATTATTATTATTATTATTATTATTATTATTATTATTATTATTATTATTATTATTATTATTATTATTATTATTATTATTATTATTATTATTATTATTATTATTATTATTATTATTATTATTATTATTATTATTATATTATTATTATTATTATTATATTATTATTATTATTATTATTATATTATTATTATTATTATTATTATTATTATTATTATTATTATTATTATTATTATTATTATTATTATTATTATTATTATTATTATTATTATATTATTATTATTATTATTATTATTATTATTATTATTATTATTATTATTATTATTATTATTATTATTATTATTATTATTATTATTATTATTATTATTATTATTATTATTATTATTATTATTATTATTATTATTATTATTATTATTATTATTATTATTATTATTATTATTATTATTATTATTATTATTATTATTATTATTATTATTATTATTATTATTATTATTATTATTATTATTATTATTATTATTATTATTATTATTATATTATTATTATTATTATTATTATTATTATTATTATTATTATTATTATTATTATTATTATTATTATTATTATTATTATTATTATTATTATTATTATTATTATTATTATTATTATTATTATTATTATTATTATTATTATTATATTATTATTATTATTATTATTATTATTATTATTATTATTATTATTATTATTATTATTATTATTATTATTATTATTATTATTATTATTATTATTATTATTATTATTATTATTATTATTATTATTATTATTATTATTATTATTATTATTATTATTATTATTATTATTATTATTATTATTATTATTATTATTATTATTATTATTATTATTATTATTATTATTATTATTATTATTATTATTATTATTATTATTATTATTATTATTATTATATTATTATTATTATTATTATTATTATTATTATTATTATTATTATTATTATTATTATTATTATTATTATTATTATTATTATTATTATTATTATTATTATTATTATTATTATTATTATTATTATTATTATTATTATTATTATTATTATTATTATTATTATTATTATTATTATTATTATTATTATTATTATTATTATTATTATTATTATTATTATTATTATTATTATTATTATTATTATTATTATTATTATTATTATTATTATTATTATTATTATTATTATTATTATTATTATTATTATTATTATTATTATTATTATTATTATTATTATTATTATTATTATTATTATTATTATTATTATTATTATTATTATTATTATTATTATTATTATTATTATTATTATTATTATTATTATTATTATTATTATTATTATTATTATTATTATTATTATTATTATTATTATTATTATTATTATTATTATTATTATTATTATTATTATTATTATTTTATTATTATTATTATTATTATTATTATTATTATTATTATTATTATTATTATTATTATTATTATTTTTATTATTATTATTATTATTATTATTATTATTATTATTATTATTATTATTATTATTATTATTATTATTATTATTATTATTATTATTATTATTATTATTATTATTATTATTATTATTATTATGTTTTATTATTATTATTATTATTATTATTTTATTATTATTATTATTATTATTATTATTATTATTATTATTATTATTATTATTATTATTATTATTATTATTATTATTATTATTATTATTATTATTATTATTATTATTATTATTATTATTATTATTATTATTAATATTATTATTATTATTATTATTATTATTATTATTATTATTATTATTATTATTATTATTATTATTATTATTATTATTATTATTATTATTATTATTATTATATTATTATTATTATTATTATTATTATTATTATTATTATTATATTATTATTATTATTATTATTATTATTATTATTATTATTATTATTATTATTATTATTATTATTATTATTATTATTATTATTATTATTATTATTATTATTATTATTATTATTATATTATTATTATTATTATTATTATTATTATTATTATTATTATAATTAT